>GL379786.1:3884152-4055632 GCA_000143925.2 Caenorhabditis brenneri | reverse complement strand
AGTTTATGGCCGAAAGACCCCTTTATTGGACGACATTGGCAAAGCTTACAGGGTACTTCTGGAAGGGAAGATAGGGTGCGTAACAGGCATAGGAGATGATGTCTCAACTTCTGCGGAACTTTGGTAGTGTCCAAAGTGGTATGGCACCAGCCGGGGTCGTTCCCGGTTTCTATCGCAAGTCGAATCAAGAATCAACCACTAGACCATTCGGCCACACAATTGACTCTGTTATTCGCAGGTCTCATTCTACATATCACTCTCTTTTCCCGCTTTCCTCTCATTACACACAATCCATTCATCGTTATTTTTTCGCTCCGCGAGAAAACGCTGGGAAGAGAGTGAGTAAAGTGTGAGAGTGTGCTGAATGACACTGAGAAGTGGATGAGAAGAACTTGTGGCCGAATGGTCTAGTGGTATGATTCTCGCTTTGGGTGCGAGAGGTCCCGGGTTCAATCCCCGGTTCGGCCCATTTATTTTGTTAAAAATTTTGCTTATTCAAGTACGTGTTTTCATTCTGTAAACTATTTCGGCCTGTTTCATGATTCTGAGTTTTGAAAACTACGGTTTTTTAAAGTTCCTTTGTCTGATGTTACGCCAGTAACCCAGAGTTGAACTCTCAACACCCTTTTTTTTGAAGTTGTTAACTTGCCATTAGTATTCGTGTCAGTTTTTCTTGAGAGTATTCTGCCAATTTTCAACTTCACTAAATCATTTATGAAAACATTCTGCAAAATATTTTCAGTTTTGGTTTTGGGATTAACTATCAGTTTCAGAAAATCTATACATCCTGTACGTAGGAGTATGCAGCATTCCAATTTTCAAATTTCCGTTTTCCCCTCTCCAGTTTCAATAACTCGATTTGTGCATCAAGCCCATCCCTCGCCAAGTTTTTTATTCCTTCCTTCCAAAGAGATTGAAAAGAAGAAGAATTCAGACTTCTCTATTTTTCACGCCTATTTATTTTTTTTTTGAAATTCTGAGACCACAGAAAGTGAAAAAGTAACAATTCTTGCCCACTCAAAGCCTTTTCATTGTCGCAGTTTTTCAACCGAAGAGGGGGACCTTCAAGGTGTTTTGCACACACACATGCATACACGTTTGGGACCTCTTTTCACTTTGTCACCTCAACACAAGCACCCACACATGCGCACATGGCACACAAACAGACAAAAGACGTGTTTTTTTTGTTCCGTTTCACAAATGAGACGGACAACCCCGGCAGACCTCATCATATCCTTCAGTGTGTAATAAGGCATCTTTCGTCGTAGAGGAGATGTCTCGTACTTTGACTGAGAGCCCCCCTCCAGTCCTTCACAATTTATTCATGTAAACGCTACAAGAAGAGTAGTTTCGGAGTACTTTTTCTATCTTGGGGAACTTGGTGCAAAAGGTTTCATTGTAGGTTGGAATTAGAATTTTAGTTCCAGATAGAGATAGATTTTTGTTAATTCGAAAAAGTTTGAAAATGCCCATGAGAAGAAAGTCGCTTATCTCAGAGTTTTTGTTTATTTTTTCAGACAGAGATCTTAGTTTGCTAAACAAAAAATCACATTTTCTAGTCATCTGTCGGTCTATTCAAAGTTATTAGTTCCACAGTAAAAAAAGAATTGTAATATTGAAAATTTCTCGACTCCGAAGTAACTTGAGCTTTTGTTTTTGATAGATCTGGCTTTTCCTTTTCCCATTTTTCCAAGTTATTGACACTTTTTTCTCGGAGACTGACATCAACTAATCTGACATGCGGATTACACGAACGAGAATTTTATGAAGGATGAGCTTGCCGCCAGCAGAAAAATGTGTGAGCACATCTAATTAGCACGATTTCCCTCACTAAAAATACTTTACTGAAGAAAATGGAAAAGAGCAGTAACTTTCACCTATAATAAATCAAATTTCTCTGACACTCTCTTCAATTCTAGCTTCTTTTCCTTTGCTTCCCTCTTTTTCTACCTTTTTGTCCTTTTCCATTTCCGAAGGTTTTAGCAACTTTGGCCAAGGTCCCTTCCATTTTTCTATTTATAAACACATTAGATTGGCTTCCGTTTATCCGTGCCGTTTTCAACGTTTTTATGTGTTTGTGTCTCCACACAGCCAATTAATTTCTCGTTTTCTTTAAAACAATTTGTGCATCCATCCTTCGTTCCTGTTTTCTTTACTTGTCCCAATTCTCCCATCTAACTTCCAATACTCTTCTCGCAATTGCATCTGCGTATTACCATGTAATACGATCGCATTTGAGCTCGGCACTCTCTTATTTTACGATTCGTATGTCCGTTTTGCTTTCAGTTTTATTACTCTACCTTTTGGTATAATCTATAATTTACCTGTTTTTATTGCCTCGCTCAATCAGACCGAATGTGCAATTTACTCTCGCCGAGATTTACGACATTCGGGCTGTCTGGGTAAAATCTAATGGTTCATTCATTCAGAGTTGGCCGAATGATGCATAATAGAGCAACTTGATGGGTGCCGTTATTTCGCAGCTCGGATTTAATCAGCCGTTCTTACTCGCGCTGGCTGTGTAAGTTTTTACTTTGATTAAAATTAAAAAAAGAGTATAATGCTATGTTTTCAATGGTTATTTGTTGATGTACATTAGTCCCAGTCAGTTGTTTTTCATTAAATTTCAAAATCTGATGAAAATAACGAAATAATTCAAAACGTGCTGAGATTCAGATGAATCTGGAAAATAAAGTAATTGAAATAATTGCTGGTATGTGTTGATTGGAATTAAATTTTGATCGACTATAACATTGCTTGCGTTTCGAATTCAATTCTCATTCACAAAAACAAGTTTTTTCAAGCCTTTCTGATTCTGATGAGTAGAACAACAAATCTGAACATTCAGAAACTTATTAGGTACGTTTTTCTTTCGAGTCATAAAATCAGTACTGAAATACATGAATTATTCAAACACCTGGCTCAAAGTTTCGTCAGAATTCTTGAGTTTCAAGTGTCTACCATTTGCAAACTTGATATATTATTTCCAACTTTCTCTTTTACAGAATAGTGATTCTCCTTGGGTTGACAGTCGCCGCTGTTGGTCACGATAACAATGAAATAGTCTGTGATTATGTTCCAATTGTAAGTTTCCAGAATACCGTTTTTCCGAACTTGTTGGACTAAATTTTCTCGATTTCCAGCCTCAAATTCGGATACTTCCCACATCTGCTCCCCCTCCGCCTGCACCTCCACGAAAAAACATGTGACTCACTTCGATTTCTATTGCCTTCTTCATTTTCTTTGTCTGCTTTCCATCTGAATTGTCTTCGGTCTTTTCAATCAAATAACAATTTCGAGTAATAAAGATTTATTTATTGACCAACTACAGAAGCGTTTTTTTTTTGCATTAGGGGTTTCAAGATGAGACAAATGGAAAGACGTTTTGAATAATATGTGACCTACTGGAGAGAGAAGAGTTGAGTGGGTCTAATAAATAGAAGGGGGTTTATTTGGGAGAGGATTCGGTAAAATTCTTCATCAATTTGTCAGCAGAAACAGGGAGAAGCACTACGTATAGGAAACGAAGATTGGAGATCTTCAGTGAGAGGAGGAGTGGGAAAAATATTATTATACAGAAACATTTCTGATGGTGTATACAGAAAGGAAACTACAGCAACAACAGGGTTTGACAATAGCTCTGTTGCAGTATATTCTTTTCTGTATAAGTTACTGTCAGTCGTTTCTAACTTGGAAAAATATATAATTTAAAAAATATTGAGATAGGAATATACAAAATTAAGATTACTTAGGGAACTCCACAATAGTGTGAGAGTAAGTTGATGGGTTGAAAACCATCTCCAGTTGGTCACTCTCCACTCGTCGTCCGTAGTAGCGATTCTTCAGAATCTGAAATCGTTCTAATAGAAATGTTTATTTCAAATCCGGTTCAACTTACGTAGAGGAACTTTCTGAATTTTGAACGATCACGATCATCACGTTTTCGTTGGATAGCCAAAACGTTGTCAGCTTCTTGAGTGACTCTTGCTGATCCTCCAAAGTGTTGAACATCGATTTCAGTGTCGCCATCGGTTTTACGGGGGTGGACCACCATAGTGATGTGAATTTGATTTTGAGTTGCAAGTTGGCGCATGTATCCAACGAAGCGATCTTGGAGATGGAATCTGTCAAGTCCACTTGATTTCTCATCAGCCATCATTCCTTGGTTGATCAAGAACTGGAGGTTGTCAATGACTACATGTTGTATTCCACTGTTCTCAACATGAATTCGGATTGCCTGAAAGTTATAGCTCACACTCTCTCTTTTTCATCAATCAAAACTGACTCTTGCAATCTCATTGATAGACTTTTCCATGAACTCTTCAGAGTCCAACATAGTCAATGCAGAACTTGATCTCTCAAATCTATCAAGCCACGAATTGATAGAGTTGCTGTACTCGACACGATGCAGTGGAAGTCTGAGGCAGTTTGATTTGAGAGGTGAATGAGTTCCGGAAGTCTGGCCGGCAATCGAAAAAACCGCATGCTAGACACTCATTCACAACTTTCCCATTTCCGTTTCCATTCCTTGAACAAACTACCGTGCAAAACACGCTCAAAAAGAAATTGACAACCGCCTCGCGCACCACGAAAAAAGCATTTTATCACTAATAAAGTTAAAAACGGTAACCAAGAAGAACGTGAGAACTGAAAATAACTATTTCACAACATTTCTAGGTTATTGTGTTTCGAAAAAAATGAATCAAAACTTAAATTTTCTAATGCTTTTCAAAAAACAATTTTCTTGTTTTTTCTTCAAGCATATCTACAATTCTTACTTGATGCCATTTTTATATGAGTTAGTGCGCGCGAGGCTTCGAAGATGTGATGGACTGCAGACAAAAACAAATGTTAGTAAAAGTTGCAAGCCAAAAAGTAACAAGAAAATATCTAATCACTCTGTCATCACGTACCCGGCATATTGGACCAACATCCAATGTAGGATTTTCTTTTCCGGCATCTCAAAACTGCAGAACAAGGTGCGGACCTGAAACTATGAGTTTACGATTGGAGCGCTCAAAGTACGGTAAGAGTACCCCTTGGGTGAAAAGATCAAGTGAGTATTCACAAAGGAAAGTTGTCTTCCCATTTCCAGTTCCACCGGTAAGCACTGTCATCTCTCCAGGACGGAGACCTCCAAGGTACTTGTTGAGAATTCCAAATCGTTTCCACTGAAAACATTCTCTGAAACTCTCTTTCTACATCGAAGTTGTCTTACTTGTCCGAATCCAACAATTCTGTTGGTAGAGTTGAGAAGATCCGAACGAATTCCTTCACGCATGTCCAAATCAGTCATTGAGCGGAAACCACGTTCTCTCATTCGAACAACCTGAAATTTTCAAAAGTCACAAGAAATAACAACAAAAAGTGAGTCAGCTTACAGAATTAGAAAGCGAGTTGCGAATGAGACGGTGATCACCATTACGGACTAATTCAATTGGGCGCTCCTCGTTCTTGACAAGAAGGCATTTGAGGGTGTTCAAAGCACTTCCCCAATCCTTGGCGTAGCTCATATGTTGAACAGGGAACCACAAGTAAATCTTGTCAAACTCTTCCAAATACGGAAGAACCAGTGGATCCAGTATCTCTCCATGAGGCAATGCAAACACGAGAGCTTTAGTGGCTTCGTAGATTGCCAATGCATCACGTTCATTGGTAGTGATCACAACACTACGATCAGACAACGTTGCCATGTGGAGGCCGAATACACCACTGAACTTTTGACGGACCCTGAGAAAAAAAGTGATCATTGCTATTGAAACTTGCAAAAGTCACAAACGAAGTTTCATCCGGAAGTGGATAGTTTTCTTTCTCCATTCTGTCTCCAACTTTACGGATCAACTTCAGTCCCATTGGAATACGGAGTCGAGAAGTCATTCCACGGTAGCGTGGGAAAAGAATTGCTGGTTGACCATAGGTGTCAGTATGGACTCTAACGTTGAAACGAGAAAGAGTTTCAAATGAGATATTCTCGATTCCAAGCATTCCTTGAAGTTGCTTGAAGATTGTGAAATCGTGACCACTGAGATCAGTGATATCCAAGCTGCTATCCCAGTAGCGCTAAATCATAATGAGTATGAAAGGGAAACTGGAAATGAAAAACTACCTTGATATCCGGATCTGGTGGAGCACCCATAGCTTCCGATGCGTCCAGTCTTGGAGAAGGAGCGTCAGAACTGAAAATGAACAGTATGAACCAGAAATTAAACGAGTTTGTTTGAAACTGTAAGGGTGTCTGCCATAAACTGTACCGACTAAATATACAGAGCTAACATGCTAAAACCGAAAATTAACATAGGGAAACCTGAAATCAAAGTCTGCAATCTGATTCATTGATTCTGATGCAGTCACAGATCTCCCGGTACGTGGTGCCTTCCTTTGTCGCCTCCGTCTCCCGGTGAAGTATTCGTCGTCACTATGATCAAATGGAGCTTCGTCAGGACTTGGTAAAATAGTATAGTCATCCATATCAATCCATGATACGGCCTTGGAATTTAATGGTGGTAAAAATCCACTACTGGACGAAGAAGGTGCTTGATGGAACTGGTGTTCTAGAATTCGACGCGATATTATTAAAGCAAAAAATGGGCGAGCGCGCCAAACAGGGAAGCAAAAAGTGGCAGATTGCGCGGGTTCTGATGTTTACAAACCACTGACTGGGAAGTCCAAAACAGGAAAAAGGCGCTAGAGGTACCCCGCAAACAATAATTGTTCCCGAAAAAATGCCATTGTGCTCGTCCTTTGGCCCCCATTCTTTATGATATTCGACAATTGCGCAGCTTATTTGGTCCGTGACTCTCCCCCCTCAAATTGCTCGCCGGCCTGACTTCAGCAAAAAAAAATTTCAAAAAGTCTAGGTAAAATGTAAATAAAAACATGGACGGCACAGCGGAAGAAGTATTCTCGAAATTTTCGAAGAATGTTTTTGAAATTGGGTTTGCACATGTTCCGATTTTATTTTTGACTTTTTTTGAAAATGGGCGGGCCTTAATTGTATTCTATATTCCGACATACCCAAGGAATTGTAGTTGTAAGGGTTATCCTCATCAGAACTTGAGTATACATACGATTTCTTGGATACTCTAGATACCGGTCGTGATTTTGAGCGTTGCATTGTACAATACAGTAAATATTGAAAAAAGAATACACAGAAGTTGAAGTAAGAGAGCTTGGAGTTGAGCCGAACTTCGGAATGAATCAATTCAAGTGCAAGTGAAATTGACCTCCCCAACTTAATGGGTAGTTCGGAGCAGCGGGGCGAGAGAAAAAAGGGTTGGCGGGGGCACAAAGACGTACACCTCACTTTTTAGAGCAATAATCCTATGGTTGAGTGAAGGTTTGGTGGAGCAAAAATGCTCTTAAATAGAAAGCTATCTTCGACTTTTTTGTGTGCCTCTCCTCAACCTCTCCTCGTTCAGACTCGCTTTTTATGTTGGCTGCGTTAAAGGCTTCCTGGATTTTTGGTGGCTCACTAAAACTTGGGCACCCCAAGTGCTTTCATTGTCTTTTCCTCCCCTTTTTTATAGATCTTGAGATATTACGAATCCGGAAACTGGAAGAGAATGGGTGATATTCTATTTGGTTACCTAGACTTTTTCGAAAAAAGGGGCTAGGCTTTCTGGAATAGTAACTAGTTCAGAGTTGAGATGTCAGGATCTAAAGTAGAATACTGTGGCGCTCAAAATTGTTTTGATAACAAGTTCCTTGAAGAAACGTTTTCAGCAACCAAGAGAACGAAAAAAATCAAAATTCAAAGTAACTACTCGAAAAGCACAATCACAACACCAGAAACCAAGGGTAAAGTTTAAACTTCTAGAGGCAAAACAGAATATGACAAATGCCTGGCAAACTATTAGCCGAAGAAAAAGACTGCTTCCGGAAGTCACTTATGTGCATGTTTCCAGAAAACCAGGAAAAATGGCTAGACTCACTCATCACGGAACTTTCCAACTTTGGTAGGCTTCTTCCTACTATCAATCTTGTCCATCAGATTCAAATAACTAACACGGTCGTAGAGATCGGAGTCGAGCTTGAAACAAATTTTTGGTGAAAGGAATGTCTTAATTTTGTTTAACTTACTTCGTCGTCCATTTTCAGTTGTAGCTTGCTGGTGGTTTTAGATAGTGTACCTGGAAAAGAAAAATGAATAAAGTTGAGGAGTTTTTTTGCAGAAATAAAAACAGGAATAGTATTTCTTGTTGTCAGGAAGACTAAGACATGACAATGTCGTCTAGGGCGGGGAGAGATATGTGGGTGGGATCTAAGGGATAAGAATAGGAAGCACAATTACTTGTATCGCCGACAGATACACCTCTGGGTACGGAAGGAAATGTACAATCGTTTGAGCAGTCGAAGAAGGGACAAAAAAGGGTTATGATTGCATGGGGCTAACAATTTTTATACTCCATCCAATAAATGTATATCCATCATCTAAAAGTATACATTCCGTCTTCCTCCCCCCTTTCTCTTTCTACATCTCCAATAATCATCGTTCTATTATTTTTCCCGTTGGATTGGCACGAATTGGTACCCCCTGTCTAAATTGGTACACTTCGTATGACTACCACCAATTCCGGCGTACCTACCTTTTCTTTTCTTTTTAATAGTGTGCATCTGAGAGGAAGAGTACAACGGATGAGAATATGGGTTAAGGTATTCGAAGAAACGTCTGCACTTTCAAGATGCCTCTGAATGCCGCTCCTTGATTGTTCTCAACCGCACTTCCTAGTCTACTGTTACTTTTTTACGCTTCATGGACCACACGTGTACAAAATTGTCTGCCGACCGTTGGACTCCGTGCGGGGGCTCCATGGCAGAAAATTGCTGGCTCAGTTATGAGCAGGAAGAACCAAACTACGGGAATTCATGAAACTTTTGAGTGGAAAGTTAGCTAGGGCTCAGAATGAACACCGTATATTCTGAAGAACAACAGCCAATCAAAAGCTCAAACTTATGAAACTTCCGCCGCTGGGATACGAACATTGTTCGATCTGCTTGATTGAGGCACAAAACGCGGTACATATATTTTCCAGGTTGAGAACCTAATTGATGGGGTTTGAACAACTTCATCATCTTCTGAACTTCAGAAGTTGTTGAACTTGAACAAAGTGAATAACCATCTCGAGTTCATAAAAACACTGTTCCAGAAAGAATCTTGATTTATTACACCCGTGACAAACAGAGTTTTGAAATTATAAAAATTAATCACTACTATATATAGTACAATTTTAAACACCAAGCCCTAACAAGTGAACACATTGCTTCAACCCAGTTGGCGCTTCTTCTTCCTTTTCTTCAGTTCCGTCATCGAAACTTCCATAGTAGTCATCACTGTTATCAGTTTTCGACTTTTCGGACGTTTCTGTGTTCTTCTTTTTTGACTTCGTGTCATCCAAAGAGTCATAGTAATCTGGTGATCTCCGGAATCTTTTAATTGGGTTGAAATCCTGGAATCTTATTTCATGAGAGTATTGTGAGAACTTTCTAAGTGTTACCTTCAAAAAGTTGAATTTATCGGTTGAAAAGAAAATTCCGTTATCCAACTGTGGGGCTTGGATTGGTTGTAAAATCAAAGATGGAACTGATTTGAAAGCAAGTGGAGGAGCTGGAGGAATAGTAGGAGGTGCAAAAAACGGCATCGGTGTCCAACTTGAAATCAAATCGTTTCGAATTTCTAGAGGTTGCAGTGATTCTGGAAAAGTCATTGAAGAGAATGAATGAGAATGTGGCATTTTATAGTTTACTTGTCTCCGGATTGCTACTCCATGTTTTAGAACCATGAGCTGTTTGCATTGTAATTGCAGGTGCAACTGCTCGACTATCATAGTCCGCCCACCGTTTCTAAAAAGATAAAAGAAACTCAAAAATAATTTCAGAACTTTACCATGTTTTCATCATCTTGTGGTTTTGCCGGATCGTCCATCATTGGTTTCAGGGGTTCATCATGTGTTGGTTCATCGAAATCAGGGATGTCGGTCACTGGAGGAGTTGATGGTGGAGCACCGCCTTTCGTGTCTGTGGGCTTTTCAATAGAAGTCATGAATCTAAAAAAAAAGTTAGGAAAAACAATGAAGCGGCATGGGACATACTTATCAATAAGCTGGAATCCTTTTGAAAAAAGTTTACATTGAGCATCATCCATTCCTTGTTCTTTGCAAACAGCTTGAACGGCGTCAGTGTTACTGGAATATTACAAAACTGGTTGTTTGAAATTGAGAACATTGGATAAGCAATTTTCGAAAAATAGATCGAGCGCATTTTCAAAACGATTATCCTTTGATGAAAATGGGGTTTTTGGAATTCATGGCACCTCGACAAAACGATTCGGAATTTCCCAGAACTGTACTTTGGGTTTCAAAAATCATCCACTAACCTGCTAATAGTTTTTCTCAGCTTAGCATCTCCAAGAATCTGAGCGGCCAACTGGATATTACCAAATGTTGGGTCTTTCTTGAAGTTTTCAGCAGAACAAGATATAAAACGGCAGATGCTGAAAACATTCTCTCGATGAACGTTACCATTTCAAGAAACATACTTGCTGTTGCCTTTACACAATGGAACATCGTCTAGGGCTGTTCTTGATTGTGACCCGAGAATTGATGAATCTCTCATGTCATCTTGAGTGGGTGCATCCTGAAATTCAATTTTATTCAAAGTTGTTTTTTTTTCATACTCACAGGTTTTCTCAGCATGCCTTCTCTTTGAATCGGCTTAGAAGTATCGAAAATTGGTCGCACTAAACTCAACGCTCCGGATATAATATCGTCAATTGAAACTAAAAATTGAAATAGAAAGTGAAAGTTTCAGATTGTGAAAACTCACTTTGTCGTTTGTCTCTTTCTGAAAGAACTGTTCCCGGAGAAAATAAAAGTAGAACCAGTAAAAGTCTCATCTGAAAATTGAAAAGATCACAAACGAAAACTTAATGATTGCGACGAAAAAAAATGGAACATCTTGTTAATTGAAAAGATAAAGAACGAGGTTAACGAAAAAGATCACGGTGACCGATTAAAAGAGAAATGAAGAAGATAAGAAAACGGTGAGTAAAAGGATATACGTGTCGTTGGGTCATAGAAGAAGCAGCGAAAACTGGATCAAGTGATAAAATAATTGTGAATGACACATGTTTCAGTGAACTTGGAGTTAAAGGTTGTCGATGATTCTAGAAGTAACAATATTAGAGGTGAACGTCCTGGGTGGGATAAAAGTTTTCCTAAAACCGGTCAATGGCGGGATTTGTCTGCGTCTCGTGTTTTTCAGCTATCTTTCTCATCATCCTTTCTTTCAACAAGCGCATAGGAAATCCTCTAAATTTTGCATGCGCTGGTTGATCGATCGACCGAATTACTCCGGTTATAGTAGGACACTTTCCGCCAATCCGGTGATGCAATTCACGGATAGATACTGGGAAATCGCATCCGAAAAATGAAAACGACGCTAAATTGGTGTCATGTTTTTTATGGTTGGCAAGAGTTACGAGTAGTTCAAGGGCGCGGAAAAAACGACTATTGGATTGGAGAAATATGAAAAAGTGAAAGCACGCAAAAATAGTACAACAGCCTGTTTTGTGGAGAGAATTTGCATAAACGGTTTGCGGCTTATACTTTCGGTAAACATAGTATCAAAAATAAACATTTCATAACAAGGAAAAGTGTTTGCAAACGTGTTTTAGATTTCAGAAAACGTTTATATTTTACAGCATATATGAGAAAAAAAATCAAGCCAGTGGTGTATATTTCAGATAAGAAAGAACTTATTTTGCAGAATCATTGAAAAAAAGTTAAAATATCAATGATTAAAAAAGTGAAAATTCGGAAGAAGAAAGACGTTTGTAAACCAAAAAAGGAATGAAAAGAAACTTCATTGACATTGTCTGCGAGTACACTTTCCATGTTCAATTGGAACCACAGTTGTTACACAGAACAAGACGACAGCAGCGGACGACGCACGGAACCGAATTGGGAAGGGATTGAAGATTCCCGCCTCAAAGTGGTTTGGATACTGAAAAGTAATTAGGGTTTTTGATCTGTTAGAAAGTTTTTAGGCGGTTCAAGGTTGAATTATTAAGGCTGTTTGAGAAAAATTTGAAGGTAAAACTGAAAATTTTGTTTAAAGTTAATAGTATCGTTGTAGGGAAATAAATGATGCTAAGGAATACCTGAACATTTTTGAACAACGATTCTTCCAAACTACATCCAGTGTCATCTATAATTGGGTATGGCTGGAATCCTGGCTCATCAGAGCTAAGGGTGCAATTGACCACTTGAAGACAGTTTCCAGTGATTGGCTTGCATTTTATTTTGTAGTAAATTTCATCGTCAAGAGAGGCACCTAAAAATAGAATTCTCAAAAATTTAGCAAATTGAAATAATTTGCTGAAACGCAGTTTTCTTTCTTGTATACCTGAAACAACTTGTCCATACGGTCCCTTCTTATGAATGGAAAAATCGCAAGTAATACTATTCTCCACAGTTTTCGACAACAAGTTAGGCTTCTGTTTTGACTTATAGATTGAAGAAACTGGTGCTAGAAATGCAAGGAAAAATATGTAAAAGAGAAGTTGTTTGGACATTTCAATGCGGAATCGATTCGTGTATTCTGGACATATCTACGATTGAAGTAGGTCATTGCGTTCCGAATGATGTGTTCCTTTGATAGATTTATAACTACTTTTTGTCGGTCATTGTGAAGCACTAACTTTATTAAAACATGAAAGTACATTGCTTTATTCATTTGACAACTCGGAATGATTCAGGGAAATTGAAAGAATATAAACACAAGTGTTGAAAGGGAAAGGTGAGAAAATTAGTTACTCGTTTACAGTGTTAATTTAAAATTTACTACAAAGAAAATTGAAAAATGTTGGCAAATGATGGTGTGCACAGGAGACAAAGTGAATCAAACATGTTAACCGTTAAATAACTATATTTTATATAGACTACTAAATAAGATTTATTTCTTCGTGGACATTTTCATCATATCGCTGACCATATCATCAAGACTAGCTGAGGAGGATGATGAACCAATCACATTTTTAGATGAATCGACTTTGGTCAAGTTCTTGTTCTCCATTTGTCGTGTTGGTTGTAAAACTGAAATAAAAGACAAGATGAGATTTGAAGGGATATTTGTTGGTTTGTTTGATCCTATTGATGAATCATTTTAGCGAAATGAATCATTAGTTGTAATAAATTGTAGAAAGCTATTTCTAGTGATTAGACCGTACCAGATTGTGAAGATGCAGCTGAGGGAGTAGTGTGTCTGAGCATCAAGTCGTCAAAATCAAATAGGTCTCTTGAGGATTGAGATCGGACTTCTGTTTTATGTTCATCTGTAATGAAAAAAAATTAAACTTTCTTAGCGGAGTGAGTATGTTTTCAGTAACTTTGAAGCTTTGAACTGAACATTATATATGAACTATGGTCGTACCGAAGAATGAGATTGTCAGTCATAAGTATTGTTGATTTATTGTCTGAGCACCGTTAGTGAGCTCATTAGAGCTGATTTTCGTTTAACTAAAATGGGAACTATGTTATATCGTATGATTATTTGATATTTTACTGAACTACTCAACTGTACGTTATTTTGAAGTTTCCATGAGATTGACAATCATGTGTTTTGTAATTCAAGATATTTTGCAATCGTTTTCAGATTATTCATTTTCATAGGAGGCATACATTCAAATTCGAAATTCAATTGACATATCTCAAACTTGGCTTCCCATCGTTTTGTACAGTAAGCCAGTGCAATAGTTTTGTTCAATTTTACAATACATCGCCTAAGAATCTTTTCCAAATCAACTCACTTGTTCCAGGCCAGCTTTGTAACGACAATAGATCTTCACTATGTTTAGCTGCTAGATTATGTGACGCTGATTCTGAGAATGGGTCAAAAGCGTCCTTCTTTTTTGGAACAGCAGCGGGAGCTTGACTGAAGTCTCCCCATTCACTCGAAGATACGTTAGTTGAACTTCCGGTATCCGACGGCCATGATGCTTCAAATGTAGCGGCAGGGGGAGTTGTATTTTGGACAGGCGCGGTTCTTGGTGTTGACGCTGCTGATGGAGGTCTTTGAGGAGGTTGTGATACTGAAAACTCTCTTATTAGCAAGTTTCTTCGAACATTAATCTCACCTTCTGGTGGAGGCTGTCTTTGAGCTTTTGGTACAGGCTTGGGAGAAGTTGAAGGATGACCAGGCCTAGGTGAAGGTGTCGTCTGCTCCAAACCCCAACCCATTTTGTTAGTTTGCTGTACAACAGTGTTTTTCAGTGAGGTGAGGTTTGAGAATAGTTTATCCTGCATTGTAAAGAATCCTTTGGATGCCTGGGATTCTATACTCTGTTCAGCTTGCATGGAGGAAACATTCATCAATTCAAGGATATCCGAGAAATCAGTTTTGGCAGCTAGTTTTGGTTGCTTCTGCATTGCAAGTTTCATGTACTCTTCAATCTTTTCCGCTGTTATTCTTTCATCTGGATTTGGAGTCAAGCACTTTGCTGAAATTTTTATTAATTCAGCTAATTGCTGTTTGAGTTTCCTATTACCGATAAGATCGGCAAACACGGAAAGCTGGTTCATTTGCACCGGCGGTGGCTTCTTATACTTCCCATTGATAATTGCCAATGCTCCCCCGTCAAACGGATGTTCACCAAAGCATACGAAATATATCAAGCATCCCATCGCCCAATTGTCTTGTTGTTTTCCAATCGACCAGTTGGAGTAGACATCACACACTTCAGGAGATCTGGTGATTGGTGTTGTGTATTTGAACATCTGAAATCTTATCTTTGTTTTTTTTGTTACACCGTTGTTTTGTTTTCACCTCTTCCTGGATCGCTAATCTTTCAGAGTTTGAGAGAGGAGCCATCTCGATTGATTTTGTTGTTGCACTTCCGAAATCACACAATTTCAATCTTCCTGAAAAACAGATAATTGAATCGGAAAAGAAGAAGTGGAGGAGTACCAACCATTTCCGTTGATGAGAAGATTCTCTGCTTTTATATCTCGATGGATAACACCGTTAGAGTGCAAATAAACTAATGCACGTGTTGTAAAATAAATTATTCGGACAACAAAATCCAGAGCTACTTCTTTGTACTTCACGAGGACGTCTGCTATTGAAACTGAAAAATGAAAGGCTAGGATGGAAGAAGTATTTCAGATTATCAAAACATACATCTACAATATTCCATTGATATTTTGTATTCTTTGACAGATTTATTGGATCCTCTGGCTTCACAAGATGCATCGAACAGTTGAATGATGTTTTCATGCTGCAGCTTTTTCATCATTCCAATTTCATTGTCAATATCCTTTGTTGCGGCTGCATCGTGGCTCAACATGATCTTTACAGCAACTTGTTTTCCTTTGTTGTTAGTTGCCAGGAATACCGTTCCAAATCCTCCTGTAACAATATCATTTCAATTTTTCAAATCTTTTTTCTTTCCTTTCTGATACCTTTGGCAATGACATTTTCCACTCGATAATTATTTCCATTTATACTAAATGTTTGGCCACGATCATAGAGCTCGTTTTGCTCACTTATTCCCGTACCTCGACTGACAGATTGAATCACTCCAAGAGCGCGGGCAAAAGCCATGCTGAAAATCAAATAAAAAACGTTGAAAACCTGAAGGAAATGAAAGGAAAGTTGCAACAAAAAGTTGACGATAAAACGGGGTTGGAGGGGTTTTAAAGGAGATGACACGCTGGAAAATAATATATCGATAAAAACAAAGCAGCAAGTCAGAATAATTGCAGGGATCTGAGAAAATGAGCAAATAAGAGAAAACGGAAAACAAAAAATACATTTTCGTGAAATTGTAGTTGAAAGCCACTCCAATTAAAGAAATCTTTTCCTGAACCATTTCTTTAGTACCGAATCCCAATATACGTTTGGAACTAGTTTTTCAATTTTGTGAAGTCAAAAAACTACGCAGCACATGAAATGCCCAACATTTTCTTATCTTTTCTACAAAACTTGCACTTTATTATTCAAACACACAGAAACATAAAAGAATAGTACATCTGCATTCGAAAGTGTACTAGTGAAGCTAATGAGGAGATTTTCACATAGCTTTTACGGAGAAAAGAAGTATAGATGCCATCTTCCGGCCACTCAAATGTATTCTCTCCAGCTCTCAATGGCTCCTTACGAGGAGGGAGTTCAGAAAAAAGGAGTCGGTAGAAAACGGAAATGTATGATGCAAGAGATCTAGATTAAGCAAATTTTCTTGGAACTTGATAGTTGTTAAAATAGTATAAATGAACATTTTTTGTTCAACTTTCTTCTAGTGAATTTGGCTATAAAGGCTGCCATTACCGCACTAATAAGGAGAAGATTACAATGCGAACTATAAAACACTGCATTTTACACTCTATTAATTAGTAGAAGAGAGGTAATTATCGTGGAAATCGATGAAAAAGGGCAAATGTTGCAAACAATGCGTCCCCTTTTCGGGTGCACGAGAAACGCGCCCTCCGTGCTGTTGACGCATTTTTCGTGTAACGTCATATACCAACGTGGAACCAGTTGTAGCTCTCGTTAAAAATACCCATGTTCACCGATTTTTCACTTTCTATTGTTTTCCTGATATCGTGAGTTGCAACTTTGTTTGTTTTTCTTCAAACTTTTTGTAGTTCGCCACGTAACTAGTACACAAACAAACAGATGGCATGGAGGGATTGACCCAAGTACTCCTTCTGCTTGTTGGCAAGTGTTACCATCTTAGCTGTGATATAGGCTTGCCTTCTTTTCTCGCTAGTGAACGTCAGTTTCATTTTTTGGCAACAGCTACCACATCAGCTCGCGTGCGGCTGCGACGCGGCCTTTGCCTCTTCGTGCCTTCTCCTCTATTTGGCCCAATCCTCTTCGCTTATGTTTTTGGTTTCGTTTGTCCGGAGAGAACACGTTTTGAGAAGAAGAGTCACTTAGCCTCTAAACGTTATGCTTATGGATAACGAGAACCTTTACTTTGAACCTATTAAAACTGGTTTCTTCTTCTGTTTTCTTTTTCTGTTTACACTGGGGTGACCTACTCGAAAGTTTGCGTAAACCAGGAAGCTAGCTACAAAAACTATCGTTTCTTTTAGTAATAGGTTCTCTATTACTGCGTTGTACTTTCCTTTCTCTCTTCAGATCAGTTTCAGTGTACTGCGCGAATAAAAAAGTAATGATGACGCACACACAAACACTCTTTTCCCCGTTTTCTATAGACGACGTCATACGCAGCCGCCCACGGCTTTCTTGCCAAACTCCAACGAATTCGCCTAAAAACCGATCATATTTAATGGAAATTCATTCGAATAGCTTTATGTTTGGAGTCCGAATCTGCGTCCAACCATCTGTTGGCTAGTTTAATAAACAGAAAGTCGTGACCGCTCTCTGTGTTGACTTTGTGCAGCTTTGACGGTTTTCCTCCTACCTGGAGAGAGAGAATGATGTTTTCGAAATTCAGGCGGCTGATTGTTTCTATTTTTATACTCAATTTCCCAGATCTCATTTTTTTTGTTGTGAATGCCTCACGTCAGTTGCTTGTGTCTTTCCCTCATTTGCAATTCAGAAAACACAAAACCCGAAACGATGAGAAAAATGCGTAGGCTGTGGAAGAAAGGGCTCTAGAAGCGCAGCCCATATTTGTATACGCATGGCTTCTCTACGATATACGATAGCATCTTTTTTTATACTAGTAGTATGCCCTTTAAAACTCATTATTCTAATGTGTTGTTCTTGATGGGGTAGCACAAAAGGACTCTTGTCTTATCTTGTTGATAGATTTCAATTCTCTATCATCTCTAATCTTATCCTACAGCATTCTACGAGATTAAATTGAAACAGTTGTGTAGTGTGTCTGTGTGTATGTGCGTCTATCCGTGTTGTTTCGGAGAAAAGAATATTGATTGACCTCTTATACCTCATCCTCCCGCCAAGAAGAGGGAGACGCAGTGTGTGTTGGGGACATCCTTCGTAAAGTGCACACGCCACGTGTTCACTTTTCTCGTCACCCATCAGTGCCATTCATTTTCCTGTCGCTCTCCAATTCTCTCTCCGACTTCTTGATTTCCCGCATTTTTTCCCTCTCTCACTTTTCCTGTCTTTTATCAAAAACTTTATCAATCGTGTCGTTTTTTGGCGTTTCTCTTCTTTTACACTACAAGAAATCACACCACATAATATTTCTGTTGCAGCTAGTCTCTGGAAAAATGAACCAATTCCGGGCGCCAGGAGGTCAAAACGAGATGTTGGCTAAAGCCGAAGATGCTGCTGAAGAAGTGAGTTTTCAAAATTGAATAAAAAGCGTGTAAAAATTTTTTGTTACAGTTTTACCGCAAAACAAGGACCTATCTTCCACATATTGCTCGTCTCTGCCTGGTTTCTACATTCTTGGAAGATGGAATTCGTATGTACTTCCAATGGGATGATCAGAAACAATTCATGCAAGAGTCTTGGTCCTGCGGATGGTTCCTCGCCACTTTGTTCGTTATCTACAACTTCTTTGGACAATTTATCCCAGTTGCCATGATTATGCTCCGTAAAAAGGTTTTGGTCGCTTGTGGAATTCTCGCCAGTATCGTCATTCTTCAAACCATTGCTTACCATATTCTCTGGGACTTGAAATTTTTGGCTAGGTTGGTCTCACAGATATCTTAGCAATTAATAATACATAATTATTTCAGAAACATTGCTGTCGGTGGAGGACTTTTGCTTCTTCTCGCAGAGACTCAAGAAGAGAAGGCTTCCCTTTTCGCCGGTGTTCCAACAATGGGAGATTCCAACAAGCCAAAGTCTTACATGCTTCTCGCCGGACGTGTCCTTCTCATCTTCATGTTCATGTCTTTGATGCACTTCGAGATGACATTCATGCAAGTTTTGGAAATCGTTGTTGGATTTGCCCTCATCACTTTGGTTTCGATTGGGTACAAGACTAAACTGTCTGCAATGGTTCTCGTCATTTGGCTCTTCGGTCTCAACATGTGGCTCAACGCTTGGTAAGTTTTCAGAAAATTTGTTGGGGGAAGTTTATGGAAAAGCTTATGTCAAACATGCACCACTTTCGAATGATGGAAACCTTTCGTTCAGTTAGTGGCATTAGCGTTAGGGAAATCATTGTAGGTACCAGTAGCTTTGATTTAGCGGGGCAATTGGTAGAGTTTTAGCTTCAGTCTGTGTATCATCAGCCAACTTCCATAGGTTGATTGGATTTTCGATTACCTTTCACACTCAACCATAGTCTGAACCTTGTAGTTCTACTGTGTCAGTGGAAAGTTCAAAGCTCACATTTCTACACCTTCCATTAGCTTGTTGGTAGATATAGTCAAATGGAACGTTGTTGTGTCACAACGTAGGAGTTCAGTCCTCGATATCGTTGGTCCTCTAATCTTCGACCCTTCATCATACCTAGACATCTGCTTTCTGACAAACGTAATTACCTTCGGCTGACCTGGATGCACCTGCTGTCCTCCTTGAGAACTCAAGAATGATTTGCTTCTTACACCAAATTATTATTTTTCAGGTGGTCCATCCCTGCTGATCGATTCTACAGAGACTTCATGAAATACGATTTTTTCCAAACCATGTCTGTCATTGGAGGACTTCTCCTTGTCATCGCTTACGGACCAGGAGGAGTGTCGGTTGATGACTACAAGAAGAGATGGTAGATACCATTCACTAACATCTTCCCAGTACTTACGTGCATTTCTACGTCAAAAACAGCATTACACTCACACTTTCCCAACTCGTCAAAACACTATCTGAATTGTAATTTATGAATCTTTCTAACCTTTCTATCTAGGATAGTAAATTCTTCCCTCGGTTTTCCCCCCACTGCTTCTTGTCGTAAAATTAAACGTTCATATCTATTGTCTGTTTATAAATTTCTATTTTTCTCATTTTTAAGTTTCATGGACTATATGGGTTGTTTTTTAATAAACTCTCCACCAAACAAATTTTCATTTGTTTCTCTTTCTTTCCTCACCTCTCTTCAATCAAACCAATCAGAAGTCATGTTTTTCCTGTTTTCCGTCTTCTTTTCTTTTTCTGGTAGTATTTTTCCGAAGAAATAAACATTTTTCACTGTCTTCACATCAAAAATCATTTATTTTAACAAAAAAAAAACAATAGTTGTTTTCTAATCACCCGAAGAACTATAGTAAATCAGTGTTTGTGATGAAACCCTTTGATATACAGGCATAAAGTTAAAATAGCAGAAGAAATTTGAACCGTAAAAGTTGGAAACCAGAGGTTTGCAGTGTTAAAGAAGCTTGGCAGTCTATCCCAAAAAGTAATAAACATGAAGAAAAGTACATAACTCAGACATCCTTGAAATGTTCTGCTACATAAGATGTCCGTTTGGGTAGTTGACGTGGAGTGACAAGAGGTTTTCCGTTCTGGTCCAGGAATTTCTCGAGCACCAAACCAGAGTTGTTAGCATCATTGTCATCTTCCGATACACGACACTCTGTGATGACTTTCTCCACGATGTTATCTGGATCGAACCTGGAAACAAATCACTTGTATCAGAGTAAATTCTAAATAGTGACATATTCCCGAGATGGATTCACGATATTGTCACATCATTCATTACTGTCACTCACCTTGAGTGTTGTATTTTATGAGCTGACCGATCTTGACTAAACCTTCGGACTTGACAGTTTTGTTGTGGTCCTTGATGTCCACCACGTCGCTCTATAGTTGGGTCTTCTACTTGGGAGTTGCTTGCTGCTGACGCGTTTTCTGAAGTGAAGAAATAAACGTAAGTTAAGATAATTTGAGGCGGGAATGAACGTATATTTTTTGGAGGTTTTTTTCGGCTCTTGCTGAACGGATCAGAACAACCGATTCAATTTACAAAAAAAAATTAAAGAAACAACATTTATTCGACAACAATCCACCTTTCCAGATTTTTTGTCAGTACCTTTCAAAGATCTGCCATCTATGTTTATATTTCTCATTGGAGCTTCTATAATAGATGGTTTCGGATATGACGATGTTCCTTCCTCAGAGTCTGTATCATCATCTGCTCTGAAGCCATCCGGATCGATTCCTCCAATTTCTCGTGGCCCAAATGTTGATAATCTCGGACTGAAACAACAAATTGTGGGTTATTTATACAAATAACTTGAAATACTTACACTCTGAAGAAAGGATCAGCACTTTGATGAGCCATGGCAATCTTGATGCACACTTTTGAATTGTCCAGCCGTTGATTACTGGTGTATCCATTGAGAAGATAGGTTCTGGACATTCCTTCAACACCTGAAGCAGCATATTCCGAGAGGTTAATGTCGACGAATCCGAGTTTGTAGAATGATTTTCCTCCTTTTTGTTCCTGAAAATAGCGCAGTTTTGAATCATTATGTAATATGAAGTATTTAAAAGTTTTTGTTTTTCGAAAATTTCAAAGAATCCACCAATTTTTCTATTGCGTTTTGAATTTCTGTGACCCACAGAACGAGGTTTCTGTTAACTTTGTGTGCTTTCCAACATTTGTCAAGTGACATATTCCTGATAAGATACTGTTATTCATGACGCTCACCTTTCTTATAGATACTCGGCATAAACACTTTTCTAGTGTCCCGGAGTTTTGATCGCATGGTATCCGACAACAAAATACGAATCGTGTGTTGAATGAAGCACTATGGTTTTTGACCTGAAAATATGAAAATATGCATTTATTTGTGGATTTCGAGAAATTTTCTTGATTTTCTATAGTTTTTCAACAAAATAAACTCACTTCGACCCGTTCTGTGGCTTCTTCAAAAGATCCTCCATCCAGCAACCTCATTTTGCCGAATACTGTGGCATTGACGAGAGGAACATCTGATAAATGACATACCTGAAATGTAAAAACTTGTTTTTTTTTGGCCAACTTAACGAGAGATTCTTTTGAAAACTGAATAAAAAACTCACTTGAAGATCCACTGAGAATTTGACTGTTTTCCTTTTGATAAATGCCATTTTATTCCATAACCATGGTACGAAGACGAGCTTTGCTGAAAGGGAAGGCATTGTGGAAAAATAATAATCGGGGCAAATGAGCGAAATTGTTATCAAACTACACTTTGTCGCATGTAACCGCTCAATAAAATTGAAACTTCTATTGTGCCTATACATTTCTTGGTAAATATTGATACAATAATATAGTGATACCGTATGAAAATTTAAAAAACGCGGGGTTATGTCAGAAAAAAAAAACAAAATACGGATCGCACGAAAAACGCGCCAACGTTTTTACTGGGTCGATTTGCCGTTGAGTGGACACGTTTAACGAGAGGACATATGGATAAACAGAGAGGGAAAGAGAGAAGGAAGATCTACACAGCAGATGGCAAAAAGGACTCAACATTCCCTCCCGTAGATCTACTCGTACTGATGAAGAAAAGAACGGGGTTGCCGTATAAGGGATGCGTTGTGTAATGAGGAATAAGTGAAGATGTGGAGATGTAACAAAAGAAAGACTGCAGCTGATGAATTATGCAACCGTCTTTCTCTGTCTTTGAAGGGCTTCCTTGAAAAAAACGTCTTCTTGTTTTCCGGGGTAAATATGGAGAGCTTTCGAAGTGGAGCGGCAGCCGACTTACGGCAGTAAAGAGTAATTGTTTTAATTAGGCGAAGGCAGAGAAGAGTTTTCATTAACTTTTTTCGATGGTTCGAAAATAAATTCAAGTGAGAAAAGGTCAACAATTTGTTGTATTTTTTGCGGTTTCATGGTATCATAACGGAAAAATGTGTTTTAACTTTGTTGGGTTATAGAAAAACGTAAGCTTCGAATACGTGTTTCGAAAGAACTTTTTCACGCGTTTCAAAACTGATGGACGTTGAACAGCTGCCATCTGTCATTATTACAAATGAGCTCAAACTTTTCTATGTTTCTCGGATTTTTTACAAATCACACAAACTACTTGGATGATCCATTCGAAAAAAGTATTGTTGTACTCTAAGATATCCCAAAGAGAAATTCTGCAATATCAGCTGAGAAATTATTGTGATTTCCTTTTATGGTTTCAATAAGCTTTCTAGAATGTCAATAAAACGATATTTCTTAGTTTTCAATATTCGTTTCCAGTTTCATAACTGTTTTGCCGCATCACGAAACTTTATTTTTCTTGGTTATTCCTAATATAAGTAACATCCATCATTTAAAAACGTACCCACAGAATCCGTGAATTCCATACTCGTTTTTGAGTGAATATTCAAAGAAAACATGGTGACAGATGTTAGTCAACTCAATGCAGTAAAACCTTGACGCTAAGACGTTTTTCTCCTGATTTTGTTATCTGATCAAAACATCTTGATGGATTAGTTTTTTTTCAAAATTTCCGAGTGTGTATTCGAAATTTCTCTTTAAAACTAGGTTCGCCTACTTATTTCCCGAAAATCACATTTTCAATGTTTTCAAATTTGATACCTTCAGAATATGAAAGAACTCTCGTTTTGAAAATGGTTACCTGAGATTCCACACTTGAAAATTGGCATTTTTTTATATGGTGGCTAGTCAGTGATGAATATATGGTTTTACGGGTGGTTGAGAAGTACAATCTCTGTTATTCAATAGAGCTACAACGACTGGTGAGAATGTTCTTTGTGAAGAAGACATGCAAATTGGCTTTCATCGTTCAGAACACATTTTTTGTCTGCCTCGCTAGTATTTTTTTTGTAATTGGGTACATTAGTTGTTCTTTCGTTTTTCTTAACTATCACTAACCTGGAAAACTTCTTCCGTGAAGTAACGGAAGCTTCGGAAAATAACGACGATACATTCGAACTCTTATGTTCTAGAGGAATATGATAGAAAAATGATCGAGTTTGCAAAAGTTTCCACCTGTTCCTTTTCCGTTTTTTGTTTGAGAAATGGATCCATTTTCAGAGAAAAAATTGTAGAACTTTTAGAACATTCGAGAGGGAAAAGCACAAGATGGAATCTCTTCTATATACTAAGCGGCAAGCTCTGTCTGTCTGTGTGTGTGTGTGTCCAGCGCTTATCACTGAATAACTTTTGTGCCCCTCGACCGTTTTCTATCATTCTTGGCACATGATCATGGGTCCCCGAGCGCTTCAATCCTGTACCGTTTGGAGCTTGGGTTACTGTAGGATTACGGTAGCTACAGTAATCCGAGCTCCGAATCGAATCTGAAAAGGGGTTCAGAGTGCTCAGAATTGTTCCATTTTTTGCATGTACTACTTGAGGGACCGCAATAGTACACCAACAAAAAATGGTGGAGATTACTGTAGGATTACGGTAGTTATGGTACTCCGAAAACTCAACTGGCAAGCTCTGGATGGATAACCTTCCAGAACATTCTCCTTCTTTCCAGAAACTACTAGAAACTTCCAGAAACGTCAAAACATCTGATTATTTTGACGGGAATTCAAATTTTCAAAATTTTTGGCGGGAATTCAAATTTTCAAAATTTTTGGCGGGAATTCAAATTTTCAAAATTTTTGGTGGGAAATCAAATTTTCAAAATATTTGGTGGGAATGCAAATTTTCGAAATTTTGGCGGGAATTCGAATTTTCAAAATTTTTGGAGGGAATTCAAATTAGAAACATTTTTGGAACAGGAAGGAGGCTTAGGGCGCATCACTACCCAATTATCAAAAATGAGTTTAAGCGTGGCAAATTAACCCCCCCCCCCCCCATTGAGGAGCGCAGCGACGAACAAAAAGGAGGTGAGCCGCCGTAGGCGGCGCCACCGACTGGTATTTGACTAACAAATTTTCTCCGTTTCCCGATCATAATTTTTTTTCAAGCTTCAAACTTTTTCATTATTCATACGGTACCACAGAAACGCTCGCCGATTCTCCCATAGAGAACATTCATAAGTCGTAAATTTACAAAAGTTTGTTTGAAAACATAAAAAAAAACGACGATAAAAACTAACCGGCTTTGTGGTTACCAAAACGCGACGACATTGATTCTTTCAGACGTTCCAGCACGGCACCATTCTAAAAAAAGAAGATGTTGTGTTTTTCTAGAAGCAGGGATGATTCAATGTTTTTATTGACGGGAGTTCCGGTTGCTATGTATGTTTCTGGTTGGGAAACGACAACATAACAACCAGAAGGTGAGGAGAGCATCCTAGGAAGAGGTGAAGAATAGGAGAAGCAGTATAAGAGAAAAGGAAAAGAGAAGAGCAGGAGAATGGAATTGGAAATGAATGAATGGGTAAGGTAGATGAGAAAGGTGTTGGTGGATAGGAAGATGTGAGGTTTTATTGTTTTGTTGAATACATTGAAATTGAGAATGTCCGACTGGATTGAGTTGAAAACTTTCGAGAAAAACACAATAATTCTCTGACAAACGATTTCGGCAAACCTTAACAAGTAATAGGATCATAAACAAATCAGATTTATCCAGAAAAGGACCATGAACTGTTTTTGAACCCCGTTCATCCCAAACTTGAACTTTTGGAAACAGGTATAAAAATAGTCAAAAAGGATACGAGGTCAATTCCAAAAATAAGCAGGGTGTATAGTTTCACTCAAAAATTTCTGACTATAAAAAATTCAACATGAGACAAACTTGATATTTTCACTTTTGAACTTCAACATCTTCCTCAAAAAAGGGCCTTTTTGATTGGTTATACCAAAACCATTTTTCCATTTATACCTCGCAAAGTTGAAAGAAAAAAATTCACAACAATGTTCTTTTTGTGGTGGTCATGATTAGAGTAATACTATAAATTTCTCAAAACCAGTTAGGCTTACATTTAAGTGCGATATTAACTTTTTGCATGGGAATTGAAGATAATTTAATTTTCGCTGCAATAATCTTGCAGAACTAAAAAAACTTGAGGTTTGAACATTTGAAAATTCAAATGTTTCCACACAAAGATTTTATCTTCTCTGGTCTCTTCGTGAAAAAAAACACATTAATACCAATTGACGGCCTGTCAAATACATGTGATCATATTTGAACAGAAAATGGAAGAAAATAATATTCCTAAAAATAAAAGTTTCAGCTATCCTGGAATAACTTTTCTAAATCTGTCACAATCATGCTTTGAAGTCTATCAAAAAACACCCGATTTCGATTTCTTGAAATAGAACAAACTTGACAAGTCTGCAGAAAAGAACGAGTTGATAAAAGGGTATCAATCGAACGGCGGCAATGAGAAGAAATCGAATTAAAAGTAACTGACTTTACATGGTTGGACACGCAACGGCAACAAGAAATGGAAGTGTAAAAAAGAACAAAAGTTGTGATCAGAAGGGGGTGCGGACTTGGACAAATATTTGTGAAATGAGGGGCGCTGTGATGCCCTACGTCCGCGCGTATGTGCACTGAAAAAAGGAGAAGACAGGTAGAATGTAAATATTCGGAAAAAGTGAAATAATGTAGGCTCTTTCGCTCATGCTTTCTGTGAAATAGAGCATCGAAAAAAGTTTGTTCAAGAGTTTGACTACAAAGTGAACGACGATTGGCAAATACTCGAGAGCTATAGCCGTCCTCTTGAAAAAGGAAGAAGAACTTGTCACCTTGGTATGACATGTGTCGTCTAACCGCACAATTTGTATTGCCAATTTGAAATTCATTCAGATGGTGAAATAGAGAAATAGTGGGGAGAACTCGAAGGCAATATGATGTATGCTTCTAGCGATGAGATGACTAAAATAGTATTAGAGGAGGAATAAGATGGATATGAAGTCTTCTTATTAGAAGTGAGCTGCTAATATTTTCATTCAGGAAATGCACTCTATAAGAATTATCACAAAGTACAAAATATTCTGATACTTGAAATCCGAAAAGTATGTCTACAGCTAAATACATTCTTTTTTCACGTTGATTCAAAAAACAAGTCCCATGGGGAAGAACAACCAAACACGGAAGTAGAACAATTTGTGGATGTTAACGAAGCTTTTATGCATTCTCGACGGCCCTCAAAACACCTAAATTTTCAGTGGGACTACTTAAAAAAGAGTGTGCTTTTTGAATGGGTAGTGAATGAGCCGTCAGAAATAAAAAGAAAAAAAAAAGAAATTGACGACACAAAATTCGTTCCCATTTTCATTCACTTCTGCTTTTCCCGATCCATCATAACCTTTGAGGAGTGATGTCATATGAAAGTTCAGAAGAAAGTCGGTTTCTATTTGTGGATGTTTCACGATGAATATCTTGTCGCCTTTCGCTCTGACTGATTGCATGCTTGTTTGCACAAATAGCATCCGGATAAGAAAGCAAATATGATAACAGACAATGAGTGGCCACTGATTGGGAGTGATGAAAGCCTTTTGGCACAAATAGAAAAATAAAATTGCAAAAAATGGAGGTCAAAGAAAGGTAGAAGTTTGAAGAAAAAGAGAAACGGATTGTGAATTAAGGATACGGTTTTCAATGATAATACTTTTCATGAGAATAATATCAGTTTTCTCATTTAAAAAAGGTCCAGTGGACTGGAGTTCTCATTGAAAGGAACAATTTTGAGAAAAGATAGTTAATTTTGATCTGAAATGCTATGAAACAGTTCGTGAATTTTGAAAGTTATTCAACGCGTGCAGGTGCAGATAACAACATCATAAAACCAAATAGCTTCATGGACTTTTGCCAAGTTTTTTTCTGCACCAGTGATTAATCAATTTGGATGAATGTATTTAGAGATACTGTATAATTTCTCAAAACCGCCTCTTTCTAGTTTCAAAATTCAACATTTCCTACTTTACTAGGAAAAGTAGAAACATAGAAGATTTCAGAAACACTCTTGTTCAAAGATAATACATTCTGACTTCATTGCTAGGTAAAAACCTAATCTATACAAATGTTTTCTAACAAGATTGAATAATTCTAACAATATCGAAAACTGAATTTTCCGGATAATTCAATAATGAAACTAATATAGATATGGAAAACGCAATATGTTTCCTAGCAAATTTATATGAGAATGACGTGTTCAAAAAGCGTAGGACAATACCAGGTGTATACGATTGGTTTTACATTTGCATTTGTAACTAGTCTGAATCATCTGGTTTAGTGTATAGAAATGCACTTTCGAGAAGAACCCGAATTACAACGAGTAGGTAATCGGTCGATGTTTGGTATGCGATGTTAATCCGATTTCGATGTGTTCTTCTACTGGAACATACACTTATATCACTTTCGTTTCTACCCCCGATTAACGAATTCCCTTTCTTTCAAAAACTTTAATTGAGACTTTTGATACTTGGTCAAGTTTTGGAAATTGTTCTATTCAAAAAAGAACAGAGGAAGGGGAGTGCATAGAAAAAGTTCATGTCGGCCCAATGTCAATTATTTCTATAGTCATCACAAGGAGCCATGCAACTTGAGTGACGCTTTATGCCTATTCTTCTTTCTTTTTTACGTGGTTTCCTTGGCAAAACGTCCCTCTCTCGGAGGACAAAATTGTAGAAGCAGCATGTCTCTCAGAGCCCTTCTTTTGCTTCTTTTTCTTTTTTCTCGACGTATACTTTCCGTTGCTTGGCAAAGTGGTCCAAAACAATATTTCGGGTCATGCACGGCATATGTGTATATTTTTCCTTTCTTGCCTACATCTTTTTTTTTGCTCTTTGAAACTTTCAACGCGTTGTGTTCATATGTAAGTAGATGAGGCGTAGTTAGATATTTCAGATATTCCACATTTCCGCTTTCAACACACGTTTGCTGGATATCAACAACACAAGTTGCAATGCCGAATGGCTATAGAAACCAACCGATATCGGGTGAGTCTTTTTGTTTCTATGCTTCATAAGATTTAGATAGGTGTGTGTTCACGATGCCCATGCATGGAGAAATCGTGATAAACGCGTAAAACCAGAAAAATGGGAGTTCGTATTTAAGTTCAGAGATATCCTACAAAATGAAAAACGGCATCAACCTCCCAATTTTTGACCTCAAATAAGTGCACCATGTTTCGCAATAAAAATTGTTTTTACAACAGGTTGGGTTGGTTCACAGGTTCGAACTCATCGAATTTTCCAAAACATACATTGTGAAATTTTGCGAAGTTATTTGTCAACCATACACATTAAAGACCCAATATGAGCCAGGTGTCTTTCTATAAAAGATTTCGTTGTTTTTCTCAAGTGAAGCAAATTCGAAAATTTTCATTTTCATCGATAATTGTTTTATGTCTGGGCTTTTACTATCATGAAGGTTTTTATTGTTGATTGAGGGTCTATAAACCTAACACTATGTACCATGAATAGGTTTACATCAGAAGTTTTCCAAGACATAAAGAAGTGTCGAAATAAAAAAAATCGGTTCAAAAACGGGACTCACCTCCATATGGAACTTCCAGGTTTCACCGGTTATATTCCTGGAGCGAAGTGGCAGGTTGGAAGTCGTTATGTTGCTGGATCACGTGAAAACAGTGGATTTTCGAACAGAAACACTTCAGTTCCTGGTGAGAATATTTCTTTTTTCCGGGTATTATTATTATTATTATTATTATGAAAAAACGAGAAACGAAAGGAAAATGAAAGTAAGAAACCTAGAAGAGTATTGAATTTCAGATTGCTTTTTCATTTTTTCGCAGTACTGGTTTTGTTGTTTCTTTCAACCAGAAAAATATTTATTTGGGGTTAGATATGTTTTTTTTCTGACTCCAAGGAAAAACGAAAGTCATTGAGCGTAAACTAAAATGGAGTTTGGACCGTGTTTCAGAAGGAGCTCAACTTCAAACACCAAACACTTTGAACCAACATTTTTCTGGAGAAAACGTAAGAATTGAAAAGTCAAGAATGAATCCACATGTGAAAATTGAACAGAGATCAATGGCAATGGGTGGAGGAGGAGGGGATGAACAAATGAAAAACTTTACGGAAATGACGAATGAAGAACTCCGTGAGCGGTTAATGAAAATGCAAATGGATATGCAGAATCTTCAAATGGCAATGGGTATGCAGCAACAACCCATGGGCAAGCAAAAATGAATAAAATGACGAGAGCTGGGAATAAATTGGCAATGTTGTTTTTCAGGGGCCAATGGGGATGGATCTATGAGAAATTCTGCAAATTACGCGACAAGAGAAGAACCAACAGGACGGATGGTAACTAGTTACCACTTTTCAAAAATAATTTTTACTATTTTCGAGTTTCAGGACAGAAGAACAGAGTATGAAACTGGACAAAGAGGACAACAAGAGCAACTGAAACAAAGAAGCAAAAGTATGCCAAGAAGTGAGTTGAAGCGGAAGAAAAAAGAGGGACACGGTAACCTTAATAATATGTTCCGTGTAAGGCTTTGTCTTGAAATAATAACAGAACCAGGAAATTGCTTTTCTAGTGGTTGGGTTTTCCTTTCAGACAAAAAATATGAAAAACCGTAAATACCACCTGCAAGGCTGAAAAAGCAGACATAGAACGACGTGCGTCATTCAAATTTAATTTCAGTGTTCATGATAACATTGAATGCCAAGAACATATTGATGTTTTCCACCTGGAAATGCGCATAAAAACATAACATGGAAAGAAAGAAAGATGTGCAAAAGTCAAAACAAAAGTGGAAAAGTTGTTAGACTTAAACCGTATCTGCAACAATTATTCATTTTGAGAATTTCGAAAGGAAACTAGATTTCTATTACCTAAACCACACGCAAACATTTTTGAGCTCGGAACTGTAGAAATAGAAATGCACCGAAAAATTCGGAAAGCTTTTAAGACTGAAATAGGATTGGAACAGGCTCATAATGCTGTTAAAGTCAGAAGGTAGTATTTCATTGTTTTTCTTAATAAAATTTTCCGGAGAAACTTGTTTGTAATCTCAGTTAATTATGATAGCCTACGGTCCATGTCATTATTTTCCAGTTCAGAAAAGAAAAACAAAAAACTGCAACTAGTTCCGTTTTCTGCTAGATCAGTTGTTTTTCTACTTATTGCTCCTGGAAAAATGTTACAAAAAACACTCTACTTTCTCTCTACTTTCAGAAATCGAAAGCAATCCGTTTGACGGAATCGAAAGTGGCTGGTGGAGCAAAGGAGAGGTGAAAAGAAATCAGGTTGGTTTTCTGGAACAAATGCGCTTTTTTCTTTCTTTTTTTCTTTTTTTTTCGCTTTCGGGAAAGCTCAAGCTCATATATTTCAAGGAGCGACGCGAAATTGCGAACGGCGGACAAATGGTGAGCGGAGGAAATTGGAACCAGCGACCCCCGAGTCGGCAAAGAGTTTCGAGAAGGATTGGAGCTCTCGAGGTTAGTCACTTGTCATTAACATTTGATTGGCCTAATTGTTGTTTTTTCTCTCTTTTTGCAGAAGGATGAGACTGAAGACATCCCAGCAGCTGGATACAGCGGGCATATTCAAGGTGAAGATTTTTAATGAGAGAGAAATTCATGTTTTCAGAATTTTAAAAACTTCTTAAATTTTCCAGAAAATAAGACTTTTTGAAACCTGAGTACAAAAGCTTCGAAGAAAGAAACAAGGTCTATTATGTAGAAAAGTCTTGAAGGTCATGACAATTTCTCAGAGCTAATTGAAATCCAAAAAAACCTAACTAAAGAATTACTATACACATCTTCATTTAAGGTCTACGTCAACTCGGAGTCGGTAAACCATTCAATGTTGCGGCGAAGCAGGCCAAAAAAGAGTACATTGAACGGAGAAGAACGTACAGTGGAAGTCGAGGTAATTGGATTTGCGCGGAATAAATTGAAAAAAAAATATGAATAAGAAAAAAGAGATTGAATGAAAAATATACTGAAAAAACATCTGCGCAAGGTGTTATGAATGGCAGTGTTAGAGATACTAGACGTTCGAGAAAATGGGAAATACAATCAAAATAAGAACGTGAGCGCCTGGAGTGTGGGGTCATAACTTACTAGAATAGGGAAGAGGAACGAAATAAGATGAGAAGAAAAAAGGAAAATAAGAAAAGACGAAAGAATAGTCTGTCTGGAAAAGGAAAGTAGGAATTATAGAAGAAATGTTATGAAGAGTGTTCTTCCGTCTAACTTTTCTTTTGTCATACAAAAACTCATTTTGAACTGGAACAGAATAGTGGCAAAGCTACAGTAATCGCTGAGACTCATCCACTTTATTTCCAAACTCCAACTTCTGAAATTCAATTGTTCGTATAAATTCTAGAATTTCAAAATTATTTTTCAAATCAAAAAATTGTGTTTGCACAACTAACAAAAATACAAATAAAAATAGAAACCCCTTTTGTTACTTCTCCAAACAATTTTTGGTTATTCAAACATACATCCACGGGAAAATTGCAAAGTTTCGAAAAAAAAAGAGAAACGGAAATAAAATAAATGAGTTTCGAAGTGGTGTTGTGGAAATGTTCATCCTAGCTGACCACTTCATTAAATAGCCAAACACATCTGCTCGGACAAACAATGTTGATTTCAGATGCCCTGAATGGTCGTGGACGTGGAACACAATTCAGTGAGGAAGTGCTCTCCGCCAACGCAGTCAAACTCCCCGACAATCGTTTCTGATCTCTCTTCTCATTGATGATGATTTCCTCCGTTCTAGTAATAACTAAACCAGTACTCCCACTCTTTTCTTCGTTCTTTCATTCTTCACATTTGAAATCAGATCTCTAGCCTTTTCTCATTTTCCCTATTCCATTCTTCTTCATCTCATCTTTTCAGATCTTGAATTTCATTCTTCTTGTGGTATTTGGTAGAATTAATCCGATTGTTAAAATCAATCATACTTGGGAACAAATCTAAAGTTCTTTTGGCTTTCAATAAAGTATTTTTTCTTTTCCTTCTCAGCTATTGTAATTCTTTTTCTGTAACTATACTAGTTTCACTTCATATTCAGAAGCATGTCTCTATGACGCACTTCAATTCTATGAAGAGACATGTAGAATCGACAACTACATGTACATCTTTTCCCTTCTTTTTATTATAATTAAACATCGGTTTTTCTTTTTAGTCGTTTTTTTTCGAAAATAGATGTTATCCTAACGGCTCATAGAGCATCGAGTTTTCCTTTCATTTCTCTTCAAAAAAAAAGAGAATGAGGCGGTCCGTGAAAAATGTGTATTTCTTTCTAAGCGGAAGTGGGCTTGGTGTTCTGAAGGTTAGTCCGAACTTTTTGAAATGCTACTAATTTTTCTGTTTCAATTTTTTTTGAGTTTTTCGGAAAACTTCATGAAAAATAGAAGGTTTCGAATGTTTCAGTAGAGTGAATAAAAAGTGTATCTATGCTTATTCTTGAGAAAAACGACCGGTATTCGAAAACAAAAACGGATATTTTGAACCATTGATTTTATATAACTTGCCCATGACTTTCACAGATTCTCAACAACTGAAAGCCTCTTGAAAAATTATGTCTTATTAGTTTTAACATGGAACAAGATCAACTGCTGGGTCTAGCGTCTTTTGACCAGGAAAAATTGGTGATGCGAGTTGCTGAAGCAATTTGAAACAAAACCGTGACTCGAAGTCCAGGAAACATAATTTCCAGAATGTTTTCTACTTGAATTTTGAGGATACATATTTTTGGGTCAATGGTATGACATTGAAGTTTAAACTTTGAAAATTTAATATATTCAAAAAAGAGTAAGTTTCATGACCTTGAACTAAAGGTTCAGCATTTTTCAAATCCTAACTATAACATACTACTTCTCTAAATAGAACATGCTGCTAAGGTTCTGCATTTTTCAAAACCTATCTAGAACATGCTACTCCGGAATACATCTTGTCAAAGTCGTTGCTTTCATTTTATCGAAGGGTTGATACGACGGAACTGCCGTTGTATTAGAGGTTTGATGACAACATTTAAAAAGTCTCTGAAAAGGATAACTCAGATCTTTCATCATTTTTTTGTTTACCACCCTTCTTCACGATTCGAATTTGTTACGAATTTCAGAGGACTTTACCACCCAATTCTGTTTTTCAGAATACGCCTACCCTCGTAACTTTTACACTAACAACATTTCTCATCCTTGCTGGCTTCACTGTACAAGTATTTGTAATGATATTCAACGATCAAAACACATTTGACTAGATGTGATAGAATCTCCATTTATTTGGGCAGACTGTGTAATACAACCACCTATGCATTATCATTATATTTTTTTGACGAAAGTGTTCTCAACTTCCTGAACTGGAAAACAAACAAATCCAATTTGACCTGGATCACTGTAGTTTCCCGATACCACAATATCCTTTTCATAGAAAAACGCACTTATATGATTCATGGACTTCTCGACACCAACTCGCATAAATTATTTCCACCGCTTTGGGAAGGTCACTTTCCAAAATCCGCCTATTCGGTCACGTTTTGATCTGGTTTTCGGCCTCCATGCATTATGGAAAAATGAAAAGTGTGAAAAGGTTTTTTTTGGCTCGATGTTTTTTTTTTCATCATAAAGTTTTCAGTGACACATATTACTACTACTTTTCCATACGCATCATTGCTCGCAAAAAACATTTTCTCGGTTTTTCAAACTAATGAATACTTTATTATCCTCATTTGCTGTGTCTTTTCCCATCCTTCATCTTGGTTTTCTTGGTTTTCTCCACGAATTTTCTTTGCCCCTCTGTATTCTCTCTATGTGTTCACCCACCACTCGATTCTTTCTCTCTCTTACTGCGAACGCCCCGAACGAACGCTCTCCGTCATTCTTCACTACTCATCCATTTATAATTGTAATCACTAGTTTTCTCCTACTTGCCATCCTTCTTTTCTTCATTTCCACTTCTAGATCTTACAACTTTTCGACTTTCGTATTGTAAAACTTGTGTTTGTGTGTACATTTGCCAAATGTGTCAAGTCAAATCACAAAACACACACGACGATGGAATGTCATGTCAAAACAAGGATTACTTGGCTCACTTCGCTGTTTTTTGGTTTCCATTCCAGTGAAGAAAATATATACCAGCGTGTGTGTCTCAATTGTTCTATAACAAAAGCGAAAGCTAATTCAATTTCTTTTCTTGCCCCTTAAATAACTGCCCCTAGAATTTCCATTTCCTAAATTAGTTTAAATCATCTATTACCATAAATATCTGTGTCATGCAACGAGACTAGTAAGTGCCTTTTTTCACATTAGCATATATGGTTGCGTGTTCGTTCTCAAGTGGTTTTTTCGAATTCGGTTTCTGATCGAGATCTGATCATGCGAGGATTTTGTTTATTTTTCCTTGAAAGAAAGCATATTGCGGAGATTTTTTATTGCACATTGAGCTCTCTTTGTGCAAGATGCTCGGTTTTCTAGGTTCTACTTGTTATTGGAGACATCTCACGTTTCAAACTTTTCCGTTCTTCAGAAAAGTCATGAGCTTTAGATCTCATGTCTCTTTTCAGAATTCTAGGTTTTCATATTACTAAGGTTTTCTTGAGTTCTCATGAAAATAACGTAGATTGGATAGGATCTGAAGGGTTCCAAATTGATCTAATATTCAGACTCTCCGGCTCCGCGTTACTTTTCTTCTCAATGCTCCAATGTGACGTGCGGTGTTGTTTGCGACGGCAGTTCGCAACAAATCTACGATCAATGGTCCCGAGTAAACTCTCGAGTAACAAGGTCAAAAGAGAGAGAAAGAGGGGAGAAGAGGAAGAGAGCCCTGGAGGAAAGTATACAAGAGTGGTCCCAACACTCTTTACCAATACCCCCCCCCCCCCTTAAGCCACGCCCAGATTAGTGTCTATTGAAACAACTACGCTCCAACGCACTAGTTTATGGCGCGCTCTCACACCTATCGGAATGTGATGTTTACATCACTGCACGCGCCCTTTGCCTCGTCAGTTATTTCCTCGCTCATCGTCCTTCGTTTCCCTCACTGTTCGTTCGATTTCAATGAGTTTTGACCGCATTTCATTTCAATTTCTCCTTTTCCTTCCTCCTACTCCCACCGTCCTCGTTTAGTCTCAACGCGCGGCCGCCTTTTTTCGGGATGCTGCTTGACCATGCTGTTCTACTTTCATCCTACTTTTCTCCAGAGGGTCGAAAAACGCCAGCGTTGAAATGGTTAGGAAGTTACTCCTTTACAAATGACTTTTTTTTTCATCAATATGGAATTGCTTTTTCTTTTTCTCCTTTCATCCCTATTTTTTCTCATTCTCCAGCTTCTCTTCTAGACTCCGCCCACTCTACAAAAGTTTTTTTTCTTTTTCTTGCTAAATCGTTGGCTTCTGTTTTACTATAGTCAAAATAAGATGAGTAAAACTGCAAATCAACATGAATCATTTTTTCACGTTGTTAGATCCGTCCGATTTCCATCTTCCTCCCATTCAACTCTTCCTAAAAATCCGCAATAAATTTGAGCTCTCCCTTTCCCTTCACTCTCTTATTTTATTGCCTATTTTGTTTGCTTTCTCTTCTTTTTTCTTCCTTTCCTAGTTTTTCCTTTTCGTCTTCCTTTTCTTCTTCAGCTCCGTCTTGTCCCGTTTTGCTGCTCAACTTTGTCACTTTTTCATGCAACATTTCTTTTGTTCTTTTCTCATTTTCTTTTCGATTTTGTATATATCTTTTAGTTGCAGTGCCCACCCCTCAGCATCATTATTACTACTTGAGCCAATCACTCAGCCACCTTTCAATGTCAGGTCGGAAGAGGACAAAACGGAAAAATAGTGATGAGGATTTCGACGTTGATGAGGGTGATGATGGGTTCGAGTTGGATGATATCAATACATGGGCGTGTCATTCTTGTACATTTGTAAACCGAGCTGCAGCGTTTCGGTGTAACGTTTGTGGAACAAGGTGAGTCTTGAGAGAGTTCATACAATTTTTTATTCGATGTGAAAGATTCATATTTGGTTTTCCCAACCCAAGACTTCAATGTAATTCAAGAACAGATTACCCATTCTGATCTAGAACTAGTTTCAGCTGCTTGTTTTCTATTTTAGTCATATCATCTATTTTCGTCATTTCTATTTCAAACTAGTTTGTAGGCCCATTTTCGCTTTGCTACCAGCAGTTTCCAGGCAGTTTCCAAGCAGAACATTTTTCATCTGTCATGCGAGCGCAGTCTATTTTGTGTCTCATTTGTGCCAACGTAGGTGTGTGATTGATATTCATTCGCGCTTCATGTTTTATGCATAGAAACTAATGGCAACTCGGGATTTTCTACTAGGACTATCCTATTGTCGGAGCTTGACCATCGACTGTATTGTGTAAACTGAAGGGGAATCCGCTTTTGGGTGACTGAACAAATAATAGGAAGCCATTCTTTTGCATTCATTATATTGGAAAACTGAGAATAGCGAACTTGGATATAGCAGAAACTAGTTGAATTGGGGTTTTTGTTTGTACTTGAAACTATCAGGAATGTAATCCAATGATCTGAGAACCTGAATCCGAAAACCCATTTTAAAATACTACTAAAATGATTGAAAAGCGTATTTCCCAAAAAAACTATTTTCTGGACAAAAAAGAGTTTGGCAATAAAAAAATGCAATAAACTATCAAAAAGTCAGCTAACAAAACCTGTGAACTTTTCCAGAAAAGGCACATCTACACGACGGTCTCGATGTAACGATAATGTTGTGGAAATGCAAAAATCTATCACTGACATGGTACAAAAACAAATGGAAAAAGAAAAATCATTGTAGGTTAAACACAGATCGCATCAGTTTTTTCTCTAATCTAACTATTCAATCTTTAGAAAACGAAAGGAACGATCCATGATTAAGTCAGTGACACGAGATGAGGGAGAAACGTCAGCGGAAGTGAAAACTGAGAAACCAGATGAGACGGTGGAACAACAAAAAATAGAACATGTAGATGCAACAATTCCAGCTGAAACTGTGACTATAACAACAATAGAAGCTGTAACTCCAAAACTAGAAGCTGCTCCAGAAGTGAAAACAGAGGTGATTGAGAAACACAATGAAACTCGGAAGTCAACACCCGTCACAAAAACGCCAGAGGAGAAAAAGCCACGTGAATACAAAAAGAAGTCACCAAAACTGTCACGAGATTCAACACCCTATTTGAATGGCACCTCAACACCTTCTACAATCCCTGTTCCTCAACAAGTTACAGCGGCTCAAATGTTATCACAAGAAATGACTCCAGTCTATCAAGCGATGCCACCTGTTCCTTATATACCGGAAATGCATCTGCCACCATGTTCATCTTCTCCGAAAATTGTGAAAAACACTCCCGAAGTCAAAATCGAAACCGCGCCGCGGCCTCAACCGTCTATTACAATTCCAGCAGTTCCTTCCGCGTCAAATTTCGTTCCACAACCCTCAATGACTATCACCCCAGAAATGCTCTCCAAACTATTACCAGAAGCTGCGAAAACCACCAAACCACCTGAGATATCTCTACTTCATCATCTTCCGGAAAGAGTTGTGAAAAAACTGAATCATCAATTGCCATACGATTTTGAAGTTTTGAGAGCTCACAAAAGAATGACTGGTATAGATCCTATCATTGCGGATACTGAAGCTGTGCTACTGCCTAATAACTGGGATCAGCAAAAAGTAATGAGGGAATTAGCATCGTCACTAGGAGCAAACCATATTGTCAGTCCGACTACTTCTCGACAGTCATCAGAAACAGATTCATCATCTTCGGACGGGAATAGAAGGTAAAGTTTCGTTTTGAAATGAAGAAAAAAAAATTGAAAACTTGTATGACGACCTACCAGATTACGTTAGAATCAGAAGACTCCTTATATTTTTGTTTCGAAACTCAAAAATTACAAAAGCTTGCGATACGATAAACAAATCATCTAATTCATTTTTGTCAACGATTTTGTGATTCAAAATCTGATTCATAAGCTATCTGACTACCAAAAATATAGAGAGTTCAAAGTTGAGACCATGAAAACACTTGGTTTTTTTTGGCTCGAGACGTTCATCCCTATCATCCAAAAAATATAGTGTTCTTCTTTTTATGACATCAAACGGCTTCTTTTAATGTCATCTCAAAAATATTTTTCAGCTTTGAAACACCTCTTAGTGATGCTCATCAGTCTGTCTCAAAATGCTGTCAGATTCCGGATTACATGATTCATAGGTGAGGAAATCTATGATCTTTAAAAGTTTACTCTTTTATTTTCAGGGATGCTCCTCAAAAAATTTTCATAGTAGCAAACGGGTATCCTGCATTTTTTGAAGAGTTCCCACGGAGGATATAACAAAATATCTCATAGTTATTTATTGTATAATAGGGTTTTCAACTTTTCATAAGAAACTAAACTATGCTTAATCATTTTAGTACTAATAATCATCTCATTTGTAGCATTATATGTGGTGTCTTTGTTCTTAGATAACCCACTCAAAAATGCTCTTAAAACTGTACATTTTGTGTGTCCCCGTGACACATTATCAGTGCCTTCAATACTTTTTGATTCAACTTTCTCCCATCTCTCTTTCCGGTCCTTATCTCTCCCATAATTTTGATGTCATTTTGTTTCCAATCATAATGTTTTGAGCATCATTCATAATGCATTGTTTCCATAAAAATGATTTTGTGAATAATTTGGATTCAGCTTTATAGGATCTCTATTTTAGGTTTGCACTTCATTTGGTAGTATACTTGATACCGCTCTGTATGTACATTGTATTATACGAAAATTGAAAATGAAGACTTTATGGGTTTCCAAAGTCTGTGGGTTTGGGATCGGTTTTTTCATAGTGTATGGTTCATTCATTGTTTTTACTACTTCCATTGCTTCAATGAGAAATCCGGAAAAGTAGTTCTAAGACTTGAAAAATAATTTGGGCATATTTTGTTAATTATGAGTTCACATATCCGATAATAGTAGATTTTCGAACATCCTCTAACTTGTCAATATCATATGTAAACTGAATAATTCTTATTAGCTACATAGTTGATTAATTATATGAACATCTGAAAGAAAGAAACACTTTTGAACAATCTTTAGATTAGGGGCGTTTAAAAGAACACTTTCCTTCTCAATCAGTTGGCAAGCCTATCTGAACAGGTGATCATGATACGGTTTTTTGAATCGATATTTATTATTTCTAATGTTACCACACAGGAGTCGAAATTAACACTGGAAAAACAAGAAAAGACTTTCAAAAAATTGACACAACAAGAGACCTGCTATAACACTTTGCAATTCAAAATATGACAATGGTTGTTTGAAGCATTCGGGAAAACGATATGAATAGCATGAGTTATACACAGAACTAATATTGAAAAAGGGGTGTGTGGATGAAAATTCGAAAAAATGATTGAAAGATTGGGAGGAAATGATAATTAAGAAAGATAAATATGTGAATAACTTCAAACAGTTTTTAAGATGTTTGATGAATTGTTTGTTTTTCAGTAGGTATTGGAGAGTAATACTATTCAAAATCTAAAACAAAAATTGTGCAGTCTTATGTTCGTAATATGGTGTTAAGAGAAACACAACTATTCAAAAATTAAAACTATCAGAAAACTAGTATATGAGTGGAGATGAAATCGGTTATATTCTCTAGTTGACAAAGATGACTGAAGAGAGTAAACTAAAGAGGGAGAGGATAATTATGGATTCTTATTCTGCTGATGCGGTACGGTTCTATACCAGTGATCGAAACAGGAGCACAGGAGCCTGTTACTCCACCACAAGAGCTGTGTATCCTAAGCCAATGGTGGCAACGATTCCTGACAAATGTTTGCGCCTGATGACAGTGGCATCGCGACAGTCAACAATTATACTCGTTCTGAAAACGAATTGAGATCAAAAAATTTCGTTTTATGAACTGGTTAAAAACGTACCCAGTTTCTCGGTAATAGTCTCCCACGGGCCCATTCCACGGTCGTCCTCGGAGTTCGTTCTCTAGAAACTCCTCAAACTCTTCTAGAGCCGCATTGCTTCTTCTTGGGTGCTGAATGACAACAGCTTCAATTTGATCAACTTCGTCACATCTAGAACGTTTCCAGTTCTTCAAAAACGACCTAATCCAGTCTTCATCTAGTCTCTTCATGATGAATCTCATGTGTCCAGCTCTCAGTCCAGGGAGTGTTTTCATATTCAACCAACCGGCACTTCTGCACCAAATTACTTCTGGTTGTTGAAGAATTTTCACTGTCTTTTCAAATTTGTCATTCTTGAACGTACAGTTGTTCTCAATTCTTGAGTTTACTCGAACATTGTTCATAACTTGCTCAAAGCCTTCGTTGCCGTCCCCTCTGAGGACAAGTCTGTGTACAGTGAGACCAGAAAGAGCTCTTTTCCATTGGAAATCGGAGTTGTATTTTTTACTGAGTTCCAAGTCGAGTGTCACACGACATCCAGGAAAGACAAAGCTCAAATGGCATATGATTGTGTTCAGGATCTTATCCATGTTTGTAGGGGATGCTGATTTCAATCCAGCTTTTTGCATCTGTGCTTTGATAGCCTTGATTTTTCTGAAAATGGGTTTGTTTACAGGAAAAGAGAAGTGTTAGTGTAAATTTGAGATACGTTTGAGAGTTTGATCACAATTGCATCGTCTCAAGTGTAGGAAACCCTGTTAATCCGGCTGTCAGGTCACATGATTTAGACTCAAACTGCCATGTAAAGTACAATCAGTGATAATGACTGTAACTGAAATCGGAACGGTCCCAATTTTAAAGAAAGGGCAAAACACTGATCCCAAAAAAGTAGAATGATCCCATAGCAAAAAGACAGGCCCCAACACAGCTGGTCCCATAAATGAAAGTGTAGTCCCATCTCTGAGGATGTTGTTTCAAATTTTAAAGAGTATTATTATCAATTGAGAACTGTCCTTTTATCATATAGAACAGCTAGGGACCACTGGGTTTCATATGGAACCCTGCTCTTCTTTTTTGCGACCCTGTTTTCCGACGTGGGACCGGCCTTCTCACCATGGGACCAGTAATTTGCACCGACAAGGGGGGCCAACACAATCTCAAAATCCTTCCAAACCTTTTTTAATTCAACAAAAACCGCTTGACAGGCCCCACAGCCTCTATTTTTTTCACAATTAAAGAGATGCTACTTATTAGAAACAAGAAGAGACTCACTGAAACGGTACTGAGACTCCATTGATCTTAGTTGTTCTTGGGCGTCCAACTCCTCTCACATCAGAAAACGACCATTCAAACGATCTATCGCCGGCTCTCACTAATTTGATCAAAATTCCTTCCTGTTTCACCGTGACTTTGATATAGCCTCCAACCAAGAAGCCGTGCAATTTGTTGCTAAGCTGCGAAGATTTCAGAGTGCTCTCGAGTCTAAAATGAGTATATCATTATCATGGTAACTCGAACTTTCTCACATTGTTGTGGTTCTCTTTTTTAACAGTTCGTCCATCGAGAGATCTGACATCTTGGACGGCATGCTGCCCAGTAGTTTGTGTAACGGTTCGTAGGATACCTGCAAAAATTTTTAATCAAAAAGAAATAATTCAAACGAAACGGGAGAAAAGAGACGTCGAATAGGAAAGAGTGACCAATGCACATATAATGAAGAGGATGAGATAGGAAGGGGTCGATTGCCCGGATAGCACACCTACAGGGGCCGCGCGTGTCATAAAACTGTTCATTAGAGCGCGTTAACGGATTGCTATGCACGAAGGAGAGGTCAGGTCAACAAGTGCGGCGGCCATAACTCATCTGTGCAGCACAAATTGAGTGGACACTGCACGTTGGCCACGTTGGACAGACAGTGTGCGCGCACGGGCCATTGTTGCGAATGGAAGAGACAGTGAAAATGGTTCCATTTGATTAGACCCGAACCAAACACTGATAGAGGATATGTTTTTCAGAAATGCACCATGTTTCGCAGGAATAGCTTAAAAAAAAGAAATTAAACTTCGCACTGACAAGCTAAAACTTTCACTACAGAAACAAAAGGAAATTTGGAGTCGAGTACGGAGGTAGAAATTCAAATGTGTGCCTCTAGGCATTTCTTGGTGCTAAGAAAAGAACATCCAAGTTATGGAAAAATTGTAAGGGCTTGGCTACATTATTCTCGACGGAGTTATCGCGTAATTCTTCTAATAATTGTAAGTTCTCGAATGGCAGACTATACTTGTGGCTCATATCTCATCTCTTTTTAACAAGGTCCAAAGCTACGTCATCAAACCAAAGCCCACCAAGTTCGAAACCAAATTTATAATTAGGATGAAAACCCTTTCAAATACTGCTCACATGAACACTTTTTGGGGATGAAATAAAGGTAAGAATATGATAAATGACCTATTTTAAATATCCAGACCAGTTCAGTATTCGACGAAGCAGCTAGTTTTCTGGAAGGTCTAATGAACTTAAGGACCACAACAAAAGAGACGGGGATCCTGTCGCGGAGACAGCCAGTGGAACTGTCGGTCCGACGATTGTAGAGCCCTCGTTGGATGATTGTTGTGTGACTGGTGATGCAATAGTAGATAGAATATAGAAGGATTTATTATCCGACTGATAGGTTGGCTTTGGAGTGACAGGTATGGTGGTCAATGCATGGGAAGTGGTAGAACAATTACCAATTGGTGGTGGTAAAACGGGAAGGAATGAATACAAGAGAAGTAATCATTTTGGGCCAAAAGGTAAAAGAGTTCTAGAAGGAATTAGAGAAGTTCCCGCTCGCGCCGCTCGTTTGAATGGGCGAGTTGTCGCGCCGTCCGGTGGGGCGCGCTTGCATGAGCCTTTCGTACTCCACGTGGGAAAGCGAAGAAAGCGCGCCTAGGAGTTGGAGAATGATTCCTTCGTTGTTAGTTGACGATGGATGACCGGTATGGATTGAACAGAGAGAACGATAGTTTACCAGAAGAGACAAAGCCTTAGTTACTTCTACTAACTGTAGCAAGGTCCCTAACTGGCGGCAGTCGCGGCCGCGACAGATCCCTTTTATGGAACCAGAATAAATCAACCAGGTTTGCTGTGAAGTTCGAGATTTCACGTCCATGTTCTTCTTTAAACTGTTTTCAAGTTTCGAGTATTCATCCTTATCAGACATTTTATTACATCGCTCGAAATTTCTTGGAACTATGCAACAACCGTTTTTTTAGCTAACAAAAAAATTGACAAAGAAGATTATCAGGTCATCAATAACTCTATGTTAAATGACAAACGCTTTATCTTATCTTTATCATCGTAAGTGAGCCATAACTTTCAGAGACCCGACCACTGAAGTTAGAATGTTCGGAACCGGGGAATTTCGGTATATAGAAGCTTTCAGAAGAAAGACTATACACATTTTTCAATTTAGAATAGTTTCATTCAAAGAGCCTAATTTTAGTCTCTCCAGGATTAGAATCCAGCGCTTTGACCTCTGAAACTGTAAAGCGCTTGTGTCTAAAGAACTGACCACAGTATTCATAAGTAAGTCCCTCCTAATGAAAGCTCGGTATTACAAATTCCAAATCGAACCTTCCGATGTCATTAATCATAGTGTTTCATTGCGTAAGTAAACTATGAAAATGTTACTCGATGATTTATCTATGTCTGTTGAATTCAAAAATTGAGCATCCAAAACACGCAAATGTTTTTTAACTGCCCCACATGTTCAATAAATATTTTCAAAGTTTATGATCATTCAAATATTATTTATAGTCTGCTCTGGTAGAAGGAAGTGACGTTTTTTGTCATGTAAAGAAATTTTTTAGTGATTTCGAATTCAGCTAAAAAATGACCATGACTTGTGTAGTTTGTGACCTCAGCGTATAATTCAAAACAAGACAATCTATAAAACATTTTTTCATTGTTAATTCATAAAAGTGAGTACATTTGCATGCGAGATTCATTCATGTTTTGTTTTGCACTCAACCATCTGCACATATCCAGGAACTAGGTTTCCGGTTTCCTTATTTATATTCATTCTGCTCAACAATCTTTAAGAAGTCTCCTTTTCCATGTGTCTAGATTTTCTACAATGTTCATTGAAACACCCACGAAATCTGGAATCTTCTGGAATATTCCAGTCAAACATGTCGGAAAAGTGAAACCATATTCTATTCCGGTCAAATGATGGAATACTTTTTTAGTTTTGATATCCAAAACGGGTTTGAGTGGTGCTGTCAAAAAGCATATTCGCTCTTTTCCGGTTGGTCATTCGCTTCTTCTTTCTAGACTGAAAATTTTGAATGAGAAAACATGAATTGAAAATGAAACTTCCAGTTTTTACTTCAATTTCCCACGTGCTCATTCATCCAGTGGGTTTTATTGTATTATTCATAGTTCGTATTTAGAAAAGAGTCTCAAAAAGTTCCGGGAAGCACATTTTCAGTTTTAGTATGGCATTTATGAAAATCATTGACAGTTAAGCGAAGTCCAGATAATTCAGCATTCAGAGCTCACTCAATCATTCTGTCATTCTATTTTTGAAGTTACGTTTCTTTATTAAAATTTCACTATTTCAAAAAACATCACTCTCACATTAGGCATTATTAAAATAGGTGTTCCGATGATCTTGATTCAGCGGTCTTGAAAAAAAATTTCTGCATGAAATATTGGGAGAAAATGAAAAAAAAACATGTTTTGAGCTATTTGGTCTTGTTTTACAAAAATAGTGCATTACTTCCTTGATCGATAATTAGCTAGTATTATTCGGTGATTATTTTCTTTGTCTGTATGTTTTGTCGTTTCCATCCTTCCTGTTATATGAAAGATCTTTTGCGATTGATGAAAACGCCTCTTGCGTTTTGAATTGGACTTTTGAATCTAATTTTGTGACCCACGTTTACTGTGCTTCCGTTGGTTTTTCAGCTGGATTTCGAGAAAAAAAAATGTAATACTTGGCAATTCATCATTTCTCCTCTCCAACATTGTTCCACCATTTTTTTTCCGAAGATCTTTCAACCAACATGAATAATAGAAGTGCTAGACGATTGCACTTTCACCCTCACTTCCACAACCTTTGTTCCAGTTACTACGCAGATGAAATTTTTTTTCTGCCGAATTGAATCAAATATTCATGAACTCAACTACTCTTGCCACAGGACAGACAAAATTACAGCGTGTATACTCACATTTTAACTTAGCGGAGGTCGGTGCGATCAATGTGTGAATTTGTTGAAGATGTGATTATTGACATTGTTTTTTCTATTCTCTCGAAAAAGCCAATTCCACGTCATTGCACTCGATTTACGCGTATTTTGTTGTTTTGATTCTATTCTTCTTAGGGTACCCCTTCACCAAATGAAATAGAGCCCTTTTTGGTGAACGTGCGGATCCGCATGTCAATTTATCGTCATCTGAATCTTGTGAATCTCCACTGAAAGAGAAGTAGATGTGTCCAAGAGCCATGGCAAATAAGCGAGCACTCGCGATGTCCTCCGATTCGGAAATGGCGGATCACTAACGCGATTAGATTCGATATTCTGCACCATTTGATGATTTTTCTATCTTATTTGCCCACGCTACTCTATGTTTTTTTGGCAGATAGCCACCAATTTTTGATCTGCTCCCAGTTTTTTATTCATTCGCCTAGTAAATCACTAAACCAAAAGTTTGAATTCAAATAGAATTCTAGAAATAAATTGTTCTCGAAACATCACTTTCACTTATCTTTGCTAGAGGACAAAAGGATCAAACTTGGATTCTGAGAAGAAGACGTTTTGTTTTCCAACTTATTCGGAATAATTAGCAACATATAATCTCCTTGAGAGGTTTCACTTTGTCTCATTGGACCATTGCTCATTTTTCTTCTAATTTATCTATGTGTTTTCGTTGTTTTTTCATTCTTGTCTATGGGAAACTATAATAGGCTAAATTTGGGAAAAGTGAGTCATGATTGATAGTTAGCCGAATTACTTCTTCTTATGAATTTTTAATGTAAAAGTTCAAAAAATTTTCTGGAATCCCGACGTTTTTTCATCTGAATCAATGAGTTACCAAGAAATTAAAATTCAAGTTGAGGTCATTTTTCTTGATCTTTTGAAATATTTTTTATTTTCCCTATTTGGTTCAAAATTAGCCGGATTGTGAGATATCGCTTCCTGTTTGGTTTCCGCATATTCATGAAAACATTTTTCACTCCTTTCTAAATGTGCTAGTTTAAGCGATCGTGTTTTGGTTTGGTGACAAACTCATAACATTCTAAAATCCTCTGGCATTTTGTGATTTACCAGTTACAAAATTTTCAATAGCAGAGATCAGGAGATACTGAGAACGGAAATATGTTTTTTGTCAGATTTTTAGAAGTTGTTTGCATTCTTGTAGTATAAAAAACGCCGTAGGCATTATTGTTCCAATATGGAATAGTACAGTTCTTTTGACACTTGAACAAAGTGTATTCATGTTTAATCCCATCCAAAAACTGACCAGTCGCCGTAACGGAATTTGATTTACTTTCTTCTCTCATACAAGTGGAAAACAAAAGTTCAGGCGCATCTGATGTAATGAGACATGACGAAGAAACGGCACACACTCTCAGAATGTATCTATATTCGATTTCTGACACTTTTTTCGATGAAGAAGCCGTACATCTATTTGCTCTCTTATGTGTGTTTTCTTCGTTTATTTCGTTCTTCGACAATTCCTTGTTATCAAATTTCAGTAGGGATGACTGCCTACTCACTTTAAGTCAAACTAGTTATATATCCTTTTTCTTTAAAGGAGAATCTTGTTTCATGAATAACAAGACAAGTGCACAGTGATTTCTGTTATATCTTTGTGGTGAGATACTAACCTACAGTATGCAGAAGAACTGCTCGTGTTTTACGCTTTTCAGTTTTCCTGTGGTCAAACATTCTGATAACGCTGATAGTTTTCATTCAAAGATTTTATAAGTTTAATAGTAAAAATATAAATTCGATAGTAAAGTAATTTATGAGAGCAGTTTCATTACTGTCTCCCTAAAGAAGCTAAGGCCAATCCTATTGTTTTTCCTGAACAGTGAGACTTCTAAATTCTACTTCTCAAAAACCATGTTTTGAAAGATCAATATGTGCATTTTGAAAGATTTCTCGAAGCCTGATGAAAAGATCGTTCCACTTCAAAAACACGGAATTTCAATAAGATTTCCTGATACTAGGAATGCATTAGATGCGCTTGAAATTGATTCGCGTTTCCATGTTTTTCGCTTTTTTCCCATTCATTTTTTAAAAAGCAGATTTCATGTAAAACTTTCTTACAAGTCTTTTTTCCCCCAAGACTTTGCTTCTTATTTACCTTCCTCCCATACAAATTCATTACCGATTCTCTTCATTTCTCCCACCATTTTCACTTTTTTCCTCTTTTTATTCAACTCGAATCAACTTAAGTATGGATATGGTTTGGGCTGTGAGGTCCGGAAAAAAATTGAGATCAGAAAAAAGAGCAGGAAAGAAAGATGCTTTTCTACAAAACATTATTCAGTCGTAAACACATTTCATTTTGGGATGGAAGATGAGAGAAAGAAGAGCAGACCATTGTTCAGCGGTGTGGATGTCAAATGTGTTTTTGAAAGAGAAAAGAAGTGAATGAGAAGGCGAGAAGCTCCCGTATAATATTTTCAGATTTAGTTCGAACGATTAATCAAAACAAGTTTTGAATAGTTCTTTAGCCGATTCGAAATTGCACGTTTTCAAAGGTTTGGAATCATCTTTTTTTTATTCTACCGAACAAAACCGTCGGCACAGGAATAAACTCTAATACCCTGATATCAATTCTAATCCGTCTTTTCCAACCGAAAAAGACTTCGGAAAAAAACTCATTCGTTTTTACTTTACTTGGTTAATCCAACATTACTCATTTATTCATCAGAAGAACCAGCCAGTAGTCTGACCTTCATTTTTCGGTTTTCATGCCACATCGTAATATCGAAACCAAACCGAACGAAAAATGAAATGAGACTAGTGAAGCGAAACAAAACACATCAGGGTCTGATCATCCATTTTTGGGACAGAGATGATGATGCGCTCTTTTGATTTTGCTCCAAGACCCTCTCAACTTTTGCCATTTTCCTTAAGGGTGGGATTTTCGAGTGTTTTTGTCTTTCTCTCGGTCAAAGATGAAATCCTGCATTTTTAGTGCATTCCATTCACTTTAAAAATATTTACCACCTAGGGGCTCGGCGAATCCGTGTTAAATTTTCGGATGGCTTCTTTTTGGAATGCATTTTCATTTTTCTGTTCGATTTCCCTGAATCTTTTTTCTAGTTTTTTTTTTCAATTTTCTAATTCCAAAACAAACTACGCTTTTCGGGCTTCATTCAGAAAACACATGAAAATATTACTCATCGGACCTGACAGCCACAAACTGAAAAGGGCAGACTTTTAATTTAGAGTACAAACGGCCAAATTGTAGTACGAACATGACATAAAATTTTCGGTGTCATCGTGTCCTCATATTTCAGCTGATCCAAATTATTAACTTCAAAATGTTCAATGAATAGAGTCTTTTTGCAGTTTTGAGTGGAGTAGTTTCTGACCGTTCTTGAATCTTTGGTCGTTTTTCCGTTTTCCCGATGAAATGTACGCGCAAACAGTTCCGCCATTTCCAAAGGTCGATTCAACTTTTCACACTTCTCGAACTCAATTGTTGTGTTTCTCCATAGCTTGGTATCTAAACATTGTGGGGTTCATGAAAGTGCAAAATTTGTTTTTCGAGAGCCTCCGGAAATTTCAAAAGGTTGATATAGCTCATTCTCACGTAGTTCAAAATAAATTTCAATTTTCAACGCATTTTCGATTTTATCACATTTACCCTTCAATCCCGAAGGAATGAATGATGCTCTTTTGATCTGGGAAGTCAAGGCTTTTACCAGATAAGTCCAGAAATGACGTATTTTCTTTTATTTGATGAGTTAGTTTTGCCCTTTCCAATGCAATTCTTTTAAGGTGCCCCCTCAAAAAAAAAGAACAAAAAAAAATCATTGAAACTCTATTTATTTGTTCGTAAAGTGAATCTCATCGAACGCCTTCGTCTTCTTACTTTCTTTTTCTTTTCTCCGTATTTCTTTGGTCAATTCTAGCTATCCCTATCTGTCACACCAAACTTTTTATTAGTTTGTCGTCTTTCGAAAATGTGCTTTTCTTCTTCCAACATAGTGCTAACTCAATCCACCATCTCTCTTTCGAGAAGAGCGAACTCAGAACCTCTAATTCGATTTTACCGAGAAACATCCTCTCGTTTTTTTCCTACTCGTCACCGGATCCTTGTCATCATCTAAAATAGATGAATCTTTTTCTTGCCGTGCTTTATATGCTGTTATCTGTTTTTCTTCGATTTCCTCATTCCAAACCTTCAAAACACCCAACTAGAGCAAAAAATCGGTAAACAAAGCCAATTATTTATTGGCTGACTAATAAACATGACTAAATCCAAGGAATTAGAAACTATTTTTGAAACTTCATTGATAAATAACAGTGGAATAAGGTCTAAGAATGAAATGTGAAGGGGAGGAAGAGCAGGTGGGATTAAATGTTGTAGGATCTATGGGTGAGACATTTTTGACGTCACGATGTATATAAACGTTCTGATCGGAGTTGTTCTGGTTCTCAACTATGGACGATGTAGGAGGTATTTAACATTTTTTGAAGCCTAATTGAAACTTTTTACGTTTTCATTACTTTGTAGTCATTGTATTCTCATAGGTGAGCATTTCGAAAATGTACAAAAAAAATTACGATGAAAAATTTTAGTAACGAACCGTGTTAAACAATTTTTTGTGTAGTTCAAAAAGTAATACTTCAACAGTTCATAAAAAAACCAAACATTGCTCAAATTTCCTTTAACCTAAATAAAGTTTGAGCACCGTGCTCACATCTCAAAATAAAATGACTTCAAACTCTAGGATCACAAAAGATCGTGGAAGTTTCGGTATTGATCAAAACACAGGAGAGGTCTTCACACCTTCAAACAAGGTGTGCAACCCGATCTCTGCAAAATCAGCAGAAAAAAATTATGGAGATTCATTGAAATCGTGTAATGTATCACGAAATCTTGGCTTCAAACCATCACTGTAAAAACTATGGGTTTCTTTCTTTCAAAGGTTAGTTGATTGATGATTTTGTTATTCCATAATAATAAAAAGATAATGTTCAGAAAACGAGGCTACGTGATGTATAAATACGTGATAAGACTGGAAGCTATCTAATTTCTTCGCCAGTAGATCTCTGTTTTATTTTTTTAAGAGAAACTTCTATCTTTAATACTTTTATAATCTGACTACAAAACACACTTCCTTATTGAACTTCCCTCTTTTTTCCAAATCGATAATCCTCATCTGTTCACCCAATCTTCGAGTCCTTGACTCTTCACATCACTTACTGCCGCTGGCTAATTGGAAATCTCTCTCTTCAACCAAATGAATTCGCGCGCTTCAATCTGACTTTTTCTGCCATTTCGATAAATGGGATGCCCCCGCGTAGTCTCAAATGAAGTCCAACGCGTCTTCATAGAATATTTCAATAGTTCAACCATCGCGGGTTTTTTCTTCTTCACTTTTTGTTGTGCTGTGCTTTACTCGCACCCTCACATCAACCTTTTTTTGCTTCGGAAATCATTTTTGATACTTCATCAGATGAGTCAAAACTTGGAGATTTCATGTGTTAGGGGGTGTGTCTAGAAAGATTGTACTGCTAGTAGTACACAGATTCCTCTAGTCACACTCAACTCAACACTTGAAGAGCTTGCGCTAAGACGAAAATACTGAATTTTTCACTAGCATTTTTGTGAATTATGTTAACTGTGACGAACGTACTTCCGATTAATAAGAACACATGGCTAGGCGTGCTTGGAGCTACAGTAATCTTGAAGGCTTTTTTTTGGAAATTTTCTCAACGCTCTGCCTTCTTCTCAATTTTTCTCCACAGATTTGAACACAGTTCTCTCCGTATTTGGATATCCTTCACCAAAAAATTAATTTTGAAGATCTTTTCTGAGTTCAAAGTTTGAAACTTGTGATTCACGTTCATTCAAGAAGAGAGATTTTGCAGAACACATTTTTAGTCATTTGATATTTCATCCTTCGTTTATTTTGGATTCTCACTGAAGCAAGCCAGAATTTGAAACAGCTTTCACTAATTTATAAATGAGCCAAAATCTTAGATCACGTGTTTTTGTAGGTGTCAGTTTTTGGTCGCGATCCTAAAAGAAGCGCTGTTTTTATCGATGTCACGAATCCGCAAAATCTTTTCAACCCACATCCTCTATCAAATCTGGCTTCAGTCTAATTTTGAATGTGTTTTTCTCCAAAAAAAATTCTTTTTTTGTCCAGAACTACCTCATCCTTCACTCTTGTCAAGAAAAATGATCCATAGTTGTTATATATGATAATACCTTTACACTGGGGGAACTACTCTCTGTCTCATTCTTTTTGTTCTTTGCGTACCACCACCGCGACCACCACAACACAATACATTTTTGTGCTTTTCTTTGCTTTTCCTACGAAAGCAGACACACTTTTTTCCTTTTACAAAGACTGCTTTCTCGCCTTCCAATTTCGACGACTCATTCCTATATTCCCTTGGAGAATTTGAGGGGTCCGCAAGGTGTGAGAAGCCTCCGCTGCATCGTCGAAACTCTCAATGGTGCTTTACATCATTTTTGCGCAGGCAAGGCTCAGTATGGCAAAACGTTTTTTGTCGGCATACGTAATAAACGAATTTGGTTCCTGTAGTTTGTTGCTGCAAGTCGCCTGGGGATTCATAAACCTTCCTCCTTCCATTTACAGCTTGTCCACCCTCTTCTCTTACTTCTGTTCATTTCCCATAGCAAATATTTTTCATTTTGTTTCATTTTGTTTCCGTAAAGGCAGGCCCTTTGTTTTTAGTGTTTCAACAGACATCACGTTATTTATATCTTTTTGTGCCGCCTACACCAGCCGGCTTATAAGATAAGTTTTTACTCTTTTCATTTTTCTCAGAATACCAATGTTGCTAGATTTAGTTTTTTAGTCTGTTCTTCAGATTATCTCAAATAACTATCCAGACAGAGCTTACTGAACAAAATCCTGTATTTTGCTCTCAGGATGTTTGATGTGAAAAAAACCTCCATTGCTCACTAATTTCTGCTTGGACACTTCATTAGAATGCAAAACGTTACACAAGAAGTTTTTATTCTGTTTTGTCTACCAATTTTTTGAGAGTCAACATAGTTTTTTTATTTGTCTCACTTTTAAGATGACATGGTCATTTTATTCAATTTTATTTATCATTAATGAATAGTATACAAAAACTATATCATTTCCTGTATGGCTTGTTTTTCTTATCTTGTTGGAACAAATGAAGAAGCGTGAGTAACTTTGAACATTTCATATTTTCTAGTTATTTTTCTTAAAATTTTGAATGACCTGAAAAAAAAATAAATGATTAGTTGAGAGGAATTAGTAATCAAAAAATTTTAGAGTGTCAAAAAACAATTTGTTCTTTTCCATTATCCCACCAGCTCAAAACCCCACAGACAACACATGTTTTCCCATTTTTCAATTTAACGTGTTAGATCAGATAAACACAAAAAAAAGTTTCAACCTACCGGGTTTATGGGAAAACATATGTTGTGGGAGTTTATTTTCTTAGTTCATCCGGTTTTCAAATTCTTGTAGATCCTCGAAACGTTGATAACTTTTTATATGAGGATTTTCTGATTTTTTAGTCTTTTTGTTGCCCTATCTCTAATAAGACCATCTTATGTATGACGCCCTTGTCTAGCTTTTTGAACTCTAAATGTTCTCATCAACGTTTCCTTTTCTCATTCTTTCTTCTTTTATTCGTCACCCCAAAGTTTGTTGCTTTTGACCATCTGTCTGGAGCGAAACCGGAATAAAAATCCAAAACTGGCTGAAATAACAAAGGAAGATTAATGAAAAATCTCATTCATCGTCTTACAAAAAACCATGATAGAAGAAGAATAGAATCTCTTTTTTCAACCCCCATGATATGCATGATGAATAACTCCACCACTGAATTCGACGCGCTTGCTCCCATGCTTGATTAATTGACCACAATCAATTGTACTGCTCATCCGATATCACGGCACTATTTTTTTCTTTTGAAAACATTATTGCCGCCCGCGGAATTTCACGGGTTCGATCTCTTATCTATGCACCAACTGTTGGATCAACGAGCTAATAGGCTCTCATCTTATTTTTTGAATGAAATATGCTGAAACCACTGCTCATTTTTTCTTCCTGATGTAATTAGATGATTCACCAATTTGACCGTAGAAAAATCATGAAATGAGAGGTGTGGCTAGAATGATATATTCCCCAATGTCCATACCTACGTGCAGTCTATTGTAGCCATGCTGAATACATTATTAGATAATATAAATATATTTTAAATATCATCCCACTCATCATGCCAATTTTGCTTTCAGATGAATGAAGATTAGCCATTTTTTTTTGATTTCTAATCCAATAAGTTTTCTCGACATTTTTCTAATTTTTTCGGAAAGGAAAAAAAAAAGAAGAGAAGAAAATCTGATGAGAATATGTTCTATGGATTCTTGATTCTGTTTGTTTGTTTTCCCATGACCTGACAACGTTTTTGTTTCATTTTGTCCAGAAGGGCAGATGCGTCAGAGAAGGTTGCATTAGTTTGTGTTCGAGGTTTGACATTTCAAAACAGCTGCATTTCATAATCAATTCAAATATGTGAAACTTATTTTCGAACTTTCACAATTTGATCTATAATTATTCGAGACGTCACTTGAAATCCGGGTACAAACAGATTAACCCACTCAAAACTTGTATTTAAATCTGTGGTATCTTGAACTTGATGAATGTTCAGTTTCGTGGTTTGTAGGGTGTACAAAGAAGTTATGATTATAAAATGTTATACCGCATTCCTTCAAGGCTAGAATCCTTCCTATTAAACCCTTAATGACAATCCTGAAAGTTAAGAGTTTGAAGTTGTAGCCTGATGGATTCTGAAACATATTTCTATCACTACATGATTTGAGTGTTTTGATTCATAAAACTCGAATTTCCGTCGAAATATTTTTCATGACAAAGATCTTACAGCTTATTTTTTCTCTCTAGATTTTCTAGCGTCTTTAATACGCGATGAATCCTATACCAAATCACGTAAGACGTTGTCTATGAGGAAGTGTAGAATCAAAAACCAACAGATGAAAATTCTGATTTCCTGATAACTTGCAAAGGTTTCTCTTGGGACGGAACTTTTTGGAGTCTAATTATGGAATATGTCTAGAGTATGATGTGCAAAATCCTAAAACTTTATTTCTAAATAGTTCCATTGATATATGAACATAACTATGTAAGCCTCAAACCAGGAAACTATGAAGGATAAAACTCCTCTTCACTTTTTTTGTGCTTTTTGATCGTCCGATTAAATTCTCCGTTTTTCACTCACGAAGTTTCCTTTTCCTGAAAAAGCCGCGAAAAACTTCTTTTCTTTTTTTTTCTATTCTCCCATCTGGTTAATTTATGCAAATAGTTTTTTCTCTAATCTCGCACCCAATTTCCATTTTCCATTTTTTCTATCCCAAAATCCCTACCGATTCTAATAAATCTACCGTTTCCGGTTTTTCTCAAATGGTTTTTTTTCTCAATTTCCGCCTTTTACCCAGAGCCGCCTGAGAAAATCGCGATCCTGAAAGCTCATTTCATCACAAAGACGTTTCCTTTTTCCTCTCAGCCTTCCCCCTAAATTAACCTCGTTAAAAGAAAAAAAGAAAAGAGGCGGAGGAGGCGAAAAATAGTTTTGTGCTTGCTTCTTTCTTTTTGAGAGCATGGTCATAATTATTCTGCGAGGCAAAGGGTACACAGTCAGTGCTCCCTTTTTTCGAGCCGGATGCTTTTAATTTCTAAGTCGTCATTGCGGAATAAAAACTTTTTTTTCGCCGTCATCCTTGCCCTATCTTTTCATTGTTCTCATTCTCATTCCTCCTTCTTCTTGAGTTTGGGTCACATTTGTGGCGGAGAAGAAGCAATATTTTTTTTTGGACTCCAAAACTTTTTTCTATTTCCATTCATCATTATTATCCACTTTGCCCTCATCTGACTTCCAATGCTCTTCCCACACGTTTTCTCTTTATTTTTCTCACCTCTTCAAAAGATTTTTGTTGTTTCCTATATCCCTCAGTTTTGTTTTCAGTTTTCCTCCTCTACAATGAATTATGTGATATTGGATTTGACCTAAAGTTTTCTTCTTGTGCTTGGAACATCACGAAAAACTCACCTTTCTATTTTTCTTTCTCTTTCCTTTCAGTTTCTTTTGTGTTCCAGACGGACGTCAATTGCAAGGTTAACATGAAAAGCGCTCAGATTAGTCATTGGGCTTTCTTTTTTTGGGTCCGATTTTTGGACTAAAATTGAACAACGACAAATTTGCTTTTTCTGTTACTACCATTGTTGAAAATCTATAATTGAAAACGTGTGTTTAACGGCTGAATCTGATTTTCTTATTTCAAAATGCTGAGTGCAAACCTTCATAATTTCTTTGCTCTTTCTTTGTGATAATACTAGCTCAAAGCTCTGGTATCATGCAATATCTCCATCTCTACCCTTCAATAATCCTCAAAATTCTCTTTGCTCTTTATATCAAATCAGAATCGTTGCACCATAACTTTCTTCTCATTCTTCATTCCCATTTCCCAAAAGCATTTTGCTTCATTTTGCAGGGTGAATGTTGTTTTGAATTTTCGTTCCACGCAGACGAGTCCAACGCATCAGATACGATGAGCGAGGCGACGCAACAAGAAACCCAACGAGTCGAGTTGAGCTTCAGTTATACGGTAGGCTGAATTGAAGCAAGTGGAAGAGAGTTATCTCAATTTTCAGCTCGAGCTATGGATGTACGGAATTGCATTCTGTGTTGGACTCCCAGCATTCATCTTCACCGTAGTTCGGCTTGCCAGGTAAATTTGGTTTTTGCATAAATTTTACCTTTGCCTATTTTTTTATTCATATATTGTTTGTATTCGTTTTGAAAAATTATGACTGTTTATAACGATTCTAATACCAGTCAGTATGGTATCCTAAAATATTTCCAGATCAACACGGTAAGCTGGTAATCGGAAGTGAGAACGCTTTGAGTCCCATTAGAGCCCCATCGCTTTTTAGTAGTTTCAGATCAATATTCACCCTTCCCAATTTTTTAATCCTTCCTAAAGTGTTGTTCATGTTTAGTGATGATGAATGTATTGAACATGTCTAGAATAACTTGGTTTCAGATCCAGGTCATCTCGACAACACTTGGTTCTTGCCGCTCGGTTATTCTCATATAAAATCAGTTTGTCTGTGGCTGATTGTATTGTGTTATTCATTTATGCGCCAACTCAATTCGCCTGGATTCATTCTTACTGGGTATGTGGGATCCATTATACTTAGCGCTGTTTCTTTTTGAACATTTTTTGGAGAAAGCCAAATTCGAATATCTAATGTTACAGTGGTTTGGTGGAGACATTGGATGTCGGCTGTTCAAATTCATTTCCACATTCGGGTTTCATTTAACTGCCAATATGCAAGTACTTGTAGCAGCTGATCGCTTGCTAATTACAGCAAAGATGAACCGAGTTACCAGAAACGTAGGGCTCAGTTAACTTGGGCATATATAACCTCTTGAACTTTAAGATCAAGAAACGGCAATACAACACAAGGCTGTCTTTAGCGGCCGCCTGGATTTTGGCTCTTATTTGTGCCGGACCACAATTGATACTCTTCAGGCAGAAAACGACTCCACAAGGGTACCCACAGTGTATTTCCATCTGGTAGGTGTACTTCGTCTTCATATCTCTCATTCTACCACAATTCTAGGACGGAGCACCGAGTTGACTATTATGACCGGTTGGAGCTTTTGGAGCAGTATGCATTTATTCAACGAGAACTTGAAGCAAAATCTTCTCTCTACTTTTTTGATAATGGAACATTGAGGGTGGGTGGACAAGACACAAAATGCTGAGAGGGTAGAGGAGATTCTACCTAATTTTTCTCTTCACTGGAGCGTATCTTAATTTTTGTTGATTAGGTCACCGTGAGAGAGTGGCAGGCGAGAGTTTCGAAAGAAAAAAAAAGTTGGGACTCGTAGTACTTTTCTGTTCTTCGTAAAAAAAAAAGAAAGAAAAAACATTGGAATTGGAAGAGATGAAAAGTGCGAAAAACTTGGGTGAATGGGAAAGAGGAAGTTAAACGTGGTCGAGTCATATGGAGGACAATTTTTATTATAATTAAACTTGTTAAAACCTTCTATTTTCAGTACGCAAAAGAAGATTTCCCAACCGAGCCGGGATTCACACTCGAGGAGCTTAATATGAACAACCAAAATTGGCTTTATCTGGAAAGGGTGAGCAATAAGCGATGAAAGATTGTTTGGAAAATTCAAAAGATGACATTTTTTCAGTTGTACAATTTCCTTCATTTAGCAACAATTTGTGTGTTGCCATACGCGTTAGAAATGATATGTTACACATTGATTCTGTACATTCTGAAAGGTGCAGCTAGAGGAAGATTTGTTAGTTTGTCGGACATTGTGAAAAGCATGTGAGTTTTTCTTAGTGATATAAGTGTTGAAGACAGCTCAAAATGTCCCAACAATATGAAGATAGTTTAGTCCAGTTTTAAAGAACTCATGGTGATGTGGTTTAGGTTCTGTTGCTGTCGTGCTCGCCAACGTGACTCCCCAATCGAGTCAAACGTGACCCAAGAATCTGATAACTTGATGGTTCGTGTGCCGTCTAGGACGAAGCGGCTACAAAATATAGCTCCGGAAGGTAAAAGCTGTGAGTGTTTGGTTCCTTTTTTGTTTCCTTTGTTGTAGAGTTCAAATTAAATTTCCTATCAACAATAAGTATCCAATTATAGGCGATATGGAGCGTAGGAGAGCAGCATCTGTGGATGTTCCGATGAGGATGAAAAACTCATCTAGTCTCACAGTGTGTATAGACGAGAATGGATCCGCAACTGGTGGGAGCACGCCAATTAGATGTCATCATTCTCAATTTACACTTTTCAGCGGCCACGAGACCCGAAGCGCCGCCGCCACCAGAGCCGGAACAACCAGTTGGAGGTTTACAGGGATGTTGGCAACGAGTGTGGAACTGTCTACTCGATCTATTTCATAATGGATCAGAAGGTTCTGTTCATTTCAACGGACATAAAACAGAGCTGCGGTTTCCAAAACTCAAAAAGGGAGAAGGTAGAATTAGGAATAACTGGAATAAGTGGTACCAGCATGTGGACCGTAACCATATGAAAAGCATGGGAAAGTTGAAAAACAAACAGTGAAAATGGATAAGTTTCAAATATTTTAAAACAGAAAGAAAAGTTGCATAAAACTATCCCAATATGATATAAATCACGCATGGGTATTTATGTTCCCTATTATTCAGTATTATACCTTCCCTAGAAGCTTTGTTTCTATGTCCGTTCTCCGTTAATCGGTTTGATTTTTGTTTACTTCAATTGTTTCCAGTTCGACGACAAAGTGCTCCAGCGAGTGCTCGATCCAACACCCTTTGGGTAGTTACTGTAGACACAGCTCGAAGAAATGCTCGGTGGAAGGTAGATCAAAAACTGAAAATTTCTCAGTTTCCAATTTCTTGTCTTTAGGCATTCATTATGTTATCGCTCAACTTGGTCTTTTGGGCTCCTTACTGCATTTTGGCAATCACGTCTTCAGTCATCATTTCGCAATATTTGACCAACTTCCAATTTGTGAACGCCTTGGTCACCTTCAATGCAGTTTCTAATATCATCTTGTAACAATACGAAAACTTTATCTTGCCCCATTTTTCTCAAACATTTCTGCCAAAAATCATCTCTACTTGTTTAGCTTTTCCTCGTAGAAATCATCTAGTAAATCACATTGCATATACGTGTATCAATCCGTTCTCTCGAAACCCATTGTATTCTATCAGTTGTCTCTCCTTTTTCTTAATAATTTGATCTGTAACGTAGCTCTTTGTTTGAGTATAATTCCCACGAGTAATTGGGTTCTGTTCATATTTTCCCTTTTTTTGTTTCATTAAGTATTTTATTGATCGAGACCCGGTCCAGAGCCCACCCGAGTGAACATCTTTTTTCCGGTCTTGTGAACCGATAATATAAAATTCTGGTACTGAATTTGTTTGTATTGTTTTTATGATCCTGATGTTTAGTCATAATGAATAAAACTTTCCGGTAATTTTTTTCTCAATTGAGATCAAAAGTATTCCCTAGCCATTTGAAAGTCAATGAATACTTTGGTGAAAGCAATTTCACATCTTGTCGTGGGAAACAATTATATGTCGAGAGGGACAAAGTTTCAGAAGTTGAGAAATCGATCAGTTTGAGTTTAGTTCTTCATTTATTTTAATCATTTTCAAACAGTGTCAAAAGCCTATGAAACTTTTAAATAAACTTGCATCAAATATTCCTACCATTCGTAGTATTTCGCTTGAGCATAATTATCGAAACTTTAGCTTAGCTTGTTTCCCTTTTGATGAAACACTTATATGAAAACAGTAAGTTTTTATTTTTGGGAAATTCTTTCAAATGATTGTATATTAATCCGGGAAATGAACCCATCAGTAGTTTTTCCCTGATTTCATGATTTAATTTTTCAGCAACATTAGATCCTCATATAAGTTAATTTTTGTTCTTGAAACGTCGGTTTATTGGTGCTTAGGTTTTTTTTACGGTGGAATGACTTTTCAAAAAATTTCGTTTCAAAATAAGTCTCCATTTCGCAATATCGGTTATGGCTGTAAACTATAAATGAAAATCAGATTTGTGTTATGTGCTGTTCCGGTTCATGTGTTCAATTCAAATTTCAGTTTATCACGTTTCCAAACTTCATTGAACAAGGTTCGACACTGATTTTGAGAGGCACAAAATATTGTGACGATTTCCTCTGATCAATCCTGTCATATACTTTTAATTAAACATTTTCCTCCCTCTCACCAAATTGATTTGAATCTTCCCAACCCTCAAGGCAGTTTATTTTTTTCTGCGTTGCTCAATTTCTCGCTTCCCATTTATTGCCACCCATTCATTCTTGAAAAATTGATCTAATGACCATAACTCTATTAACGATGAAGAGTGTGTGTGCGATGAATGTTGCAAGTAACAAGAAAAAAAAAACGGAAAGAGAGAGGAAAAAAACGAAAGTTAATAGAGAGTGTAGAATATGCATAGTTCATCGTTATTTTATGAATAAATTGACCTCTTTTTTGATGAGCCCGGAAATTACATCTCGAACAAAAAATGAGCGATAGCGAGAGAGAGAAAAGTGAAAACGAGAAAAAGTGAGGAAGGAAAAAGTTCTAAATGTATAATTTCTTCTTCATAGTCTGTAACGTTGGTTGTTGACGGCCGTCTTTCTCTCTCGGGCCACAGGTGATTTTTTTCTTTCCTGTTATGGCGAGAAGCCATATTTGATTTTGGTCTAACTTTCAAAAACAATCAGGCGTTTGCTCTGTGTGTCTTGAAGTTTCTGATATTTGTTTCATTTTCCATTGTTCAGAGCACAAACGTTTTGCAACGGGGATTTTGCATGCGTAGTGCCCACGTGAATGAAATTGCTTTTTTCTTTTCATTTAACTATTCTTCTTTGATTAGTTTTCTTCAAAAATCAACTATACGAAAAGGATCAAATTTAGCTTTCATTCTGAATGTCACTCGTGCAAAATTTGAAATCCGAATGTCATTTTTGGGAATATCCATTCTGACATTCAGTGCGGAAATTGATTTCTATGTAGAAGCCTCAATGGATTAGTTTGCAACCATCATGAACCCCAAAATCCCGTTCTTCATTTCTCTTTCGATTCCGATTCATTCAGTCACTTTACTCCTAGAATAACCCGAACACGTGCCTGTTAGTTTAAGGTGTATTATTCTGAAAATAATAATATCTATTATTGTTATTTGATTGAGCATTGTTGCTCACCCATCATGTTTCTGATTGTGATCTTGTCTACATTCCTTCTCTTCAACTAGTCTTAGATTAGCTCAACCCGATTTGGGAGTACAATATTTCCAAGAATAATCTCTGAGATTCGGAATTGTACTTTCAAAGAAATTCATGCTGTGAATGCTTATTTTAGGCTCCGGAAAAGAAACAATTGTAGTCTGAGAATATTCTTATGGAAATATATAAGATCAACCAATCCAAACCTGGAGGGAAAATGCGATTCCTCGCTCCACCTTTTCCCGAAGGCTATGCTTTCAGTTCTCATTTTGCCGTAGCCTTCTTATCCCAATTTTCTTTTCTCTCCCAAGTACCATATAAAAGTAATTGGACAAAGTCACGAATGTGATCACAAGAGTGAGACCGTTGCCCTAGCAGCACATACAACACATAGAACGTGATATTGTTCCCTCGAAACAAGCTCTCTGAATTGCCTCCAGATTCTGGATTACGAGCACATTCAACGTTTATGGGTCTTTCCCTTTGGTTCCAGTGCACATGCCAAGACGCAGTTTTGATCTCGTTCAGATTGCCGCCACACAGGTTTAGTTGAAAGAAGAAAATTGAGTTTTTCGAATCTACTGAAAAACGTTCATGCTCCTTTGATTCATTCTGTTTCATTAGACTGCATCCGCCCACATATGAATTTCGAGGGTAATGGAATTTGAGTTGATGTTAGATGTAAATCAGGCATTGCCTATTTTTTATCAAAAAAAAAATACACTGCTTGATGTCATTTCAGATGGCGTTTTGCATTCACCTGATGTCAAAAAAATAACAGTCATATCGATCATGTTAGTCGTTTTCGCTTTTTCTGTATCAAAGTTGAATCAGTTTTTAGTATATCTAAAATTTGTCGGACCTAAGTGTTAGAAAAGCGTTCACAAATGCTTCATATGACGTCATGTATCCAGAAAAACAAATCTTTAGAAACATCACTCTCTAATCTCTACTTCAGTAATCCGTTCCCGTTTTAACGTTCTCTATTTCCATAGCAATGAACACACATTTTCATCATTCGTTGCAAAAAAAATTGTGCAGATCGAAGATGAAATTGTGCAGGTGTCCCGTAGGGTTGTCCTCATTTTTCTTCACCTGTGGTTCGCCGGAATTCAACCCACATAGAATATTATTCTGATATTTTCAGAGGTCTTCTCGTTTCTTTCCTTTTTTACTTCTCGCCTCTTCCGTGTTTCATTCTACACTGAAAAAAATGTAGGACTATTTTCTGAAGTCAATTGGCATCTGACTATCAAAATAATGCTATTAGAAATGGTCCCTTTCAAATTCAAAACAATTTTGTTTTTTTCGAGTACCCTGACTCCCTAACAATACGGTCTACTCGCCTTGTTTTCACGATTCTTCTAATGTGATGTTTATGGTAGATTGTTATTAGAAAAATATGCGAATAACAGAGGGGAGGGCTCTGCATTTTCTTGATGGGTGGTCTTGTTTTCGGAACAAAAAACTGTCTGTTCCTGTTTTCAGAGAATCGTGCTCATTGAGCTCGGAACTTGATTCCTCGTTGTTTTGTAGGTTGCGGTTGTCTTGGTAATGAGAGGTAAAACATTACTCTGGGTGGTCTGAACAACAGAGTTTGACTGTAAGAGAGCGAAGACAAGGCGGCAGTGGCTGCTGCTTCTTTCAGTTGATTGATTTCAGCCGTCGTGGTAGCATAGGCTCTGAGTATGTGAGTAATCATCCCTTCCGGTTGAGTGAATCATCTGAGGTTCGCGAGCACGAATTCTATGCTCAAATTCTATGTGCAATCATGAGTGTGACAGTCCCACCTGAATAAGTTTACAACCTTTGAACATTGGCTTAAAATCTAGTTGAAAAGCAAACTTCAAAAACCATTATGATGATATGACTCAGTTGTGGTACTACTGCAACATCGTGGTTGTTGTGAGTATTCCATCGGCTTTTTACACGTTTGCTTGAACTCTTCCGAACTCGTATGATTTCTTTTGTATTTCACCGTTTCTTTCCACTTTTTGAACATTTTACATTCATCGAATGCATACAGTGTAGAAAGCTTGGTTGCCAAAATAGATTGGCAGGTGACACGTTAGCTGTAAGACTTGTGTCCAGATCGTCCCACGTAAATATTGACTTCGTTGAGTTCACATGTGGCACTAACAGATTACCTCCTGGTTGTCCCACCCGCTGAAAACTGTTGCCCGAGTCTATGAAATTGATCCGGAAACATCGGAGTAGGCTAAATGATATAACTGACCATTTCCAGTGACGCACCCCGACGTGGTTGAAGGTGGTAAAACAGGACAGCTAAAAGAACTTTGTCGATAACTTTCATGCACTTTCGCTTACGCGTATTGCAGCTGATGATGCTCACGAACTCTGTATCACAAAGCTTGCCAACTCCGTGCAATGCAACAAGCTAATTCAGAAATTTATGTAAAAATCCCTTAAGAAGTTCCTGTAGTTTTTGTGTTCTACCACCGTTTAACAGTTAAGCAAGCTCAACCGTGCTTTGGTCAGTCTACTAGCTTATCCGCTAACTACAGTACCTAAACTACAGTTTAAGTACATTTCAAATCACTCTGCGTGGCATGTTCAAAGATGTTTCTGCTGTATTAATGTGCTGAAACACTTGAGTTGATCCTATTTTCCGATTTCCCGAGTTTCGACAAGTTTCGACATTGCATTTTTCGATATGCTGAGCTCAGTGTCCTTTTTATTGAGCAACACTTTTGAACGTTCATCAAAATGGTCAGCTATTCAACGATATCCATGAATTTCGATTTGTATGGCTTCAATCGCATAAAAGTGCATGAAAGAGAGTCATCTCAACTCTCTTTTCACTGCTCATACATTTGCCCTATTGGGCATAATTCTAATTGTAGAAGGTGCCTTTAGTCAACCTCTTTTCATGATGTAATCATTATTTTTAGCCACGCCCCCCGCCTTCAGCGCATCTCTTTAGCACAACATTTTTGCAAAGCAGCAACGTATGTTGTTCTCCCAACCCCTTCTGATGCTCCGAGGTATACCTAATTCTGAAATTCTTTTGTTATTCTTTGACTCTGCTTGAGATTGTATTCACTAATCACTTTAAAGAACAGCCAAAGAATCAAATAGTCGAGGTAATTACAGAAACGTTCAACATTTTCCCGTCAATGGGTAATTAGACGTTAATCGTTTTCCTACTGAGGGCAAAAACGTTGGCGATCTATCTGACTAGGATAGTTTTTTTTTTCGTTAATCGGAGAGGGAATCAATGCACTTCCTAGCAGAAAACCACTGCAAAATCTAATACCTCATAAAATCTTCTAAATCCTGCAACAACTTGATTCAAACACTTTGGCGCGTCTTATAGCTAAAGATGCGCCTTTGTCGGACATTGCATGAGCCCTTGTCCGTTTCTCTTTCCTCGAAACGCTTCTCATTATACTAATTCGTCTGCTTCTGGTCAACCAAGACGGCCATATTCATTCTTGGGTCTAGTCGCATTATTTATAAAAAATGAAAATGTCTTAATCTAGTTTCAATTCTTATTTTGTTTTTTGATTTTTTTATTATTATTAGGAAGAAAGGTTTTTCACAGTCTGTTGTTACTAAGTTTCTCTTGTTTTCTAGATATAATTACAGTTCACAATCTCAAACTTCCTTCTTTCTTATCGGTTCGAGTAGAAACGCGAAACACATTGTGTTTTGTTTTTTTCCTTCATAATCCTTTCGTGTAATTAGTTCAAGCAAAACGTGGGGTAGAAACGTGAAGGCGAAACGTCGAAATGGCTCGACTCGCTATACAGAAATAAGAAGATTGCCTTACCCATTCTTCGTACCCATTTTTCCGCTTCATGTTGCACACACACGTTTCGCCATCAACAATGCTGTCTTTCTAATTACCGTAGTGATTGTTGCTCTTTTGCTGAAAATTTAATCAAGAAATTTTACAACCATCTTGACTCAGCCTTTGGAGACGTTGGGTAGCCGGGGAATGAATCAGACGATGCTGAAAAACATGACCAGAAAATTTCATCGTAAGAAAGCACTTTTTTATAGTACACTGATTCTCAGATGCTACTCGAAAAAATAGACTTCTTCAATTGTTAGGGACTTTGATCACCGAAACGTTCTCCCACTTTCTTTTTTGATTTTAAAACATCAATCAACTTTACTTAGGAACTTTCCAGAACAGTGGTAGTCACAACAAGTGTTTTTTCTAATAATGAAAGCAGCTACAAATCAGATGAAAAAGTAGTCCAAAATGGGTTAAGCTACTAGGCTTAGGATTAATTGAGACAATAAAAAACTGATAAGCGGAATGTAAGGGTTGGACGGCAAAATAAAAATAGAACATCAGAAGAAGTGTTGTTAATTATAATTTTTGTTAGAAAGCTGAACAAAATATGGTGCTTTGGTAGGAAAATAGTACCCAACAACAGATAAGTCACTATGGAACTTCAAAACAAAAATGGTCGTATTCTAGAAAGAAATAAAATAAACTACTTTCCAATTTTTCGGAAACTAAAAATATAGTTACAGTAGATCCAAATTAAATGAGCTTTCTCAAGAAAAATGAGGACAATTTTTAGTGTTGAATCACATCTGAGAAACTTAAGTTTGTTTTATTGTAAAATCCCACATTCCCCCAATATTCAGAAAAATATTTTCAAAAACTATATCGTGTAAGTACAACGTGGCGCCATTTTATGATAGGAACATGTGTGCGTCAACAATAAAAACAAGCATCTTTGCTCAAAAAACTGTAAAAATTTTGAAAATCAAAGAGATATTACGACTACTTTTTTGTTGATCAATAAAAGCAAGGCTTGGGACTATAAAAGACAACTCGAAGGCTCTTCTTTTCATTTTGATATAACTTGATTTTTTTTTCAATTTTCAAAGTAGGAACCTTTTTTGTTTTGACTTTGAAGGCCGTTACTTTTAGAAATCTTAAAGTTTGAATCAAACAGTAGCTCAGACTCAAACATCCTTGTAGAAAAAGAGAAACTACGCTCAGAACATTATCCAAAAGTGTTGACAGTTTGATCTAGCATCCGCAAAAATTTTGGAAGCGCATAATTCTCTCAATGAAAAAAAAAAGAAAACCAGGGAAAAGGGTAGCTATGAAAAAAAAACAAAGATCACTGGTTCGAGCAAGATTATTCGTGAAACAATAACTGAAGAATACGTATTTCTCATTCTATTATGTTGATGGGCAAAACAAGGATAAGAAGCGACACATACACACGCTCATATTGAATCTGGAGTAAATTAGAAACTTGAGAAGACTCATCATGTGTGCACTTAATGGTATGCAAATACAGCTTCACCTCACCTAAAGCCCCAATCTGCCCCACACATTTCCTTCTGAAATCCACGCGCACTGTGCTTTTGAAACATGATACTTTTTGTCTTCCACCCAAAAACTCTGCCGATCCCCGCACTTTGTTCTTGTAGAAGAATGTCTCAGACATTCCCAGGCTCATTTCTTTTGCGGCTGAGCTCTAGAAATGAAATGTGCACTTTTCCTCACTTTTTCCTCCTCCTTTCTTCTTTTTAGTTTCCTATTGTGTATGTTTCAGCTTTTCTGGTTTGGGAGGGGGACACACGTGTGCTCCACAAACTTTTTAGGCCGTGTTCTTATTTTGATTGGATTTTCGTTTCTCTAACTCTTATTCAATATTTCTCGTTTTCCCATAAGTCTGTTTTTCCTTATATCATTTTTTCAGAGAACTTGGAGCAGAGAATATATTCTAGCCACCTTTCCTAACCACTTTATCAATTTTCAATCAGGTAATTTTTAAAAAAACAGAAAACAAGTCTTCAGACGGTGTTCACTTACCATAACTAAAAGTCAGGTACGTCACCGCAGGAGCTACAATTCACCATCATTGCTGTTTTCGAGGAGGAAAGAGGGAATAGAGAGAGAGAAACGAGAAAAAATCAGAAAGATTCAGATTTTTGTCATTGTGTTGAAAAACAGGTTAGGTTGACAGACAGCAAAAACAGCGAATTACTGCTGACGATACTGCAGGTAAGTGAGTCCCTCGTTTTTTTTTTGCATTCTTCCTTCCCCCGTTCCTGTTGTTGTCAGTTGCATATCAAACCGGACAGCTAGAGAAAAGAAGAAGAAAATTGGACGAATTGGGACATAGCTTCGTAGGCAAAATTGGGAGCGCAGAAAATGGAGATGTTCCTGTAACTTGAGATTTTGTTCTCAAAGTTATCTTGGTTGAGATTTGAGGAGATGCCCCATTGCTTCTTGAACCAACAACCACAGTCTTCGATTTCATAGCCAAAGTTTACAAAGCTAAATATGGCCTGCAAACGAACGAGGCTTGAGAAGTTTTGAATTACAGACCTGGAATCCAATTTTAGAGAGAGTGTGTGTGTGTTATGTTCTCAAGACCTCATTAGTAATGCATATAATGAACGTGTAAGTTCAGTAGTTCAAGGAGCTCTAGACATTGAATCTGCTCGGTCTCATTTCGCTCAAGGCTCCCTTGAAAAATGTCCTGAGAAAGAAAATTGAGGAAGTTTCGTGAAGTTTCCGTTGAATTCAAGAAAACAATATTTGAATGAGCATTTTGTTTGAGAAGAAAATTATTTTTCATTTTATTTCTTGAACTTGGTGAAAAATATGAGAAATAATCAAAAATCGACTTAAGAAATTTTCGAAAAAAATATTTCAGAACTTCTTCATAAATGAAATCAAATATTTTGTGAGGAGGAGTCAAATTTGACGAACACATCAAAAACTGTGATTTTTTGAATACCTGATTTGTGATACCAGAACAACGTCTGTTTTGTCTGATCAACGGGTTTGGAAATACCAATGAAGCTTAGAAAACCTTATTCTAAAAGTGTGGTGTTATACATTTCAGAGGTTTCGCTGCAAGATACCTATGAATTTTTCTCGTTAATAACATCGCAACATTTTCTAACTGTTTTTCTCAAAAGCTCATAATGTTCAGATCAATTTCCTTATCCAAAAACTGAATATCTTTTTGAAAAACTTTTCATAGCATGAACTTGCTTATTTGTCACGAACGTCTTCCTCAATCTAGACTCCGGATTAAAAATGCTGCAGTTCGGTACTCTTGCTGGACTTTGGCTAAAAGGGCTTCATAGACATCAATTCAAACAATTTTTTCTATATGAAATATTCGGCCGGTTTCAATATTCCTATTCATGGGATACTGTACTTTTCAATGTTGCCAATATTTTGTTGGGTCTGAAGTTTTGAATTGATGGACACGCTTTTGAAATAGTTTCATTTCTATGAATGAGTGGGACATGATATTTTCTATAGATGCTTTCAATAATGCAAACAAGCATTCAAAGGCTCACAGGCATTTTCCAGTGTCACTTTTCTTTCTCTTTTACTCTCTTTTTCTATTTTTCTCTCCTTTTCCCTTTTTGTCTCTTCTTTCCAGTTCAGAATGCAACTCCGGGGGACCAGCAGCCCCACACTCGTTTCAAAGCCCACGCCCCCTTCTCTTCCAATTTTCCGTCAAAACGCATTTTTCTACCACGCGGCGGTCCGCCCTTCTCGAAAAAATTTGCAATATCTCCTCTAACCTCTTCGACCCTTCTTTTTTTGCCCCTTCTTCCCACAAGAGCACCGGACATCATGAGCCACAAAACATCGTGCATCCTTTTCATCCGTTGTTTTAGGTTAGAGTCAAGTTGCAAGGCCGCTTTTCATTTTGAATGCCAGATTTTTGTAGAAATTGCGATTTCCTAGATTTACCACCACTCATTTTGTTAGGTCGTGTACATGCTCAGGCGAGGCTCACCAACCAACCACTGTTTACTTTGATGAATCATTTTTCGTAGAACCAAAATGTAAACGAATTTGGTTGGAAGCTTTTGCGGCTCTCGGCTCACGGCTCATTTGGCTCTCGATTTCTGTTTTGGCCTATTAGAGGTTTAGGTTTCAGTTTCATTCTCGTCCCATCCATTTTTGACTTTGTCACATTGTCCATCAATCATCCACTAAAATGAATCGCTTCGGCTTCTTTTCTTGCTGAAGTATATAGAACTCAATAATTCTGAAATAGGCGACTAAGAAAATCTGCGTTGAAAAACTGTCTAAATGAAAAATCTTACCGGACCTAATTGCATGTTGTTCACCTTAAATTGGCAAAATTGATAAAAAAACTAAACATGATTCTGGAGGGTTACCAAACATTTATTTTTAAGTTCATTTGAAATTTCACTTCTGTTTTTTGTTGAAATTCCAAAAAAATCTTTATTTTAAAAATTGGACGCTCCTTTATTGGGATATAAAATTAGTAGGAACAATGTTTTTTGCCGAAGTTTGTAGCTTGAGCTTATTTATTTTCTTTCCTGTTGTGTAAATTTTAAAAATGTTTTAATTCAACAATTAGTAATTAGATTATTCTGAGCCAGCAGTTTTCACAAGTTGTAGCCATTGACATTGATCTTCACACAATTTCTTGATGTCACTTCTTCGTCTTCTCGTTTTTCTGGTTTTCCGTTCGTCCATCTAAGACTACACGACCTAGCCTAAATCGCGTGTCGCAAAACTCATTCATTCAACTAGTGGCACGGGAAACGTCTGCGTTGAGTTGTATTTGCGTGGCAAGTAGTGCGGATCATTAAGCCTACGACAATCAAATAGTGAGCCCTGAAGGAGAAGGAAAAAAAAAGAAGAAGAAGTAGAAGGAAAAAAAGAAGATGAAGAAGAAAAACGAAGAAGAAGTAGAAGTAGTAGAAGGAGGGACACTTGTTGTCGTCGCGTACTCCGTGTAGCAGCTTCTGGCGACGTGTGCAGGCAATGTGCAATGCTTTTATCTATCGACCTGTGCTTGACGAAGACGAGCAACACTAGTGGATATTGGCCTACTGCTTGCAACTGCCTCCTGCCTTCGGGCGCTTCTACATAAGCGTGACAGAGAAGAGAGTTGCGACAACGGACAACAACAAGGAGTAGAAAACGAAAAATAGAAGAGAAGGAGGAAGAAGCTGTAAAGGACGACGGCCGTCGAAGGCAGAAGCAGCAGCTAGTCCTTCTTCTTGCATTCCTAGATCTCTCTGCCTGCTACTTACTCTTTTTATTTTCTCTGTTAAGAACTCTACTACTTCTTCTTGTCTCGGTAGTAGCCTCTCCTTAACCGTCTGCTTGCCTCTCCAGCCATCCCGCTCTCCCTGTTTCGCATTTCGCGCAACCCATGTCGCACCCCTGCTGCCGCGCACACAAATCGTTTTTCGGAAAAAAAGACGCGCCGTGCGCGAGCCTTCTCTTTCTCTTCATGTCCCCCCTCCGTTTGCCTCCCTTTTCAGCATAACGTCGTCGTCTGTCGTCTATATTTGCCGCGCGCACGCCAACACTAGCATGCGTGGTAGTCCTCCTACTCCTTGCTGCTACTGCTTCTTCATCCGCTTCTCTTTCCTTCTTTTTCTCTTCAACGCTTTCCTCCCACGGCACTCACTGCCATTGAGCATTTCATTCGCGCACTCAACCATCCATGCGTGAGTTTTGCTGTGAGTTATGTTTCATGAGTTGGGGCGCGGGCGTGAGTGTAGTGCGGTGAGAGATCCAAAAAAGGGAGAGGAAGTGAGAAAAAAGAAGAGGCGCGCAAAGCGATAACTATTACCACTTTTTACATCAACGACTACTATTACTACGACTCATGCACAGCTATTATTTGCATTTAGTCTCGAAACATGTTTTTTCCTTGTGTTATGCACGTCTATAATGGCAATGATGGACACTGACGGCGAATAATGTACATCTTTTTTCTTTCTGTCAAAGAATCTTGAACCTAGAATTTTATGACCATCATCAATCTTGTGGAGTGATCGTTCTGACAGGGAAAGTGGGAGAATGGGAAACGATGAATTATTACATTTCAGCACTGTCGACCATTGATAAATGTCGACTCCGTGCTCCGGAAACGAGCCGAACATAACACCGACAAATACATCACCTAATAATGAAACATCAAATTCAAGCTTATCAATGGGAGTTGGTGTGGCGCCCGGCGAAACGAATTCCTCGAGAGAGTTGAAGGTGAGCGATAAATTTGGGATAAAAACTGGTGGGAAGAAAAGAAGAAGAAAGAATGAGGGAACAGAGCGGCCGAAAATGGAATAAATTGTTCTCGGAAACAGAGAGGGGAAGATAAAATGGTTGCCTGAGAAGGGCTGAGTGGAAGAAAACTAAAGAAGTGAGAGCAAAAAGAAAAGAATCGTAGTGTGAAGTGGAAAAGGACTGGCGGTCCTAATGATTCCTCTTTTGGCCGTTGCTTTCCAACCACCAATCTCGTTAAATCGAGTCCTTGACACCTCCTCTTGGTTTCCTCCACTTGAAAGTTCGTCTTTTTGTACACTTCCCAAAAAAAGCGTTCTACGAATCCACAAATTTTCTCATCGAATTCTTTGAAATTCCTATACCACGGCTTGTGTCTGAAAAATGGTTCTAGTGGTAAGTACTGATTAGACGATTGAGAATAAGTGTCAACACGGCTGAAATCTAGAAATCTATAGTTGAGCTCTAGTCACATTACTGGAATGAGCCGCCAGTTTTGATTCTATAGAAATGTATTCAAAAATTCATAAAGGGAAGTTGGACTAATTTGACTTTGATATATACATTCCGATTCCGGAATCTTGTCTTTCCAACAGTTTTTACTATTTAGTGATCGTTTTATAAGTTTTAGTTTTTTTTTTCAAAAATCAAACACCGGTCCCATTTTTCTTAAGAACCCTCTCTTGTGAAATTGGTTCCAGATGTTTGTATTCCAGGCTGTGATCCATTTTTTTTCTAATCCTTTGGTCTATTTCTGCTTCTGAACCGATTGTTGAAAGGTGGTGAAAAGCGAGGGGTGTCAAACACAAATTTTTGTAGCGAAATTCATTTCTCATAAAGTTTATGAAACTTTGTTAACAAAAGGATCCGTTATTGAAATTCATCCAAATGTTGCCTATTGCTTTTTGTGGCAAACGTTTTTTTTTCAATTATCTTTCCATTGAGTCCGTTTCAATAGGGTACTTGTTCTGCTCTATTCAAAAGTTTTGTAATAATCTCTGTTGCCCTTCCCAAGGAATTACATGTTCTCTTCTTCTCATTAATCCCCAGCAGAAAAAAAAACCAACTATGTATAGCAGTCCTTCTATTGATTCGTAAGAGGTCTTTCTTTCCCGGCATCGGATCATTTGTTTTTCCAGTGGATGTCGTTGAGAGGCGGAGTCTGGACTGCCTACGACGACTGAGCACAGCCGGGTAGAAAAAAAAGAGAATTGAATGGGTGGAGAAGTTAAGAGAGAGAGAAGGACTCGACTAACAAATCATCTGGAATTTGTCCGTTTTGCAGTAAATGTGGAAGGGAAAAAATGGGGAAGCAATGCGAGTATTTTTGTGGGCAAACGAAAAGTCAGGGGTGCTTAGAAGGATTATGGTTGGAAAAATTATGTTGATGAGAAGAAAAGCTCTTTGTAGGCCAACATGATGCCTAGCTTCCGGAGTGAAAGTGCATGTCACCAATTAAATATTTTCAGATCTTCAAAAAAGTCATCCGCGACCCTGTATTACGAACACCCTTTCAAGAATTTCTGGAACAACAGTTTTGCGCAGAAAATCTCAATTTTTATTTAGCAGTTGAACAATTTAAAGAAATTCAAGATTTCCAGGTACATTTCAGTCATTTTCTGTTGTTTTGTTCCGGATGTTATATATTCCCTTTAGAGAATCCAATTACAATAAGTGTTGTGTTTTGCAGGAAAGGTCTTCTTTTGGAAGACGAATATTTGACAGATATTTTGCAATGAATAGTACTGAACCTGTGAATATAGACAATTCTACAAGCAAACGGATACGAGAAACTGTTGAAAGTGGTGCATTCCCTTTAGATACATATGACGTGGCTCAGTATCAGGTTTGTATTTTTTTGAATTTCCCGCCGCCTTCAGACATAATTGCTATTTTCCAGATTCTTCACTTGCTGAAGTATGATTGCTGGCCACGTTTTTTGCGGTCTACTAATAACACGCAGCCTTCGTTTACGGATGAAGAGCTAGCGGCGGATGATGAAGAAAAAAATGGGCACAGCCAGCCAACTTGTGCGTTTCATTTTAAACAACGGGGGTCGGGAAGTGCTGTCCAGGAGGGTCACCGCGCAAGTGGAGGGTGCTCCTGGTCCAGACACGGGGCGCAGAAAAAAAAGAAGAGGGGAAGATTGAGAGATACGTCATGATGAATTGCTTTTTTTCAGCCCTCAATAACACGAACGAATTTGAAGCAGCTGCGCAACAGTCGCAGCCTGCTCCAAATGCGCCAACAGCAACAAAGGAAAAACGTAAGTCGATTCTTTGGCACGGTTTGGATCGGTTTTCGCGCCGATTGCGACGCGGTGATAGCAACACGGCCACTAATTGTGACGACGATGCCGACGCCAGCGCGTCCGGCTCGGCGGTTGGTGGAAGAGGTGTTGTCGGGTCTGCCGGATCAAAACGACGATATATCTTCGCAGCATCCAAGCAATACAGTATGCCGGCAGAGATGACATCTCCAGTGAAGAAGAACTCGCTGTCACCGACGCATCTACGACGACGCTGTCGACCCGTGGAGCCCAAACATTGCCAATTGATGATAGGAGATCAGTTTAACACAGAAACTGTTACACTCGACGACCCGGTTGGTTTTAGTTTTGCATGTTTCCCTCTTTAGTTGTCCCCTTTCCAACTTCTGGAGCAAACATTGGGTAAAATGGAGCAAATATGGGTTTTTTGTTAATTTAATTATTGTGGTGTTGACATCAAGTTGATTAGATTTTTCCGCGCTGATTATGGATTCCATCCTCCCATTCAATAGTTTTCTCTCAACACAATGATTTGTGTGGTGTGGCTTCTTCTGCTTCTACATTCAGTTACTAATTCTGGCGAACATATTTTTTGCTGTACATGTCATGTTTCTTGTTTTCCCTTTTGGTTCTTGGTCTTCTCACAAAATACCAACTAATCCGAAAAGAGGACACATAAGAACTTTCAAATCTTGAAGAGGTGAATGAATCGAATGTATGCAACTTTCTGAAGAAACAACAGAAGATTCTTCTACAAAAAAGCAATGGACTTATCCTTTGCTATCATTAGTCCTTGAGCAAGAAAAGAAGAAAAAGCGCTAAGGGTCCCAATTAGTGGACGGAGCATCAGAGTTGTAGAAGCTTTCTCGCCCGTCTTCTCAATAAAACATTTCCGGACAGGACGTTGCCCGCACAAGTCTTTTTCCCTCTTCTCATGCCACTCGGCTTTGAAACTTCATCGAGAATTTATGATGTTGCTCCGAGGGTGGCAAAACTATTTTCTTCTGCTCAGGCAAAAAGGGAATGTGTACTCTTAGCTTCACCAACCAATAACGGATATTGAGAGGAAATCAGCGTCAGAATCAAGTCTGGAATAAAAAAAAAAGAAGATATCCGTTTCAGATTGTGTGCTCTGGTGCAGAAGTTCATTAATGTGTGCGGATATGTGTACTCGCACACACACACACACATATATATCCATCCCTAGTGTTATTTGAGCAAAAGGAAGGCCCAACTTTTACGACGCCTCCGGGGAGTTAAGGGGTTACTGGTAGTGGTGGAATTTAATTAGGGAAATTGAATGCGACGACGCCGAGAAGCACAAAAAAAAGGAGGAAAAAGAGATGAAAAGGTTTAGTGGTGAATTTCGATTCCGGATTCTCAAGGATGATTCTAAATCGGGATAATTGAATTTTCAAATTGTATACACTTAGAATTGGAATTTTGTTTTAATTGAATTCAGAAGCTTATATGTTGGGATCCCTGTTTTTAGTTCCGTTCGTTCCTAATTTAACCTGGGTAAATGGGACATTTTTTTAGCACAGGTTGGAAAAGGAGAAGAATGAATTTGAATGAAAATAGAACACCCGTATGCAAATTTGCCCGCTAGATGGGAATGAGGGGATGGGGAATTTAGGTTTCATCACTAATTGAGAGGGATAAATTACAGTAGCACTATAGGAACTCATGTTTCTAGCAAAGAAAGTATCTGACCCCGCAAGTTTTCAATTAACTATTTTTCACGGCCCTCTTACCGCACGTTCATTTTGTTTCTTCTGTCTTTCTTTCTAGAAACTTGCGAGGTCAGATATTTTCTTTGTGAAATTATTTTAATCAACAATTTTATCTTTCAGACAATGTCGGTTCGTCGATGGACGCAAGAAATGGCGGATACTCAAGGAATGGATCGGATGCACGTTGAGGTTGTAGATGCGGAGACTGGTAGTACCATAGATCCAGCTAGACAAGCCATCGATGCTCTACAATCGCGTGCACTTCGGCTCGTTCCTGTAGTATCTTTCATTATTGAATTCTTGCCTGCCAATTTCTCATTCAAGAATCCAGCTTCAACGCCGTCCAAGTAAGTTGTTTTCTGTTGTTCTGATGAACTAGTTATATGAAACTTCCGAGAAGATTCGATATTCTCAAACGTATTCCAGCTGTTTCAATTTTGGAAGATTATGGTTGTCGGTACGCGGTAATCTAATAAAAACCCTCCTACCCGAATAGAAATTTTGGCGCGTTCAATTTGATTCCATTCTTCTTTTTCTCTTTTTGTAGCATGTACATAGAACCTTGTTAGTACATCCACCACCTTCCCTTTTTGAAAATAAGATTAACTTTCGCATCGGATACTCCAATAGGAAAGCTTTTCCGGATTCTTGAAGATTTTTGCATTTCATTCCCCTTCCATTTAGCCAATTTCAAAATGCACTATTTGGAAACTTGATTTCAGATTGGTCTGCATTCGAGCTCGACACTCATTATCCACCGGGGCAGTATTACGACCGTTATTACATAAATACACATTAGATCCACAAGTTACTAGAATAGTTTTGAATGGTTCATTGGAGCAGGTTAAACGGTCCTGTGCTGTTGGTCAAGTATCCCAGAAGTGTCTAACAGTTATGTCTGAAGCACAATACAATGGTAAATTGTTGTATGATGGCAAAATGAGCATTCAAAAGTTATTCAGATCGAGTGAACGCTGGAAAAATGAGTCTACCTCCCCGAGATCCAATTCTGTCTCAACTTCCCAGCACAATCTACGAGCAAAACAACTTTCCGTTCCATCAAAACGGTGATATCTCATATTGCGAGATTCCAACCGAGTCGGAACGTAACAAGCATGCTCATCTTCAACATCACGGTGACGCACAGAATACGGCGCATCAACAAAAGGTTAGTAAGCTGGAACGACGCGATGATCATCAGAGCAGCGGCGAAGTGAATCATTAGAATCGAGCTGAGAAACACTGGTGATGAGAGGCAGCAAATGTATATTTCCGTGCGTGCCTCTGCGCGGAAATAAAGATGGGGGTCAGAAAAAAAGAGAGAAGAGGCTTTCGTTTATTTAGTGCATAGACCTGGAATTTTCTCATTATAATATAGATCTCATCTATTCCTATAAGTACAACTTATTGGAAACGCATTCAGCGTCCAATTAAAAAAAGATCAACAGTGCAAAGTACTCATTTTTCAGGAATATACTCTTAGCATATTCAACAAATTTGTACGAAAGGCGTCTCATGCAGTTTCGAAAAGTGATCCCAATCCATCTGCCGGTCCAAGTCAGGATAAAATGGTATGATTTCGAATTTCCGATTTCTAAATGTTCAACTTCTCTGGCATCTTAGGCTTCTGGAGTTTACGCCCCGGCCACTGGAGGTCCGTCGTTTGCAAGTAGAGCAGCCGCAGGGAACAACTTCGGTGGATCAGCAAATCAAGTGAACGCTGCAAGTGCTAGTACATCATCTAACAATGTGAGCGAACCGAACAAGAATCGGCTGAGCATATTCAAAAGTGTGAGTGCCCCAGAGAATCCAATCACATTCATTTTTTTTGTTCTCTTTCTATCCAACTCTTTATAGAATTCAAACACTTTTCCTTTTTGGTTGATTTGTTGGAAAAAGGGTTCTCCTCTCTGTCGGGGAGCCCAGCTTTTCGCTCTATTGAATTTTCAATGTGACACGGGCTTCTTTATTATGCATACATATACTTTTTGCCTGATACATTTTTTTCCTCATGTCTACCCGCTTTTTCCTGAAAGCTTTGAGGGTTAGAAAAAGGAGTGAAATTGGATGTTTTATTTTTAGGGAATCGGAATGCTCAGCTGAAAACATCAATTAAAACATTTCATTGAGCATAATCATTGCAGAAAGCTGACAAAAAGCCAGCAGTGAAAACGGAACCGGAAAAAGAAAAGCTGAAGCCAAGAACCGATGACGTTCCAACCACATCGTCAACTCCTATGGCAGTTGACACAAAACCAAACGGCGGACGGAGCACTGAGGAATCAACGTCGACAAGGATAGGGACTAGTGGAGACGGCACACAGGAAGCGTCAGGTATCCGGCATCCGGCAATTTTTTCGACAAAAATCGGAGACGAGGCAGCTGCCGCCGCCGCCGGACTAGCGACGACATCAATAGCATCAAAACCGACAACTTCTCAACCACAGAAACCGACAACTTCCACGACGTCACCCAAGAAATCAACACCAGCGCCCGCAGCAACTCCAGCGGCAACAACAACGACTCCAGCTGTTAGTGTACCTCCACCAGTGATACATGCTATCAGGTCATCCTCTACTCCCGCAACATCTTCTCAAGTGCCAAGTGGAGGAGGTGGAAATCCTCGGGAATCGTCTTGGCAAACTGCAGCTTATGTATAGATGGTTTTGTTATTTTTTGAATTGATGCCGGTGTCCTCTTTGATTCTTTCTACACTCTATCATTTTACATTTCATATTTATTTCCCATTGAATACATCACGGAGTTAGTGTTTTATTTCCTTTTTAATTTTCTTTTATCTCTTTATTTTTTCAATTTTTCAATTTTCCAATTAGCTTCTTCATTACACACCTTTGTTTTTTTTTCTCAATGGCCTTTCTAGTCCTTTCCATTCCGCTACCTGACGAATTACCAATTACCAGTGTCTACGAAAATTGTTGTCTCCTATAATGTCAAAACAAAATACAGTCAAAAACCGATTCGATATAAGCAAAAAAGCCTCAAAAATCAAAATCACCTTTCAAGCTCCCGAAAAAAAAGACATTTCTCAATATATGTAACAATAACTTATTATGCGCTACTGTTCTTATAGTGTCAATAAATCTTACATGTCATCCACTATCTTATTCAATTCATCAGAAAATTAGAGAAGGTGGCCATCTGGAAATGAAATGTGAAAAAAGAAAATGCATTCGTATAGCTGCATGTGGGGGGTAGAAGCGTTCGATGGCAAGAAAAGAAGAGACATTGTTTATATCAAAACGGGCCAAGTGAAAGAATGAAGAGATGGTTTTATCAACAAATTTCCGTTGGTTTCATATAAATTATTTGAGAATAATCAAAACTTTCAAGCATTCGTCCAGCCTCCATTCTTTGTCAAAACATTCAAACTTTCAGTATAATGCGGCTGCTCTTATTCTTACTGTGTTTTCTATGGTACCCTATTGTAGCCGAGGAGAATATAACAAATATCGGTGAGATTCTAGTAACGTTGAAATTGTTTGAATGTGTCAGTTTTCTAGGCTCCATTTTCTAATGTTTGAACATCTCAGACAATCTTCAAGAAGGTTTGGAAAATGCTACTCTACCCTCTCCTCCAGATGATATTCTCACCCTTTTGCTCATGGGAGATACCCAATTTCATTTTCCATGCGAGGAGGATAATGTGCAATGTAAACTCGTTTCAAAACGGCCTCGGAGCCGATTCTTTCTCAATAATGTACTTTTTTCCAATTAAAAATATCTGTTCAGAAGCATTCCAATTTTCCAGAGACTCGAGTTCATTGAGGGCATTCAAGTGAACGAAACATTGCGTCAAGGGAGGGATTTGTGTACTAAAATAGAAAGCAGATTTGCGAATCGTGTACAAAGACAAGCGTTGGATGCTCTTATTAGCAGTCTGGATTATAAACCAGCTGCTCTCATCATCAATGGAGATTTGACTGATTTTGGACACCTTCATCAATTGCATGAGTTCAGGGTACGGTAGATAGGGACTTTGAGAATGTTCGCACAAAAATTACAGCAAGTCTGGTACAACAACTTTCCAATCCCGTTTATCCTTGGATTAGGAAATCACGATTATCAAAACAATATCGATGACTGTGCTCTGAACTTTTGTGCTCATACGATGCTTTCTTGGTGTGTAACTGACACAAACTTGAAATATAAGCGGATTAACAGTTTGCAGGTACACTGACTATGTGAAAAACATGTCTATCATAGCAGACATTACGAGGAAAACTGTGAAATTTGATGTTGAGTTCTCCGGAAGTTTGGCCTATACTGAAAGACTTTGCTCCTCACAAGGTTCAATAGAAAACTTTTCCCAAACAATTTTTGGTGTATTCAGGAAAAAATTGTGTTTTTGTGATCCAACTTAACAATGCAATTGACTACAATGTAGAGTTCTCATCACTTTTTGTCAAATGGAATCTCTCGTCTCCCATGAAATATCTTCGAAAAGAATTGGACTTACTCGGGGTAAATTGAACTTTTGAAATATTTCTATCATCTTTTATTTTTTTAGAGTACTTCTCTTCCAATTCTTCTGAATATGCACCAATGTGAGAGCATGCATATTCATAAGATCAAAATGATGTTAAGGCGTTGGATGTCAAGTGTGAAGAAAAGTTTTGAATTGAATCACCGGGTACCGAGAATTGGAGCTTTTTATGCACATATGCACCAGAGACACGAAGTCACTTTAGAGTGCATTGAGGGGTACAAAGTACCATTTGTATACATTGGGAGTGTACCAAATAACAGGTACCTATCTTGTTGAAATTGGTATCAATTGTATGGAAGAAGTTTCAGGTTCACACAATTCGATTTAAATTCAACATCAGCCACAATAACTGGATACAAAGCTAGAGATAGTTTGATGCACAACGGAGAGATTCTTGAAAAACTGGAGACTGTGGATTTATGGGGACCATGTGTGAGGACTGAATATGTGAGATTTGAGGACCATATCACAAGGAAGAGAAGAAACTTCATTCGTAAAACTCGTCAACAAGTCGACAAGGCTACTGATGCAAACATGTGGTATTTGTGAACATAACTTACTGTATTCAACTTATGTGGAATTCCTGTGAAAAAACAATAAAATTTTGACTATATAGTATTGCGTTTTGTCAAAATCAAGCCTAATTTATCTGTTGGCCAAATTGTTCCCGTATCTCGAACTGTCATTCTAACCTGCAAACATCCCTCTCATGAAATCAAAACTTTCGAACAAAAATACCATTTTTCCGTGACTATCATTAACCGGTGAAGTTGTACTAACAACATATTTCTGTAGCATTCGGAATGCTGTCGTTTTCAATTCAAGTAGTGCAAACCGCATTCCAACGCATTGTCTCGGTCCGACACCGAATGGCATGAATGCTTTTCTTTGTTGTTCGGTCAGCTTCTCGAACCTGACAAAAAATATTAGTTGTTGATGGAAAACATGCCTGAAAGCGAACCTAGATGGCCGAAAACAATCAACATCGTCTCCCCAAATGTCTCTGTCGTGATGAGGTCCCCAAGGGTTGACTATAATTTGTATATTTTCAGAAAACTGATATTGTTTGATTTTGAAGGGCTCCGTGCATATTCGAGTTTGGAGGCTGAAAAAGGGATCGAGATTTGAAACTTTTTTTTAAGAAAAAACTTACGGAGAGGCATGTGGGAACAGTCGGAGAGTCTCAAAAATACAATTTTGGAGCAGTGGAAGAGAACATACAGTTTCAAAATCCACTTTGTCGTGGCCCTTAACTTCAGTATCAAATATTTGTTTCTGGATGTCGGGATTGTTTGCCAAAAAGTTGAACAAAAGTGTCAAGGTATTGGCAGTTGTGTCGAAACCGGCCACAGAAATAAATTTACATTGAGCAGTGATTTCCTGAAAGAAAGAAGAGATTGGTCCGGTTGACTCTTCCCAGAAAAGAAAACTTCAATCTAATCTGTTTCGAAGTTCAATTCTAGCAAACTATAAAGTACGAAATAGTTGCCAGGGTAATGAGTTTTTCATAAGCCAAGTAGGATATCCGACTTTTTAGTTGAGAATTCAAAAATATGCAAGTAAACAGTTTCTATTCAATATTGTTTTGCTTATTTTTCATTTAAATTCTCCATATTTCTTTTATTCGGGATACTTTTTATGCGCTTTTCTGTTTATTAGTATTTGAACGAAATTGTATCAATTTTTGCAAAGAAATAATTCTGTAGTTAGCAGAAACTCTATTGTGTCTAAGGTCAGAGGCTACAGGTAGAACAAGACTCACACCTGATAGGAGATACTTTTCTCGACCTTCACTTTCTTCATGTCGATCTGTCCTTCTGCTTTTTCCACTAATCTCTTCTCATTGTGATGATCAAAAAAGAATTCCAATAAACTATAATGACCAGTTTCCGGGTCACTCGATTGATTATTGTTTTCTGAGATTCTTCTTGATTGAAACTTTGAGATGAGGTGAAGTAAATAGTCCAAAAACTTTTGCTGATTTGCACTTTTTATAAATTGGCCAACAATACTATTCTTGAAAATTAGCCTCATTTCGGGGAAGATATCTGCAAAATATCTAAATTTAAAAGGGTGAAACAACAATGTGACTCACAAGTAAACTTTTCTGCAGCGGACTTTTGCAGCTCAGAAAACGCCCCAAATGCATTTGTAAAAGCACTCAAAAAGTTATTTACTCGATGATTCTTCTCCTTGTGACCATATGCGCATCGGGCTAACACGTAGGATGTATGATTTTGGAACAAACTAAAATAAGAAAGATCATTTCTAAAAATAAACATCATCGTTCAAACCTATGCGAATGATTGATAACCACTCTGTGACCATCTGAAAGGCTGTCCACGTGATCCAAAAATTCAGAAACACAGGTCTCAATGGTTGGGAACAACTGAACAAACAATTGCTGATATTTTTAAAGATAAATGGGAATCATGAGACATACCAATTTTAATTTCACAGCCGATAAGCCATAACTGGTGATGGTCCGTAAACGTTTCCAGCGTTCGCCTTTTGCCGCAAACATATGAATGTTATCAGATGTTGTAGGGTCATCGGATAGAACTTCCGGCTGAAAAAAGTATCAATGATTTTCGCCTCAAAAATCTGTAGATTTTACAATTCTGGAGTGAAAACAATCAAAATGTTCTGTAGAAATCGCATGAATCAAGTCAACATCATTTGTGACAACGACAGGTGTTGCTCCACGGAGCACAGAAAACGTTTTGTCACCGATAACCGAACAAATTCGTGTGAAATTCTCATGTGCTTCTGAGCTGTCCAGCCACAACAATCCTTTGATTCCAAAAATGTCAAATTGAGGATTCAACCCTGATTTGTATAGTTTGTAGTATAAACGGAGGTTTCTGAAAAATTCAAAATGAAATTTGTCTTAAAATGTGTCTTACAAACCTCAAAAGCACGTACACAAAAATAATTACAGGTAATATAATTAGTAAAATCATCGTTTTGAAAATTCTGCAAATTGAAAAAGTACAGTTGTTGATTCAACAAACAATTCTGACAAGTCGAAGAGTCGCTGGCCAGCAAAAAGAACAACGATAAGATAAACTGGCGATTCTTGTGTAGGGTAATTGATAACAAATAATACGTGAACCTGGAGGAGAGATTGGGTGGGTGGAGAAAAATTAAGAAAGGATTAAAAGAAGTTTATCGAGAAATCAGAGATGGAAAAGAATGGCAAGCGTTTTTAATAAATGATCTCTTTGCGCGAGAAGAACAGTTCTGATAAGAATATTAAAAGAGAGAAATGATGACAAACAAGAAACTTCCATGAAGTTATTGCGAAACAATTAGAAATTAACCATTTTCGAAAGTTTTCGAATGAAAATTCGACTTGAGACATTGTGTATCAAAAAATCAACGGAAACCACCCTCATAAAATATTTATCAGCCTCGTTTTATTGACCATATAATTGGACGTGTTTCAATGAGGTCATTGGTAAATTAAAAATCAACAACGTATGATATCACCAATAACATCTCATTTTGCTGGAACGAAATCTGAAAAATATTAGTTTTGGTTTCTAGTGACCGTAAAATACTATGAACCACACAAAAGGACAAATAAAAAATAAGAAACTCGATCGGTTTTACTTGAAGACCTAATAGAACGATAGGTCGATAATTCTCAAAATACAAGAACGTCAATGTTGATGAAATCAGAAGAAGTTACATCATACTGTGAAAGTTACTTGATTAGGAATATACTTGTGAAATTCGAGGTCAGACTCCGGAGAAGAAAACTTGTAATGATGAGTATGACTTATCGAAAACAGGATTATTCTTGTCGAAATTCGGTTTTCCTCAGGTTGTACAGTCATTCATCGGATTCAATTGATACTGTGTGGATAGCAAAATGATTAAAACTGTCAAAAAACTCTGTTTGGAAACAAAACACATAAATTGAGATCAATATTGTTCTAAGGAATCAATTGTTTTAAATTCTTCGCTTCAAAAAACTGTGTTCCAAAGATAATGCATGAAACCTGGCAGAATTTTTCAAGTTCTGAATTCACATTGAAAAACGAAAACTGCAGAAATGTTCATTTTTCAAATATCAATGAATCGTTCAATCACAGATTCTATCATTTTTGAACAACAGTCGTCAAGAAACTTTTCCAAATGTGAACTCGTTTTCCATTGTTAAAACCTCCGTTCGTTCCGATTTTTTGCAAATACCTAAAATTCCGTTCATATAATCCTGAAACCTATGGAAATGGACCTTTAGGTTTCGCGTGCATGATGTAATCTTTTTGAAATTCGTTTTCAGTTAACAGTTGTTTTCCAGATTCATTTCACTTTTTCACTTTATTACTCTCCGATTCATCTGTGTTCTACCGAATTACGTATGCACCGTGATCGAGAAAAAGAAAAAGCAGAAGACGAAAGATAGAAAGAAATAAAAGTAATAAAATATACCCAAGAAAATGACTTTATGATACCCATTACTGGTATATATTTGCTCGGAAGGGTGCAATTTTATGAAGCTACCGTTTGATTCTGTCCTCCGTTTTTGCATAAAAACCGTAAGTTTCCTCTTATTTCTAAAAGTCATCTCTTCGTCCCAGGTAAATATTCGGTCGGGGTTATAATATAATTGCTGTTGCAGACCTAAAAGGTTTCTCTTCTCGTTTTCTCTCTTTTTGTCGTTATGAGGACCAATGATTTGTCGGGAAGCAATTGCATCAATACATCCTGCCATTATCCCTTTCTACTTCTCCAGTGGCTCCGTTTTCCACTTACTTCATATCTCGCTATTTGTCTATTTTCTTTCAAGAAAGAGGGTTTACCTACTCTTTTTCTACTCACTTCTATCTCTGTCCCAAACAAAGCAAAAATTCAAACCATGAAAAGTTCCACGAGCTGATTCACACGCACATTGGCACTTGACAGATGAGACTTCTGCGGCATCGTTGCGTTGCGGTTAAGAGGAAAACGCGAGGAGCATTATTCTCGAGAGCATCATTGAATTCGAATGAGATTTTCTTCCTATTTCACCTAGGGAGACATGGTCAATTCGTCTCAAGCACTTTTTATGGCTTTTCATAAGGATTGAGGTCGGTATGAATCGTGTGTTTCGGAAAGAGTTGAGAAGAATTCAGGAAGCAGAGTCCAAAGTATCACCGACATCTTTTTATGTTTTGAGGTTTCTTTAGATCCTTGTGTTCTGAGAGGTTTGTGAAAGTTTGCAGCGAACTGAAAACCAATTAGAAACTCATTTTCGGATATTGTATGATGAAGCTCTTTTTCGAACTCTTTGAGATTGTTTCTCAGGTACAAACTTGAACAAAGTTCGAATCCAGTTTTGACAATATACCAGAGTTTTGATGTTTTAGGCGTATACAATGTTAGGAAACTCTGAATGTTTCGATTTCGTGAAGAAGGTTCGGAACGGTTTTTAATCTGCAGTTCAAAAAGTCAATTTTCCCGGAAGTTAGAATTAATTGGTCTCGCCTTTCCTTAAATATCATTCTCATGAGGAATTTTTCAAAATCCTAGACAGACTTTCAACCTTTCTATTCGTGAGAACTGATAATTTAAAAGTAATTTTTAACTTATATTGTTTTTCTATTTCGATTCAGTGATGTTGTTGTGTGGAATCAGGTTACCATTGGTAAATCCCACATGTTACTCAATTACAAACAAGGTGTCTAAAAATGACGAAGTGCCACGCCGAAACCTTGAATGGGATTGTATTACAAACGTGGAGTAAGAGAAAATAAGTGTGTGTTAAGCATTATTCTTCACTGAATCATTCATCATTCTGGTTTCCGTTGTTACCCATTCCGCCCGTTGGTTTCTTCCTCCCCCCTTCTTTTTTCTACTGTTAGAAAATTGTCTTCCGGTAGTGCGAATCTGTTGCGCCCACCTCTTTTTTTATCCTGAAATATTTTTATTTTCCTTTATTTTCTCTATTTCATACCCCTGACATTTTTCAATTTCACATGGAAGCAACCGTAGCGCTTCCTCCAATCTATTCTGGGAGGGCACACGTCGTCGTGGTTCTCTGAAGACGTATAGACAAAAATGTGAAATGAGCTGTCATTACCAGTGTTCACCCTTTTATTCTTCTTTCCCTTAAATGAGCTTCTCGCATCTTTTTTCTTCACCCTCTTTTCCATATTTCACAATCAATCTCCTTTTTTCGATTCCGTCTCACTATAGCCATGAATAGGGTGACATTCAACTGTGGGACTTTGTGACTTCCTCCCTCCTTCACGCCTTTCTTTTTCGTCTATACCAATTATACGGCACAAATAATACCAAATCAATTTTTTCAAACCGTGGGAACCCGAAACTCTACCCTGCCCACGTCTTCTCGCGCGGTCCACTCTCTCACTTTTGTTATCATACTTCCCTCCGAATTCTCACAAATTTTCAAGTCGCCCCAACAAAAAGCGTACTTTACTTTTTTTTCAATTTTTTCAGGCTTCAAATCCGATAAAACTTGGAAGAGGAAGGTATGTCGTACCTTCTTGATCTTATCAGTTCCTACCGGAACAATAGGAAAATACTTCTCCTTATCGTGTATATCGCTTTATTCCTCGACAACATGCTACTCACAACAGTTGGTAAGCTTCGAAAACTGAAAATAATTAGTTTTTATTCAAATGTTTTTAGTGCCAATTATCCCCGAATATCTTCTTCGTATGGAGCATCCGAATGAATCAGATATACTGTTCTCGCAAAACCGTGTCAAGCGCCAGGTATGCTCCTAACATTAGGAATGTTGTTCTAAAATTGTTTTTAGTGGGAGGATGATGATAGCTGGGATGTCCCATTGAAACTTGGGAACAATGCTGATATCGACTGGGAGGAGAACCCGATTGGACCAGTTGGCCGGAACGATGAGCGCAAAAAAGAGTCTCGCAGAAAAAGTCACAAGAACAAGAACAAAGAATACGATGACAGGTAAAAACGCTCACAAGAAACTTGGAAAAACGCAAATAATGTTTAGAAGAAAATACATGAACCCTGCTGCTCAAAAACCACCTTTGAAAAGCGATGAACCCCCAAAGCGAGTAATAGATGAGGCCGAGAGACACAAGCTGTTGGCCAGTGAGAATGTTCATGTGGGACTAATGTTCGGTTCAAAAGCACTTGTCCAGCTGCTTGTCAATCCGTGGATCGGACCACTTACGAATAGGTATTTTCAGGAATTTGTAGGCAGAATGAATCAATGAGTTTTCAGAATTGGGTATACCTTACCAATGTTTGGCGGATTTGTTATCATGTTTTCTTCAACTATCTTGTTTGCATTTGGTGATTCCTATTTCACGCTGTGGTTGGCAAGAGCGTTACAAGGAGTCGGATCGGCATGCACAAGTACTTCAGGTATCAACATTCGTTTAGGCGAACGTTTTAGGGAATAGACTGGGAGCACAGTTATGCTTAACACTATGAAACACTGGGAAACCAAGGATAATTGAAATTTTGAGACGGTGGACGCCTGATCAAGATTGTAAAAATCAGAAATCAGTGATAAAAGGAAAACAACCTGGCCCTTGGCAAAATTTAGCGAAAATAGGTTTCAACTTACATTTTTTTTGCTCACTTTTAGAAGTAGTTCCTGGGTTTCGACATGTTTTGAATATTAATGAATTTCGCATGTCATTCAATCACTTTCAAAAATGGGTGTTTAGGAATAAAACACATTTTGATGTTTTATGTCAGCAGTTCTGTTTCTCAAAGTCAATAAAATTCATCTAGAATATTCCAAAAATTTTGACTTTGAATTCTATTTTTGTGCTTGTAACTTCAAAAAAATCATAGTAAATGCTGTCAGACACTTTTCTTTAACATTCGTAGTACATTCCCAACATTCTCTGAAAAAATCAAAAAATTTCGATCAGGATGAGATTCGAACTCACGCGGGGAAACCCCAATGGATTAGCAGTCCATCGCCTTAACCACTCGGCCACCTGATCATCGAGACTCTCTGGGGTAAGCACGAATGTTATACTGCCTCCATGCTGTCTCGCTCTTACTAGTCGCCGCTGACCCTTGCCGCCTCGCCTCCTTTCTTGCGCTCACGTACACACACACACATAGACACCACAATTTTTGACATAGAGAAGCGGGAGAAAGAAGAACGAGTTAAGAAATCTTTCAGGAATGGGGATGTTAGCTCAAGCTTATCCAGATGATTTGGAAAGAGGTAGTGCAATGGGTATAGCATTGGGTGGTTTAGCCCTTGGAGTTCTGGTTGGGCCCCCATACGGAGGACTTTTGTACCAATGGAGTGGAAAGGAACTACCATTTGTTCTACTGGCCTTGTTGGCGTTATTTGATGGATGTGAGTAATATCATTATACTAGAAAGTGAGAAGAATATCTATTTTCAGCGATTCAATTCATGGTGTTGCAACCAAAAATTGATAGAGGCGAACCAGAGGGTTCAACTATCAAACAACTGGCTAAGGATCCATATATCATTGTTGCTGCTGGTAAGTAGGGAACATAAACAGCCTGAAACTGACATATCTCAATCAACAAACCTTTTTAGAACAAATGATCAATTTTTAGGTGCCATTACTATTGGAAATCTCGGAATTGCTATGTTGGAGCCTTCTTTGCCACTATGGATGATGGAGTCTTGGGGCGCCAATTCTTTAGAACGTGGTGCTGCCTTCTTACCTGCATCGATTTCTTATCTGATTGGAACTAATATTTTCGGACCCCTGGCTCATCGTATCGGAAGGTGAGCAGTGGCTTATACTTGATTCCAGCATCTAAAAATTGAAAGTTTTCAGATGGCTGTCATCGTTTATTGGACTTGTCGTCATTGGTTTCAGTCTTCTCTCTATCCCCTCTGCCACTTCTGTTGCCGGACTCATTATTCCTCACGGTCTTCTTGGTTTCTCTATCGGTGTGTATAACTGATTAGATCAGAAAGAATTTACGACTTGAGATTTATCTAGGTATGATTGATGCATCGATGTTCCCGCTCATGGGCTACCTTGTTGATATCCGTCACGTCGGTGTCTATGGATCTATCTATGCCATTGCTGATGCCGCCTTTTGTTTCGCGTTCGCCCTTGGACCCTTCTTCTCAGGACCACTTGTCAAGAGTCTTGGATTCCCAACGTAAGGAGATATAAAACAGAACTAAGTGAAGAAAAAGTTGTGTTACAGAATGATGTATATCATCGCTATCATCAGTTTCTTGTATGCTCCTCTCATGTTCCTTCTCAAAAATCCTCCAGTTTTGATTGAGCCAACACCACAGACCCAACCAGCTGCAGCTCATCCGAATGGAGATACCAGAGTTACCAATGAGAACTATGAGAGAATTGAAGGAATGAACATTGCTGGACAACTCCAACAAAATAACATGTACTCTGCTACTAGTGCATTTTAGGAGAGGCCTTGTGTGTTATTCGCTTCTTTTAATTTTCGAATTTCTTCTTATGCTAACTATTATCGAATCAAATTTTGTGCTAATCGTGACATTTAGACAACTTATAGCCAAATACAGTTAACTTTATATAAATTTTCATTCATTTTCGAAACTGGCAACTGACATTTCGATTTTATTTTAAATTATATAATAAAGTTTTATTCAGAAAACTGAATCTGTATGGTTGTTAAACCCCCTTTTTGAAACATAAAATTTCTTTCTCTACAAGTTGACTATGACAAATGTCATTCTTCACTTTCTGGATGACGCCCCAATATCCCAAAATCTTGAGGCTATCCTATAATTAAGGGTTAAGCTAGTAGATATGCAACCAAGATAACATCCATCTCACGAACAAGTGCATCTGCATGATTTTGATAGATTTGAAAGTGGACCCTTCTCCTCTTCACTAGATTGAGTGTTCGATTCTTTTGCAGGAATAAAAAACAAAGCACCACCTAAATAAATATTACGCAGATGGTCGAAGATGAAGAAGGACATGAAGACGATTCTGGGAGGAAAAAAAGAGCGACAAGACTAGCATGTTTGAGGTCACTCGATTATCGAAAGTGGGTATCGGAATGGATGGGGAGTAAGTGCTACCTTCTCACAGTTGGTTGCACATTCAATGGATTTGTGACACCTGGAACGATGAATGAAATGTGTCGTTTTAACTGTTTTTTGACACATTTATCTTTTTAAATTATACTGTTGGAATTTCAAAATCGTCATTGGATGTTGACTCTTTTCGAATGTCAGTTGATTTCAAAAATGCATTAAATAATAGGATTGCTATTATTCGCACGAGCGTGAGGACATTTATCTCGTTTTGAAAAATGATAATAATATTTTATAACTCAGTTTGATCAGAAAAATCTTACGTTGCAATAATTTTTTTTTCTGATTTCCTTTGAGAAGCAACAGTTCCTTTTATGGGCATTCCCATGAATTTTTCCGATTTTTCCTTGATTCTCGGATATGAAATCTTGCAAATTTCGAGTGTTAACTACTTGAAAAAGCATAGACAGCATATATTAAGATGACCACTCAAGTTTGTTCTGATTCTTTCAAATTCAGTGAAGATGAACACAATTGTTATTTTCCAGACAATATAGACCCATCTCCTTATTCATCCTGTCGCTTGTCCGGCCCCATATCTTTTCTCCAAGTCACTTCTTCTTCCATTCTTTTTCGATGAATCGTCGTTTTTCCAGTGAAAGAGGCCAGCTTGCAGCTTTGATTTTATCTTGGTCGGGTTCTTCAATCTTTCTCTTTTTCTCTTTTTTCCATCGTTACCGACAAGCGACAACGTCACACGTTTTCAATGAAGTTTTTGTCCCATTATTCACTGTTTTTTTGCAGTGTTTTCTCCCGAAAAGTCCGTCCAGTTAATTGAATTAATTGAGTTTCATAAGAGTTTAATTCGGAATGTCTTCTCATCCACAAAATATTGATGACTGAGATAACACAGAATCGTCGAGAGGAAATTTAGTTGTTGTCGACCGGAGAACTTTCTGGGAAAATGTTTTTCGTATTTCCTTTCTTTTTGATTTTAAGTTTTCTAGACCCGAAAATTCCTGGAAACATATCGTATGAATTTTTCTGTGTGATTGTAACTAACGTTTTCCGAATTGGATGTTTTTTTTGGTAAATGGGAAAAAATGTATCAAAAATTGTTTTGAGCGGTTCTATTCAAATCTTTTAGTGACCAATGTCCCGAATCAAATAGCTTTTCTCATTTCCACTTCACAGCCATTTTCGAACAGTTTCTTTTGAAAATCAACAGGCATTGAAAAGGCATCGGACGGCAACGAAGAGTGAAATGACGGATGAGGATAGTGCGCGGAGAAGATGGAAGAAAAAGACGAACGAATATACATAAAGAACCATTTTCTGCCAATTTTCCGCTCGTTTTAATCCTTTTCGGCCCTCCAGTACACTGATCGATATGTCCAGTTCAAACAGTGTTTTGTCGCCCTCCCGTTTGACGCCGTCAATACCAATACCGCTGATCATTCTGGCTTTTCTCCCCCCAGTTTTCTACAAAGTCTTACTTTCAAAACCAAAGCCAAAGCAAATGAAAGAGAATTCGAAAAAAGACTCGTTTCCATTTCGTTTTCACACATTTAATTACAAATCAAATTTATCCTTTCTTCCCAGCCAAAATGAAACCCACGAAAAATGCAATCATTCTTGCTTTTGACTTTTATCCCACGCCGTCGGGTGTCTTCGCGCCTCCTACCAAGGACAATGTTGATGAGTCACTAAGTGACTAAATAGTCCGACAAAGTCAATTTATAGGTCACCACAGCTTGTACATTCTGGTTTATTTCTTGTCCTTGAGTCATTCTGGATTATCAGGCGCTCAAATCGCAGTAGATTTTCATTCTCGTTGTTCACTTGGTAAAAAGTTAATAGACTTTTACATGACGTCAACTATTCTATTTTTGCGGGTTGAATTTCATGGATTAAGAATTTTTCTTCGATTAAAGTTGATTTCAAAACTTCCGGAGAGTAATCTCTGAGCACTTAGATTTTGGAAACTTTCTTTCAAGATAGAGCCTACGTTCAAACGCCGACTTTGTTATTTCGTTACATTCAAATTCAGATATCAGATTTCTTTTTTTTACCACAACCAAAAAACTTTTTTCTTCTAGTCTTCTAATGCACTCTCCCCACCATCCATTTACGATCCTATTACCCAGAGTCGAAAACTACTCATCAGTGTCGTCCTTCACTAAAAAAAAGTCCGCAATACTTTTTTACACTGTCAAGGTTAGCCTATCTTCAGCTAATTTCTAGCGGATAGATCCAAGAAAACTTTTTAACCCTAGAAACTTCTTTCCTTCGTCTACTCATTTTTCACACCAAATCAATCTACAAATCGCATAGTGATGGCATGACCTTCACGCATTCGACATTCTTTTTACACCTTTTCCTAATTTACTATATGCCCTTTCTTGGATTTGAAATTAGCAAAAATAAAAACGGTGAGAGGTTCTAGTGAGAGGTACCAAACGGCATAAACAACGCAACCTAAACAATGGTATTCGTGGCGGCGTCAAGTGCTTGCTTAAGGCTGTCAAACACGTATGCCAAGAACAATGGCCCCGGTTTAATTTGAATAGGTATACAGAGAAAAGAGGGAAGGTAGCTGGTAGGAAGGTAGGTACCAGAAGCCGAGAAGATATTGGCACACAGTATGTCTAGATTGTTTGCATTTACTCAAAACCTAACGACTTCAAGCTTCTGTGTACTGTCTATTCAGTTTCATCCGACTTCTCCGACACGAGGCGTTACCCAGCTACTTGTTCGATAATTGGAACACGGTTTCCAATTAACTCAACCAGCCAGCTTAGCCTCTGTGGCCCCGAAACGTATGTCTGAAACCTGACTCCTCCCTTTCTAATCAACGCGTTTCTCCTTTTATTTCGAATAATTCTTGGGTTTACGACAGACTTTTTGGGAGAAAAGTCAGTATTAAGGTTTGTATCAGCTGCATAGTCAGTCAAATGACCAGATTTGCATGTTCCGATTGACGGGCGACAGTTGCTAGAATGCGTTGCATTTATGCGATATCCACCCATTTTATTGGCTTGATTGTCCAGTTGACTGCCTTTTTTGACCCACTCTCGGAATACCTTTCATCCTTTTTTATCAAAGTGTCATTTTTCTAAAAACATCCGGTTTAGAGAATTCAAATGAACTTATGACTAATTGATTTCTGTACCGATGTACTCTAAAGAACAACAAAACGAAACCGAAATTCCATGGAGATTTGATTTTGAGATATGACTTCTCTATAAGAGAGTGTGACTTGTACACCCCTTTTTGCAAGTTTTCTTCTCCTATTTTTTGTTCAGTCTTTGGTTTTTTGTAATAACGCCAAACTAATAAGATATTGTTCTTTATTGACCGACATTTTATATATTGGCAAAACATATGTAGTATACTTGACGTAGCGGGCTTCGAGTACCATTCATTCCGGGAATGCGCGACTCTTGTGACACAGTGGTAAACTCTAGATGAGAGAAGAAAGTGCCTCTAAATCCTGACATAATTAATTTTAGAAATATCGCATTTTCATTTTTCCTCTTTTCCTCTTCAACTCTTAACACACAAATAGAAAACTCTTCAGGGTCTTAATTGAAGACCGAATGCAATAAATGTTGTATGTGTTAGTGGGCAGTACCAGCAGAAATGTGCATTGGTACCAGCATACACTTCCGCTCAGGTAGCTTCTAATTAGTGGTTTCGGCTCCCATGCTTTCAAAGCAGCATCCTCTCCTTTTGATGGCACTCTCTTGTTTGTGTACTCTTGGTTTTGGTGAAAGCTTAAACCATGTTTGCATACATCTTTTCTCGCTTATGATGATTTCCATTAGAAAACTAGGTAACGTGTTTTTGTTACACAACACCTAGCAGGTGCTATCAAGAAGCTAGAATGGGAGGTACTTATTGCCTTATTGTCAGTCTTTTTGAGTGAGGTTAAGAGGGGGACACAAACAGAACGTTTGTGACCTTATGCGCATGCTCACAATGAGGTGACTTATGTAAATTAGCTAAATTTCATCGTCTCTAGGACCAGCGGGAAGTTCCGGTAGTGATTGGTGCACAGGGTGCCTCGCCACTCATAATACTCGAACACATGTCGAACAACAGCAACAGCATGCCCTTGTGAGGGAAACTTGGAAAATAAATTGCGATTCTTCGATTCTTCATATTTGTTTTCACAAGGTCATATCGTTTTTGTGAGTGATTATTGCTCTACTTTCAAAAGTAGGATCGCAACATTAAACAATTTTTTTACATGATACTCATGTTCAAGTAGTAAGAGATCTCTGGTCATAACGATATGTTTTCCGGATTCATTTTTCTACGGGAATTTCGTACAGCACTTCTCAACATTTACTTGTCTTTCGATCCATTCTCATACCGTTTTTTATGACGAGAAATAGATAAAAGTACGAAAATTCCCAAAACTTCCATAATACTATTCAACATGTTTTATTGATCATCATAGTTTTATGAGTAGGTGTGAAGCTCATCAAAAAAGGTCAATCCTCTTTTACCGCATAAGGCCCGCCGACATTCATTTTAATAGCTGACGCCGAACACCAGACATCCCTTACCCAAAACAGGATATCAAGTTGCTGGACAGAAGACGCCGATTGAGTCCGTCGGGGCTGCTTTGTCAGCTGGACTCGGACCATCCTTACCCGAACATCTTGTTTCTGTCTAATCCTCTTGTTCTTCACACAACAATTCTTTGAGGAGAGTTTTGACAGTAATGCAAACAAGTACGTACGGACCATATGCATTCATCATCTCACACCATACAAACCACGCCCCTTTATCCGTTTGACTCCCATTCAGTTCTTCGTTTGGGTACATCTGTGTAAGCATCTGTCTTCTGCATTATGATTATTATTGCATCGTTCATTAACATAGACTTGAACGGTGGCTCCGAGGAGGAGTCAGGCTCAACCGTTTTTCCTTTCTCCCAGGGGACTGTTTAACCTTTGTTTTCCTTGACTCGTCATAATATAATTCGCGTGAATGGAAGAAAGGGGTCATTTACCAACGTTTACCAACATGTTCTTTTCACTCCTGTAGTTAGACACATCTGTTACTTTTTCTTGATTCTCTACTTTTTCTACATTCACATTCTGTCCGGTTATCCAGGAACTTTATTCACACGCTCCACTTTCTCGTCATTTTCCTTACATCTTCTTTTCATTTTCCCTAGGCTTTCTGATCTTCTTGAATTTCAATTTTAATCCGATTAAGCTTGGCGCTTCTTTTTCTCACTATCGTTCTGAGATTTAGTCCTTCAGTGCCCAATTTTGCGGGAAACCGCCTGTTATCCGATAATAGATCAATTCATTTCCAAATGTGATTGTTGTGCAATCTGGTGTTGTAAATATTGCTCGGGTTGTCTATTCCCCCTTTATTTCATACACATGACTGTCATCTTTTGGTGATGGTGGTGGTCCAACCACTCGAGATATACATCTCGGCGCAAAAGTGATGAATTGAATGCTCCGCCTCCATCTTCTTCTCCTTATTCTCGTTCATTCGCGCTTTATTCTCTTTCATCAAAAATTATAAATTCAATTGTCCAATCCATTCTTTGCACACATCACAAGCACCAAGAATGAACATCATCTTGAATGAATCACTTTTCAAAATTCTCTTTCTTTTTCCGCCATCTTTATCCTCAAACCAACGTCTCATGGATTGCCACAAACAAAAGTAATTACTGTTTCTGTCGACCAATCATCCGGCGCTAAGTCGGATTGGCTAGTTTTAGACGATTCGCAACTTGACAAAAAACGTCATGTTGAATAGAAAATTGTTTTCGAATTGCATAAGAGGTGACAGATGGGCCTCAGTTTAAGCGTCGAAACTTTTCAGTTTACGACAGCATTACTTCAGATATCATTCTTATTCATACCCATTGTTATTCGTTTCTTTATAACTTTTCATGAAATTTGGGAAACTATCATTTTTCAGAAACCACCTGATGACATCTCTGGTGGTCCACACGTTCCTACTGTCCTTACTGGCAGCCGGTGCCCTATCCTACGAAATCAACACTTATAACCCGGACTATGGAGTCTACGTAGGAGACCTTTCCAGTCCAGAATCAGATGTATCCGGACAAGTTTTCATTGTGAATGCCACTACTCTACAAATCTTCAATCTAACCTTCACACCGTCTCAACAAGATCTCTACTTCTGGCTCGACACTAAGGAAACTCCAACCAAAGAAGGAATCAAGGCACATACCTATGAATACGGTATCACCCCTCTTGGACCATTCCCAGAAGAGAATGATAGAGTAGTGGTTCATGTCCCTGAGAAGCTAAGACTTGATGACTTCAAATCCTTCTCCATCTACTCTTTCAAAACTGATGTGAGTTTTTCAAATATATTCTTGATCAACATGACGAATTGTTTTTCAGAAAAACTTTGGATCATTGGTGTTCCCTGAAAACATGAAAATTCCAAAATCAGTCTCTCTCAATTCTGAATTCACCGGAAAGCGTTACAAGTTGAGATCAGGACCCCTATATGTTATCGACCGTAGAACTATCAAGGTTTATGGATTCACGTTTGAAGGAAACAAAGCTCCAAGTACGTTATCATCAATCAAAAAAAGATAAGAACTAGGGTGGAAAACATATTTTAACGTCACTATAAAGAAAAACATAGCAAAGAAAAGGGCACATCCTTGTCGGTACTGTTCCGTCAAAACAAACTTGATTTCTAATCTAAGCTAGCCAATCAATTTCTTATAACTTCTGGATTCATTGAGCTAGAACTAATTGTATTAGTTCGTTCCGTTTTCAAACATGTCTCTTTCCAGAAACATACTTCTATGCTGGACGAGGAGCGTCAGTTTCCTACAGTTCCGGTGTCAAAGTTGCGATTCGCGGGAAAGACGAGAAAGAGTAAGTGTTCTTTGAGAAACACGCCACCAAAATGTTGCGAGTGGCGTTTCTTGAACCGGCGGGCGAGCTGGAGGAGGATGACCTCGCAAATGATCACACAACCACCTGCTGCCCCTCCTAGTGGACGATTGCGTTAGAAAAAACCTGAGACGCAGGTAGAGAAGCAAATAACTGCCGCTCTCAGCAAATCTTCCATTTTGTTTTACTCATTATTTCGCGCTCATCTGATGATAAGAAAATCGCCCCATCTACCTCTACCTATCAGACTAGTTAGTACGCCGTTCCGATCCAAATTCAGTTCTTAACAGTAGCTATGATTATTACTTTTGGCGAGTACAAGTATCTAGTAAAGGATTCTATTCTAATTCAGTTATCTTATCTATTCTTTGCAGCTTTATCGTAAGTTAAAAGTGTTTCTCATTTTATCCCTCGACATCATTCAAAACATATTACTTTTCAGGATAAGTGAAATCAGTGAAAACTACCGCGGAGGAAAAGACATTATTCTCGAACTGCCGGAAAATTATGACATTTTCCACATTGATTGGATCTCAGTTTATTGCTACAAATACCGGGTCAACTTTGGATCAGTCGTTGTTCCTACCGATGATACTCTTGCTAACCTCCCACCTTATGTGCCGTCTATCAAAAGAGTGAGTCATCTGTGAAACATGTGATGGACTTTCTAAAAAGTGAAATCATTTTAGAATGACGAAGAGAAACCAATGAGTCGTGGAGTTTTGAAAGGATCCGCTGAGAGGAGAAACTTCACGTTCCAAATAGGACACATCGAACACATCAAGAACTACAATGTACGGGGAGACCGACCACACTGATAAACTAAACTGATAACATTTTTTCTTGCAGGGAAATCTCCGATCGCCGAAATATGTTTGGCACGTGAACAGCGTGATGTCCCCGGACCTCTACTTGATGAGAAATGTTACCTATAACTTCAAGTATGTTTGAACAACGAAAGTCCCAGAATAATTTCATTTTTTCAGTGTGGAAGGAGGACGTGATAAGATGTTCCCTGATTTCTACAATCCACTTTACATTGGAGATGATGAAGATGGAGGATACAGTGAACTTTCACAAAACGAGGCTGAAAAAGTGACGATATACTCTCCAGGACCAGTTGATAATAATACTGGACCTCTTTGTCTATGGATGCATAATCAAGGTAAGACTTTACATCCGCTAATAACTTTCACTGATGAAAACGTTTCAGATAAGACTGCCAACGAACCGAAGACGTATTTGGAATGTGATGGATGGCCGGAAGATGTCCACTCTTTCGCATTCACTCCAAATGAGACCACTCCATCTGTTCTTTATTATAACGTATGTTCATTGCGGAATTACACATATAAACATGATGAACGTCATTTCAGAGCGGAAACAACTTCAACATGGGAGGAAGAATTTTTATTGTTGATGAGCTTCCGGAAGACGTTGCTGACAGCGCAGAGGTGCCCTATAATCGGGAAAAATGGCATACGTTGGCCTTGAGTCGGCAGAGAGCAGATAAGGTTAATGGTGCTAAAACCACAATTGCTGCTGCATTCATGGTTATCCTCACCATCGTGCTCTGCTAAACTTTGAAACTTGTCTTGCTACCTGTATAATTCAATGTCTTCTCCCATAGATCTCTCCCCCATTTCTTTCTCTTACTTTCGATTTTTGCATCATTGTATTACCTGTTCGGGACTCATAATTGCTTTTTGTTTTATTTGTTTGTTTAATCATGTTGGGCATTTGCCATACCCCAACAAGTTCCAGTAGGTAAATTTTTGAAACCTATATTTATTATTGACGCTTCTACTCACTTAATCTTTGCAATTGGTGTCATCACTGAATTGTATGAAATCGATCAAGATACACAATTCAATTCAATTTTTGAATAAATATGGATTTTTATTGAACTAGGGCAGTGTTAATGAAACGGCTACAAGAAAATAAGAAAAATCGTTTTTCAGAATGAAAAATGCATGCGAAGTTCAAAGATTATATGAATTGTCGTAGTGTTAGGAAGCGTAGTAACAAGAACACCCTTTAATGATTCCAGTAGTCCGTTCAAATCTCGACAGGTTCCGAGAGAGTACGACGAACTGCGACCTTGGCGTACACGACGACTGAAAAATAAACATTTCTGGCCATGAAAGCTTTTTGCAGTCTTTTTGCGAGAAAATTCGCATTTCGTTATAGAAATTGTGGTTTTGCAGTACGGTTTTATGACAATTAACCTTTGGGATGAACTTAAAAATGAGTTTTTCTAATAATCAAATTGATTTGAGCTGAGAATTCGCATTTTTCACAACAAATCAAGTAAGACATGCAGTGCTTGAAAACCTAAAAATGGGAAGATACTGCCGCGCTGTTTGTTTCTTATTTCATGGATTTCATCCTAACATGTAAGCATTTTGGTGCTGCACGATCAGAAAATCGTAAAGGAAGTTATTCAAGGTTATAAACCGTTAACAACACAGGAGTTTTGCTATAGTACCGGAAATTCTATATTTGATTTGCATGTAGCTCTATTTTTCAAGAGAACCTCGGAAGAGCACCACTGTTTCAGGGACTCCTCAGTTGGAGGGTGTAATTTTATTTTTTGGAAAGGGCATTTTCTCATGCTATGCCGTACTAAGTTTGTCAACAGCCTAAATGGCTCAGGCCCAATAAGTGCATTACTGTGAAAACAAAAATCAGAAAAGGAAAGGTAACTCGAATCAGATCGTTCATTATAGGATTGAGCTTATTCCAAAATCCCAGATAATTTCAGCATATTGGAGAAGCTGGTCTACACCTCGAGTTCAGTATATACGGTAGTCTCAGTCAAGATCATTCTGAGCCAAAGTTCCACTTATTTTCTTGGTTCCCGGAAGCTTCTCTAACTTTGAGTCATCGAAGAATTTTTTTCAATACCATTCTAGTTTGAAGTCATAGTGCTCACGTGTTTCCACAGTTTATCTCATTGCTCAACAGATGCCCTACAGTGATCAAAGATCTACTTCTTACTAAAAAGGACATTTTGAGCAAATTTCAAAAAAAAAAAAAAGAACAGATGTTCAAGGGGATCGTCTAAATAAAATTTATACGATTCTAACAGAGCAAACGCACAAAGCATGTGTTTTTTCAATTTGAATGAACCCAGGAATTGACGACCTGGAAATCTCTGATTCCGGAGTACAAGTTGAAATCTTTCAGACTGATAATAGAAAAACAAGAACGATGTTGTTCAAAAAAAAATTAAGTTACTTCCTTTTGTCCTGAATCTCAAACCCCTCTAAATATCAGAGCTACCGTAGATCATCCAAGTCCTGTTTCATGTTTTCACAGCAAAGACACAGTGTAAAGTTTGCTCTGGCACAACTTTTTACAAGTTTTCAATTATCAACTTTTTCAAAACATTTTCTATGTCCCCCGGCCTATTGTATCAGAATGATGAAATGACGTGATTCATTTTTTCAAATTGATAGTCTTCTCCTAAAGATCATGTTCTCTAGCTCATCCACTTTAGGGACAATTACACTTCAAAAGTCCATTAACCCTTTTTGAGGTGCCGCTCCCTCTTTCGTCGGAACTTTAGATGAATTCGATTTATGACACCCATTCATTTGTCACCGCCGCCTTAGAAGGTGACGGTACCACATTCATTATTCACAAAGACAACACTCACTTTGTTCATCCTCGAAGGCAGATGAATAGGTTGTCTCGAGTTTTTCGAAGTCTTCCATGAGGCTCTGGCGAGATTTCTGAACATTTGAATTTTCTCAATGACAGATTGTTTTCTGACATCACCAACCTGGAAGAGCGAATACGAGTTCCGGAATTGGAGATCGATGACTTGATCGAGCAAAGCGGTCGAGTAGTGAATAAGATAATTCTTGACGAAACGGACCACTGGCATCATACGTTCTTCCCCGGGTTGACAAGCAATCTTAGCCTGGAATCAGTTTTTATAAGAAGTATTGATGCGTGGATAACTTACACCGACAGCTTGAACAAGCGTTGCAAATTGCTTGATTTCCTGGAGCTTCTTCTGAAAAAGTAATTTTTTGAATACAGTTATAACTCATGTTAATTACCAAGCTACTCTCTGCCAATGGCTGAGCATACGGCATTTTTCGATGAAGACGATGAGTCAACTGGAAAGTGGAATACATGAAACAAGTGAAATATTAGTATTTGTTGTTAGAGGCCTTTTCAACAGGTGTTCACGGAATGACAACGAAAATAAGACGAAGTTGGCCTTCGAGAACTATGTGTCTTTCATGAGAAGCAGGCACGAGAAAAGAACACAAGACAAAAGTTTTTGGTCATTCTATTCTTATTCGATAGTACGCGTCGGCGTGAAATCTCGTGATTTGATGTTCTTCTTCGAGGCTCGTGAAAATGTTATTGTTGAGTTGAAAGGAATTTAGGAAGGCGATGACATTAAAGCGTAGGCCCATCCCACTATCTCGGTGTCAAAAATGATGGGATTTGAAGGGAGTCGGAAATAAATGGGAAACGAAATGGGTGTGATGTATTGTAAGGTTCGAATTTTGAAAAAACCGACTCAATAGAAATTTTGGCGGGAACGGCGGATCCAGACGAGGGACATGAAACAGTTATGAGTATCGTAAAAAACTATACGTTTTCCAAACGATTAAATGAACATATTTCAAAAGAAACGGGGTTCTCTGACCTGGTGGATTGGGAGAAAGAATGCAAATAAACCAAGACAGTTGGCACCTCCCTCAATTGGTGTGCGATGTTTTAAAGGCGCATGAAATTACTCGTCAATTGGTCTTGGCACGAAAACTAATATTTCTCATTTTTCAAGAAAAAATGTAATGATTGAGTGGAGTATTTCGTGGGCAATATGCGAGTTCCAAGTACAGAACGTAAAAAATTGATTAACCAAAAGAATGTTCGGAAAAAGTTGATATTAATAACTCGAGCACTTACCACACTTTTATTGGGGAAGTATTATAAAATATAAGGAGTGGATTTCAGTGAATTTGCTTGAAGATACCGGATAAAAAAATGAAAGTTGTTACAAACAAGTTCTCAAAAGACACGATACCCTAATACAGCTGCACCGCGTAATTGGAAATGGGAAAGAGAAACTTGAGAATCATAACTCCACTTTTGTCAGTGATAAGAGATATTTTCGTTAGACTCGGCCCTTTCTTTAGTTCGTCTGCATTTGACATAGGCTTACAATTTGGGATATATCTTTTGATGAGAACAAAGTGTTTTTTTCAAAAAAAAAAACATATTTCAAAAGCTCAAAGTTTTTCATTTGAATATAACTTTTTGAAAAACTGGTCGTCAAATACGTATACTCCTCTTCTAAAACTAGTTCAAATAGTTTTCAAATCAAACATTTATTTGCTTACAGTTTCGACTCCTAATGCCAAGCCTCTCTGTCTCAAGTATGTAGATGGTCCCCCTCTTTTGAAAATTGTTTCAATGATTTGCCTAATCAAACGTTTGTTTGCTCCTAGTTATGACTCCAAAATGTCAAATCCCACTTTCAAATGAACGAAGTCGCATGCAACTCTAATAGAGGATGTATTTCATATGCTTCGCCATCAATAATTTCCCATTGTTCCTTTTTTACGAGTTGTGAAAAAAAGTTGTGAGCAATTTTTTGATTGTTACTTTTGTTGCCGGACACTGCGTCTTATATTTTCGATATACTGGCTTCAAAACTTGAGGCTTTAACACAATTGAATACGTAAAAATTTTTTATGGTTTTTTACATCGATTTCTGAAAAATTAAACTCAGTTACCTGGTTAGAATAATCTCCTAAGCCATATTGACAACTGAAAAATCCCATCGGTCCGCAAGACACTTGAGTGAAGAATGTGAAACCACTTTTTTCGGGATGCGTGGCAGAAGAGAAGCGCAAAATTTATGGGGGAAGAGTGGTGATGCTGGAATTGCGAGAGATGAACCACCCAACAATTATCTCGTTTTTGTTCACTTCCGAGCTGCGGCCACCTACACAAAGTTCCTTCCATTGTCTTTTTTTGGACATCTACAAAAAAGGATATTGAAGATAAAAGGAAAGGACACAAGAGGTAATAAAACGAAACAAAAGGAAAATGTCAGCTGCATTGAAACCAACAAAAAAACGAAGAGCTAAAGGGTAACTGTTGCATAAATAATTTTTAACTTGTGATGTCATTAATTTGAAAGTGAAATTAGCCCAAATCGTTGAATATGTTAAGTAACATGTTTAGTTCTCAATCTGAATAAATATCTTCAAACACGAATCGGATTTGTTGTTAACCAATGACAATGAGAAATTTCAGTTTCGATTAGCCAAAACAAATGCAATAAGCTACGTGGATTTCACAATTTCTCCAAAAATGTTCGCTCGATATTCCAAAGCTCTTGTTTGAAGATTTGACTACAGTATGTCATCTATTGTTTCAGATTTTGAGCATGCATTATTTCATAATGGGGATGTAATTGTGTATATGAAACATGAACTGATTTGTATCCACAGACAGACGTATGAACCTAAACAGGTAATTGCTCATTTACTTGCACCTGCTTTAATGGATTTCAAGGTTTTACATGCAAATACAATTCATATTACTCCATAATTTTAAAAGTGTTTCTTGGCCACCTGGAAATTAATTAGAAACCATAGGAAGAAAATAACAATAAATAAGTACAATTCATTAACATAGCTGTCGAAAATTACAGTGGAACAAAATGTGTTTCCGGCTTCAATTGACTATGAAGAAGTTATAATTATTCAACCATGTCGTGTGATTCACGCCCATATGAGTATGAATCCAGAGAAACGTTTCTGACTATATTCCTGTCAATTTTGAGAACGATTTGTAAGTTATTCTTTAAAGAGATGTTTATTTTATTATTAGGAGTTTCGCTGAGTGATCCACGTCTGAAGTTGTAACCTTGCAAAACTCATTTGTTAGACTCTTATTACTTTCGAGGTTTTCCCCAATCTCGATCACCATTGATATTACGTAACTTTGATGAACTGATTTCTGTCCCCCCCCCCCCCTAGTGTCCTTGATTTACCAAAAGCTGGTCAATTTTTGCGCAAGTGTCCTACACACTTGCCACTATGATTTTGACTAAATTTTTTTCTATTCCACAGAATTCATGCTGTGAATATTAATTAAAAACGTCAGAGATAACGAATCTTTTGTTCTCTGAATAATGATGACAATTACTACCCACATTTTTCTGAAAAAGAGCGATATGGACCAAAACTGTGTAATTTGAGTTCAATAATTGGAGTTGTGACTAAAGGTGTTTCAACAAATATATAATAATCATCTTATACAGAAACCATCAGCATAGAAGTCGGTTCTGCGGCGGAATGGATCTTCTAAACCAACATTTAACCCAAACTACATCTTTTCTGCACATTTTCCAGGGTCCGTTAATGGAGGGAGAAAATCGTGAACACTATTGCATATCAGTGGTTTTCTCCGTTAAGTTTTTTTAATAAAAAATTATGAACATTCTGCATAGTCATATACACAAATTGTTGTACTTTCTTTAAGTTAGATTTTGATACTTTTGGGTATTGTAGGATAGCATTCTTGAGCCGTTCGTATGGTTTGTTGATCACAAAGCTCTGTCGTTTTCAAACGTCAAACGACCCAGCTATAAACAAAACGCAACTTTAGATATTGTGAGTTCAGTTTCTATCGTCATCAAGTATTCCATTTAGAATCCTCAGATTGTTATCTTTTCTCTGCGGTAGGTAAAACATATACCTTTACCTTTTCCGAAATCTTTCTAACATCTACCGCGATAACCTTCATTTCTTCGCCGGTTGACCCCCCGAACAGGGTCGAAACAACATCTGTCCTCAAATGAAAGCGTTTTGAAATTGAGGCCATCCTGATCTTTTTGCTTGCATTTTCCATTTTCGCTATTCCTACGTTTCCTATCTCCATCACCTTCTTTTATTTTCTTCCCTCTTTTATTACGCCTGCGTCTTGTTCTTCTCTTATCGCCTACAGTTTGTATCAGCATTTTGAATTTTAACGCCATACAAATGCAACTTTGTGTTAATTTAACGGCTTGACTACTTTCTTATCGTCTATCTCCACGTTGCTACCCACCGAAAAAAAAGTGATAAACATGATTGAAACCATTCCCAAAGGCTCCACTCACCTCCTAGGACGTTTCCTATTAGGTGGTCCGAAAATTTGCGCATGCTAAGAAATTGTAAGATTACTACTAGGCTGCCCCCCCCCCTCTCTTTTTCATTCCTATTTGGATACTCAAGCAAAGTGGCTACTTTCTATGATTAACTTTTGGGAGAAGTTTCATTCATTTAATCATGGTGTTTGAGTACACAAGCTCGATGTACTTTTAAAGTAAGCTGCGAAACCAATCTGAATTTTCCTAGATTAAAAAAAGCAATCAACTTCCGTCTGATAAAGAGGTAGATGTGAAAACCAAGAAGTCACTATATTGTGACCCTCAGCTTAGTGTTTTGGTCTTTGCAAATCATCTTGTAAACAAGCACAGCTATTTATCCGACTAAAAACTAGTAAGGGAGTGAAAAATAATAATTCTAGCTGAAATGCAAAACAAAATTTGTACGAAATCATACAAAAATTTGAGAATCGTTTAGATTATCATCCCTTTTACCGTCTCTAGCTCGTTTTAACTACCGAAACCAAGTATGAATTGATGAATACTGTAGTGTTTCTCTCATTTCACTATCCTCGAAATAATCTTTGTTTCATTTTTCAAATCACTCAACAAACTTTTCAACCTACTTTCGTTCTCAGATCATCTGTATAGAGCGACACTGACCACGCCCCTTTACTCGCGAACGAGCACCGGCCCTATCTTTCGTCTGTACTTGCGTTGTCTTTCCCTTATTTCTTATTCTCGTCGTCTCTTCTATTTGATATGTGAACCGGCATAAGTCAATGTGCGTAAACCAACGTAAGAGAGGAGGTGTTTTGTACGGCCAACGAACGGCCCAGAAGTATCGGTTTGTCCCCTTGCGCAGCACAACCGCGTCGCGTGCGCGCGGCTCATCTCGCTCCGGGTCACTCTATCCACGATGCCACAACACGGTGTCATTATTGCGATCCGACACCCTCTTCATTATCTTCTGCCATCTCTCTTCTTCTATTGTTGCTTCCTGCTCCCCGTACCGTTGACTTAATCTGTGGATTTGTAAGGACGTAAATCATTTTATCTTTGGTGACAATTATCGGTGAGTCTCATATGTCGTTATCTTAGTACTTTCTTATTCCTGTTGTGAGTGTTGTAATCCTCATTAATGACAAACATGCCAGTTGATGAACGGTTATGTATTCTATTTGATTGAGAAGAGGATAAGTGTTAGTTATGGAATGTCAACAGATGGGTCGCCTCAGGTGTCGTGAGTCTCTCTCTCTTTGTGTGGTGAGTGGTCCCAACACAAATTAGAGGGGAAGAGGAGGATCCTTTCCACGTTAATCGGCCTCATTGTCTTGAGAAGGTGCGGAGAACTGTACAGATCCGCCAAATCAAACTGTCCGCTTGCTCGCGCACTGTCTAACACCTCCCGGGTCAACACAATCAATAATGAATGATGAGAGAGCAATCGGAAACATTGGGCCATCTGCCGTTCTTCTTCCTCCTTCCTCTGAGATCAAATACACGACAGACAGTATCAATGAAGTGACTTTATATAAACCAAGACTCCTGATTACTGCCTTTGAGGTCAACACTTTTGTTGTGTTTATAATAAAGCAATAGGAATCATATGTCCCTAATTGATGATGACGGTTGTTCCTGAAAGAAGTGGCGATTTTTGTTACCCTCCTGATAGTCATTCTTCCTGATACTCTTTCATTCGTTTGTCCGAATGATTGTCTGATTGGAGCCTGTAATATAAATTATGGTCATCGCGGTACGGTTTGCCTCTCCAAACAACATCATGCAAAAACTGAGGGGTAATTTTGAAGCGCTTTGCCGTTCTTCTCCACTTTTGTTTACCGAGTGTAAACGAATGTCCACAGTGCAGAGACCCACGGTGCCGGTCACACCTTTCAAAATTATTCGAACCGCAGAACTGCACTTGCTCTCGTTTACTTTGCAACGAACAACGAGTAGAAATTCGCTTTCACTCATAAAAATTCGTTTTCACTCATTTTTTTAACTGTTTTTGTTTTGCATTTCCCTCTTTGTGCATTTTCTTTAAGAATGGATGAGGAATGAAATTTTCGAAACCTTCGCGGTCATGCACTCTCCAGATCAAGTGGTCAAACGCTGGACCACCCAATTTGCATTTCCTTAATTAATCGTTTTTGTTCCGCTCTGTGAAATGGTTCCTCGGTTTTCACTACACTCCTCACGAAATAAGAAGATGGATTCGAAATTTATTCTGTTTCTTTGTAATGGAGGGTTGGCAGTGTCTACAGTATGCCTATTGTGCTATTTCTGTGGGAGAGAGACTGTTTGGAGGGTTACTGTAGCTGTTGAAATGGATGACAGGTGCATTTTCCTCATTTCATTACCTCATAAATGTGGTTGTAATCGACTTAATCGGATATCTTACTTTCTCCAAATTAGCAGTTTAATGCACAGATTCATGTTGTTGTGGAAAAGCGTAAATGATCTCAGCAGCTGGTTCTTAATGAGGCATGTTCTTTTGAGCTAAGCTTGAGACAATATGTTTTATATGCCTTCTCCGTCTTTATTGTTTCCGATTCGGATTTGGTTTGCCCACTAGCCCAGTAGCATTTTAAGCATCATATTGAAAGGAAGCTAACAAATTTAGTGTAGAGGTCTTTGCAAGAGTTTCGTGAAAATGACGAATGCCGAATGCGCAAGTTACTTTACAGATCAAATCTGAACAACCAAACCCCCAGAATGACTATGAAGGGTGGAAATGTGTCTAAAAGTACTCCTGGTTGATAAGTCTCTCTCACATCGCTGAATACTGTGACTAGAGGTGAAAGCTCATTAGTTAATGCGGCTGAATTCATTGAGCGGAAAAGTTCAAAAGGATCATTCGAACTTGAAAATCTGAACATCGTATAAATTTTCGTCTAAATCTTGGGTATTTCCATCAGAGCTCTTGATGTCTTTCTTTAGTTACAGTCTCTGATCTTCGAGTGTCTCTAGGAAGATCTATTCGGATGAGATTAGATTTGTGACATGACCAAAAAGTTTTGGACATCTTGAAAAACACAACTTTGGTATCGGAACTTTATGTTATGATATTAATGATAGTGTTAAACGATTCAATTTTCTCCAATCATACATTTAATCAACTGGTGAAGTCTTCGTTTTCTCTAACCAATTTCATAGGGGAAGCATCGCCCTATTAAACCGAGGGGAATATGTCTTTTCTCAATGTGTGTGGTCTTAGAAAACCGGAATTTAGACTATCCGCGAAATGGAGCCATCTGTCACCCATTCATTACATCTGCATCTGCTGGGCGAAGGGGCGACGTCTTGCTTCTTTGCTCGATTTTCTTTCCCTCTATTTGAGAATGTTACTCAGCTTTTGTTAGAATGGAGTTCTATTTATTATCAGTTCAGTTTTAACATAATGAAGTGAACCAGTGTTTACTTGAGTCATAAACAACTCTGCATATGGTTTATACTTCCCACACGGCCACATAAATCTTCCACGTTACTCTCGTCTCTCTTTCACTCTACTCTCCGAACGATACACATAGGCAAATACGGTTTGCTTTGACGGTTTCTATCAATGAGCGAAGTGATGATCTATACAGTTTCCTAAAGGAAATTCTTTTTTTTTTCACTTGCAAGAAAACTTTTGGGAGACGCTGAGGATTCATGAACTAAGCATCAGTAGACTAGGGAGAAAGAGAGGCCTATACCATTAAATATTGATGAGTTTCGGTAGTCTCAATTGCATAAATTCCAGCAAGAAAAAGGCATTCCTGTTGTACTTTACTCAGACGTGCGCACTTTCGGTTCCTAATTCCTTCCTCGATAGATCTACAGAGCCAAGATTTGATGTTGCCAGAAGCATATGCAGTTCTAATAGACGCTTCCTTAGCATGATGTCCGGGTAGCGCTAGTTTTACACGTAATCCTTGAAATGCAAGTCTGAAATGCCGACAATTTCTTGAACTTGTCCACCTTTTAGCTAAAAAGGCAGTACATTGACTTTTCTTTACGCAAAACGCCCAAAAAGAATAATGAGACACTTGTCTAATTCTCAACTCTCTCCCATTGAACGTAAGGTTTGGCCGACAAACGCGTTTTTATCGGAAAGTTGTAATGCAATTGGAATCTTTCTTCGTTGATAAGACACAACTGCTCTTTGCCAATCAACTGTTTGATTAATGAGTCGATGTTAGCATATCTGAATATCCAGCAGTGTATCTTATCTTGTCATTTATATCATATCATATATGGGTGATTGTAACTTGAGTACATTGAATACACCCCAAATGATCAGCCGAATTAGATCAGTAGAAAGTTTTTTTGTCATTCGACAGAGATATCACGTTTCACATCTTTCTTAAGTCTAGAAGTTTTCACTTTGCCCTCTAAAGACATTATTTTCCGTTTCTTTCTGCAATCATAGTGCAAGGAGGTCGAACCGACCGAGTGCGGGAAAAGGAGGACATTGACGCGAAACTATAAAAGAGAGAATACATGAGTCTGAAGAGAAGTAAGGGATGAAAAGGAATAGCGAAAGATGTGTGGGCCTCTCGGACGCTCTCTGGGCTTTCGCTGACCAATACATTTGTATTTGCATCCACTTGTTGATGCTGCGTTACTCGTTCTCTACCGGGTGTTGTTATTTAGGATTGTCAACGTTGGAGTCCAAGATTATTGAGAAAATTAGGAAATTATATTCCTAATCTTGTAGTTGTATCCTAAATTTTTTGGAAATCTAATGGATTATCCCCTAAGTCTTCCAATGCACTGTTTTTTTTTAATTATTCTCTGTTTCTAAGATCTGATATCTCTCTTTTTCTCATTATTCATACTCATTCCCTTTCATATTCAGTTTTGTTCGATCTTCCGTTCACATAATTTCTCGATCACTGTTTCTACTATATCAACTTGTTTCTCAACTATCTTTCGATTTTTTCCTATTCATCATTTTTCTCACATCAGAATTATCTTATTTGAAACACACTCATCTTTTCTACTCTAGAATCTTTTCATATCTCTGAACATTCAGTTTTGGCGAATCAGCACATCCCTCTTTTTCCAATTTCGAAAGGTATTTTTCTGAAAAATCATTCCAATTTGGAAATCTTGTGACAAACATAATCAAAAAAAAAATAGATTCAGAAATTTAGTATCTAGTATCTTCTAGCTGGCTAATTTGAGAAAGACTAGTTTGAGGTTAACTGAAAAACTGGAAGCATTTCAGAGCCGAGTGGCTCTTTTTTTACTCGATTTCCAAATGCGTTCTTAAATGAATAATTTGGAAACCCTATATAACCGGACGAAGGATACTAGAAAAACTGATATACCAGATGATGAAATTCGAAGGTACGTTCTACAGTTTTTCATATTGAAAGGGGTGGAAGTATTCTCAAAAGTGATTCAAAGCTATTACCATAGATCGATGCAGAATCATCAGGTCAATAAATATTTTTGGGAAAAGTATTTTAAAATGGTTTAAAAAAGATAAAATAGAGGAAAACCGACTATTAGCGGGAAGTCGCACTTTGCAAACCCTAGATTCAAGGTGGTGTAGAATGGAACTCAATGGTCGCTTTCTTGTTACTTTTTCCATCCTGCACTGAATGCACACCTAGTAGTCGCCTTTCTTGCCTACTTACAGGGGAAAGCATTCTGGTTCCCACTTTAACTCCCCCTACAACTGTGGGTAGACATTAGAGCTGTGCGAGAGTGGACATTCAAAACACGGAAATCGGGAGTAAAATTCCTAAAACGGAAGTCGGAAGTGAAAAAAATATCCGGAATTTGGTTGACGGAAGTCGGAAGGCGGAAGTCAGTTTTGAAAACTCAAAAATTTGAAGCTCAAAATTGACTTGAAAGTGGTAATTTCGTGAAAAAATGAGGTTTCTTACTTTAATTTGTAGGAGAAAGTGTTGATTCAATTTTTTCATGGTCGAAAACTTCCGACCTGCGTCTAAATTTTGTCCTCTAAACGGAAGTCGGAACTCGGAAGTCGGAAGTAAATTTCCGAAAACGGAAGTCAGAAGGCGGAAGTCGGAATTCCGCACAGCTCTGGTATACATAGATTCGACCCTGGAGATTCCATTTTCGAAACAAAAAGTGAAATAAAAGTGTGGCTAAATATTCAAGTGGAGAGATTTTTGACCTAATTAAAACCTCATGGCGCATTTATATCGCTTAAAAATAGGGCTTGAAGAGTTTTGAATAGTGAGGAAAAACAGGTTTAGTTAGGACTAAAAAAATCTTCTAACAACCGGTCAGAAATTGTTCGTCTTCTCGTGGGCAATATTGCTCACTATTCAAAAACCTGCTTTGAAGCGAGATAAATGCACTATGAGGTTTGAATTAAGTCACAGCCAATTTTTATTTTGAGCATGGAATCTCCAGGGTTGTATCTATGCTTACCAGAAGTTGTAAGAAAAGTAAAAGTGGAAATTAGAAGGAATTCAATTTTTAGTAGAGCCTGTAGTGTTTCTAGGGATCGAAGTTGCTTAGAAGTTTTTGAAAGAGGATGGAACCCAAACTATTTTTTTCTGAAATTCGGAAAGTAAGTACCTAGGCTAGTATCGCATTTAGGGCCGGTTCGGCAGAACCCAAAACCGTTCTTGATTGCGCTGCTAGGATGGAAAGAACCCCGGCCCATCTTTATTTTGAATGCCACGGCTTTTATTGTCTCAATCACAGTATCAATACAACGAGAGTTTGCACCTTCTTTGATGTTGCGTGGATTTTTTGAGAATGCAGGATTTTTCTCTCTGTAGTTTTGTACGTTATGAGCTCCCTTACTTTTTTTTTTATCAACTCATATTTGAACTATATGGTAATCATCTTTCACAACAGTGTTCCTATGTTTAGATATGAGTTGAATTTTTTAGCAGGGCCATGCTTGGAATCCGGGCCGATCCGGGCCAACTAGGGCCGGAATATAACTCGCTTCAAAATGAAAATTATGAGCGGAACAGCATACCAGATGATAGAACTCGGCGAGCTCTACAGCATCTAATAAAATGAGTTTCCTCTAGAAACAGTGGGATGGCCCGGCCGACCTTTTATAGCCGGGCCGTCAAAAACAGTCGTCCCGGCTATGAAAAACCGGCCCTCGTGTGATATCGTTTTCAAAACTGGATCTTTCATACCGGATTTATAGACCTTCCGAGTTCTATAATCTGGTATGTTGTTTCGCTCACAATTTTCAATTTGAAGCGAGTTCTATGTCGGCCCGGATCGGCCCGGATTTCAAGTATGAGCAGGACTCCTGATAGCCAATCAAGAAACACGGCTATTATCCGTTCCCCGGGTATTTCAAACTTTTCCGGGACTCATGAAAAAAATACCCGGGAACACAAAATGATACCCGGGACCGTTAGAAACATATCGGACCACGTTTTATCAAATAGGTGCCCCTTGGAAATACCTGGGACCTCAGAATAATACACGGGACCATTGGAAATATACGAGACCCAAAAAAACTTTCCTGGGACCCAAAACTACATTTCCTTGACTGAAATCAAAACGATTTTCGCTCCAAATTTTGTCACCTGGGCTATGTTCTTCCTAAGCCTGGTTCAGTAGTGGTGTTTTACGCTTTCGAAGGGTGGATCAAACGGGCCACTATCAAAACAGGCTTAGGAAACACAACAAAAAAGCTTTTTAGAGCACCGAATCGAGTAAGATGAGTCCCGAAAAAGTTTTTTTGGGTCCCGTATATTTCATGGGTCGTGGGTACTTCTCGAAGTCTGATTATTGATTTACGACAGAAACATGGATCCCGGGTTTTACTGAAAGTCCTGTGTTTTATTTAGGGTCCCGGGTGTTGTTTTCATGGGTCCCGGAAAATGTAAAAATACGCTGGAAACGGATAAGAGCCGAAAGCACTTACGGTATGCTTTCGGTAGGCTTGTTTTGGGTTTATGACTATAATAGAAATCGTTTTCATACGTTTTCCACATGACGTATTTCGCTTCTACTTGAGTGAAATGATTTCTTCAGCAGAAAATTGATTTTCCATCGAGTTTGGAACTTTTCTGAAAAAATGTGGACAGGTACTTCTAAAAGTATTGACGATAACTCAAACGGCTTCATCAAATGTCTTGACAACAAAAGTCTTTCAGTTCTGATGGAGAGTATTGCCATACGCGTTGAAAACAATTTGTAGGCTCGAGACTTCAGGGAAATTTTGCATTACCAAGCGGCATTTTCAGCATGAATATTACGAACTATTTTATAAGCTACAGGAGGTAGTCAAAAATTGAGTAACAAGGCAAAAAACTTTCAGAAACGGATTTCGAAATCATTAGGTTTTCAATAGCGTATTTTGATTCATTTGTCCTATTTTCTGAAAAATCTAATAAATTCAAAAATTCTTTCTGATATTAAAAAAATTGTTTTCGAGAAAATAAATAAATTACAAATTGTATACGAAAAATTGATCGTATTTTCTGTTTGTGTATGCAAACGCGCGCCACTGAGACGATGCGCTTGCAGTTGCCTCTCGGGCTGAAAACACTGTGAAGTGTCAGTGAAATGGTTGAAGTAACAGTAGTTGAAGATTAGTGACGGTAGTTATATGTTCAAGAAGAACCGACATACATTTTCTTTTAGAACAAACTAAGAACAGATCATACAGATGAAGCTGATAAAAATTCTGGGATGTATTTCACCACTCTCAGAAATAATAAACCAAACATTAACAGAAAAGTTCCAAAATCGAGTTAAATGAAAATGCTGCTGAGGGAGCCATCCAACTGCTTCCCATTTGAGGAAAGTTACTACAAAGAACCATTCTTTTCCCGATAATAATTCTGCATCGATCTATGTTAAAAATACAAATCTGCTTCGTGGAATACTTCTGTTACCCTTCTATATGAAACTCTTTAGAACTCGCCATTGAAATTTAAAATCTTGTATATGATTGTATTCTCGACTTGTCTCGGTAAAAAAAAATGCTCAGTCGACGGTTAACCTCAAAAGCTTTCACATTTTGAACTTTCATGGGCAGTTTCAGTGATTTTATTTCTAGATATCTAAACAGAAGTACGGATAGAGTTGACTATTGTTTGTTGTATTTCTTCTCGTTATACTTTATTAAGTGCATTTTACCTCCCAAACAGAGAGATTACCTTCGAAACTTATACTATAGCAATTCGAACGTGCTGACAAGATCTTTGTTCATTCAAGATCTGATAGAGTTAAAAATCTTACTCTGAATTTTCTGAACATTGATATATAATTCAAAAAACTTTTTCCTCTGACTCAATTCATGTTTCTCTTCATCGTCTCTTCATAGTCGTTTTTCATTCAAAAATAGGACATTCTGAGAAACTCTCCAATCAATGCCATGGCGGGGTTATTTTATAAGAATCACTTGATACCTAGACGGCACGCCGAATCAGAACTACCTGGAACAGGACTGTATTCTATCAGATTTGTTTCAAATCAGAGGCAAGGCTTTATCTAGAATGCTGGGAATCAAGGAATTCCAAAAATGAAAATTGCCTAAATCAGGTTTACTGTTCAGGCAAATTTTTCTGGAAAAGACATTTATGATTCGCCAGAAAGAATTGAATTCGCCCATTGTCATTCAACATGATGTTGCGAATCTATATATATCAATCGTTACAAGTCATAAAAAGTTGTAAAGCCAGTGAGAAATGAAAATTCTACTGCAGCGTGATTGCACCGTTGTTTGTCGCAAGAACGCGGTCATGTGAAGTACAATATTACGAACATCGCTGAAAAACTCTGTTCATTTTTACTGGCAGAGGTTTTGAAAATTGAAATAGGTTCAAAATGTTCCTAACAGGTTTCGGTCGGTCTGAGTAGAACTGGACCAGGGTAGGCTGGATCAGTATACCGATATGCACCTTTACCGGGTCGGATCAGGCTAAACTGTATCGGGCCAGACTGACCGGTCAGGATCGGACTGGGTCAACCCAAAACGAGCCGGACTGGGCTCGATGGAATCGGACCGAACCAGGCTGGACTGGACCGAGCCGGACCTGCTTAGGCTGCACGGAATAGGTCAGATTGATCCACATAGGACTGGACCAATAAAGGCTGAAGAGGGCCGAGATATGTTGAATCAGTCTAAACCGGATCAGGCCAGAGAGCAAACAGGGTTACAAGATCTGGTTTCATGTTCCGGTCCCGTCCATTCCAATTCGAACGTGTACATTTTTGACCCGATCCTATCAGCCCGACGCGCTCAACCCGACCTAACCCGTCAGTAGGCTTGATCGATCCAAGTCTGGTCTAACCCAGCAATCTTGTCCAGTCCAATTCCGTCAGGTCCTACCGCGATTATTTTGAGATAGGACCGAAGAAGGCTCTTAAGGCTAAGTTTTCATCATTTTTCTATGAACCTGTAGCACAAAATATTTGTCATTTGGAGTTTGACTTTGAAGTTTTCAGTATGCAATATGTTCAAACTCCTAAAACAAATTCATGATACCTAACTTCAGTCACGCCTGTTGTTTTCCGCCAATATATCTTTCCATCTCAAAAAAGCTTTCGAATTTCTTTTTCTTTTTTTCCGTTCCGTTTTTTCCTTTAAACCTAATGTTTCCTTTTCACGGTACCGTAAAATAATGCGCTCTTCATCTTTGCCCTGTGAAAATGTTTTGATTTTGTTAACTTTGAAAGCAATGACTCCGATTTTTAAAAAAAATTTTTGTGGATTTGAAATTTTTTGTGCAGTGATTTCCAAAAATAGATAGTGGTCATCAAAGCGCAAAAGAAGTACACATTACACATTACCAGTTCGAAACTGCTAAATCTCGCGATTCTGTCCAAAATGAGAATGAAAAATGATTGAAATTCAATTCTGATTGAATCAAATTCAAATCATTTTCACATTGATCTGAAATTTTTTTCTTTTCGGGAGTGCTTTCAAAGTTGATAAAAATTAAATTGAAAAAAGGAATGAGAACGCATTGTTTCTGGCCGGATTCATAAATGAAAAGTATTTTTACAAAAACATTTACTCTTTTCAGAATGGCACCTCACAACAACAAAACTTCTAAAAAGCACAATACTCGGAATGGTGGAAGTGGTGCTAACGTGAGTTTGATTACCTATTTGGTTATAAGTACCGTTCGTCGCTCACACGCACTGATTGGGAGCACAGTACATTGTTTATATTAAGAAAAACTCTGGTTACAACAATTGTTAGATTTTTTTTAATTCGGAAAAGCCGGGCATGCTATTATCGGTACTGGTCAAGATTGATTCCAGGGTTTAAGAACAACTGATTTTCGAATAACGGAGCTTGTAAAAACCTAAACTATTACTGTGCTGCTATAATTAATAATTTCAGTAAAATGTAAGATGGAATGATTCAGTCACTAGCAAAGCAAACTTTCCTTGTAAGTATTGGAACAGCTTAATAAGATTTCAAAATATGCTGACTAAATCATTTATCGCGATCGCTAGATTCTTAACTATTCATTTTTTAGCAAATAAATTACAGATACCAACTCAACCAAGAAAGAACAAAATAAACAACATGAACCTACGAAAACGGAGAAACGTTGCACCTGTAAGTTGTTTTAATGCAAGTCTTTAAAGAAGAATTCTTTCATTTGAATTTCCTCCTATTGAATTATTCTAATGCAGGCTAACAATCAACCTAAACAACGAAAGCCATTGTTCCTATCGAATGCTCCTGTGAGAAAACCGAAGGAACAGCAAGAACTCAACAAAGGACGAAGAACCCAGGTACCTATTTTAAACTACTTTTTTGTTTCCAACATACGCATGATAAGTTTTCCGGAAACTTGATTTAAAATTTGAACAAAGCGATACAATTTTCCCTACAACTGGGCAGAAAATTAACAAAGCATTTCAATGCTACTTCATAAAAGTTTTAGGAAAATAAGAGCTATGATTTTCAGGGCAAGATGGTGGATGAATGGATGAGAAAACGCTTTCCTGGAAGAGAGGTAAAATACGTCGTTCGAGCCTCGAGAAAGGATGAATCTTGGTACAAGCAGGCTATACTGGTATGTGAATACAGATACTTTAAGATTTACACGCGAATAAAAAAGTTTCCGTTCTTGATTTTTTAGAAACGAAGCAGTTGCTTTATTAAGAACTTTTTGTTCCGTAATCCGGGAATTGCAATGAATTGAAACAGTAAATCGTGTTCATTTGAGAAAATTTAGTTAAGAAATAGGGAACAACCACTAATGATCAAGAGTCCAACATATCGCCAAGATTAATATTACTAATATGTACACATCTTTTGAATGGATAAAACAAGACTTTCTTTGAATGAAGAAATTTCCGAAACTTTTATAATTTAAAATTACATTTGTATCAAGACACCGTTGTATCAATTACTATTAAAGTTAAGAACATCATCTGAAGACTGAATGCTGCTTGATTTTTTTACACAATAGTTGAGAACCACAGAATTGATGGCTCATATATACCCATTAAAGTTGGCGAATTACCATTTTCCAGCATCACAAACAACGGGTCGAACAAATGGGAAACTCCTTTGCTGCTCCTTTTTCAGAGGAGCAGATTGATCAAGCAATCAATGTAGCACTCAATCGTATGAAGGAGTTCGCTGGTTATTTGAAGTGTAACGGAGGGGATGCGGAAGCTGGAAGAAAATGGATGAAAAAGACCTTCGAAAAAGCTACTCCATCAGAAATCAGGAAGGCAAATGAGATGTGAGTACAAATCGAGAAAGACTTTGACTACTAAAAAAACGTGATTTCGTTTTCAGTATCGAAAAGTTTGATCCCTTCGACACTCTCTCGGACCCAGAGTCGAAAAAAACTGACTTTGAAGTGTATGTTTGTTCTGGCAACTTTTGAAAAATATTTATGAATAAATTTAGCAATGCAAAGTGCTTAGTCAGCATCGATACGGATAAATTTCTTTCAATGCAAAGTCTCTCCAAGGATTACTTTTTTGATTATATTGAGACAAACAACACTGATATGGATAGTTTCAAACCTGAGTTCCGGTCAGCCTTTCGATTGTTGAGAAAACATAAAAGAAACGTGAGTCTTGTAGAATCGTAAAGTTTTTCAAAAACTTTTTTACAGTTCCGATGCAAATGCACAAAAGACTGTGATCACAATTGCCCCTGCTACATTACAAACGGTCTATTCACTGCGAATGTGGTAAGAACTTCTAATAAATACCGTTCCAATCGTTTTTTTTTTCAGAGCGATCCTTTTCAGAGACGGAGATACACGTGCAGCGCAAAGTAAGTTTTGTTTTCGAAATTTTATTTTGTATCCTCAAGAGGATTTTTTTGAACGAATTGTCATACTAACGCTGGGCAGTACCAGCAAATTTGAGCATCACAAAGCTTCATAGTATATGATAGTCGTTTTCAAAATCACTACAACCATAACCTAACTATCTTTAATTTTCAGATGCGGATGCCAAGGCAAATGTTCAAAATCCTTCCCAGCTCCACCACCGAACAATGTCAAGATTGTGCTGGACAACGAAGTGAAGGGATGTGCAACATACAGCACCCAATATGCTGGACCGTGTTAGTTTCCTTTCTGCATAAAAAAGTCACGCAAAAATCATTTCAGTAGTAATACTTTTTGACATAATGAATCCATAAGTCAGTTTTCAATTGAGCTCAATTCGTGAAAATCAATTTTGTGAATTTTCAGTAATTTTTGTCAAATCAACAAAATTACAGCCGAGACAGTTCTCGAAATGAGAGGAGTTATTCGTGATGAGGAAGAAGTGGACCCACAAGACGAATACGCGATCCAGTTGTATGTTGTGGAGAACGACATGGACGCCATTCACGAGATCTTCAAAAGTAACAAGAAGTTACGTGCTGCACAGAAAGTGAAAGCACTTTCTGACGATTATGAGAAAATTTTGGAGGTAAAGTCTAGTTATCCACCCCTGTTACAATTGTGAATTCTTACAGAAGCTCACAAACACCAACATTTGTCTGGACCCACGCAGGAAGGGTAGTGAGGCACGCTACATGTCTCACTCCTGCTTCCCGAATTGCCGGGCCACAATGTAGGATTTCAACGGCATGTAGCCTTTACTTAAACCGTTTTCTTCAGGGTCTACTCAGAGGGGCTCAATCCTGCCAAGATCAGGATGATGATGACGTCCTTGCTGCCGATCTACCCTGGCCAAGAACTCACGTTCTTTTACTCGTTAGAGTACTGTTGCCAGCAATTGGCTGACATTTGCTTGTGCAAGCATTTGTGCTGCGTAAAGAATGTGGACCTGTTCCCATTCATTACGAAGAAACACGTGAGTTTGCATGAACCAACAAATAGTTGGGAATTCAGTTTAAGTAGAATTCTGTGGCACAAATTCTAGAAACATTTCTCAGTGATCTGCTGTAGTATAACACAAATTCTATGTTTCTACCAATGATTCAAAATTAAAAGCGTTTCGGTGGTGATAACCAAAGTTTTTCCTGTTTCAGATAAAAATCTTCTACTCCAAGCTGTACAAGAAACTTCACGAAGAATACCTCAAGAAGGTAGCAGGAAAGCCTTGAGTGGATTCGGCTGTTTTGAAGTTTTTTTCGTTCTTATCACCTCCACAACTCTATTGGCTTTTGGGTTTTTATTCACTTTTCCTCCTTTTCACAAACTCCTCACATTCTATTGTTGCATCGTAGTTTCAACTTTTCTAACAGTCCTAGTACTTACTAATCTTCTTTTTGAAACCAAATCAATCATTCACTAACTCTTTTTCCTACTCATTTTATATGATTTTACAAGTTCACAAAGCTATCCGGTTTTCAAATCCATTTTTCTAACATCCCAGTTCATATATCTCAATTGAATCGTTCTCATTGCTTCACGAGTTTCACACTTTCTCTTTTCTTTTTTAAATTTCGGTTGATCTCTATGTTTCCCTGATGAGCTCCAAACTTTTTCATAATATATCTTTATCATTTCGAAGTTATCTCTTTTTTACTATTCGAAAGTTTTTGTTTCGAATTACGTTTCGCTTATTATTCTTTTCGTTTTTCGCGTTCTTACTTCTTTCTTTCTGCTGTTGCTAATAAAAAAATTTTTAAGAGCATCTCCTACAACGATGTCCTCTATGAAACTTCGGGAAAGAAACCGACGTATTGAAGTAAGTATCATTCTTTGAATTACAGTTTGATCCATTTTTTAGTATCCTATCCAAATGTTTCTCATGTTTCACTCATTTCAGACCTACATTAAACCTAGCCCCACTCGCATATCACCATATTGGTGCGTGTCCATCAAAAATCGAGAGGCTCAACATGATTTATACAAGAACGAGAAAAGAAAGCATCCATTTGGCGGAACTGAAGTGAGTTATTGTATCGATTCACACATTTATTAGCATAAATCCCGATTCAAAGTTTCGAAAATGAACGTGGACAACCAACTCCTCTATCTTGAAATTCGAAATCTTCATATAACATACATTTCAGAGAACATCTGAAAAGAGAGCCAAGACCTTGGACACAGTTCATGTGATCAGCATCAACCAACGGATTCCATACCTTCCTATCCAGTATCCTGATCCCTTTTTCTTCTATGAGCGTGCCATACAGGTCAGTTCTTAAAAAAATGATCAACAAAAAATAGCTTAGGTGATATAAAACAGCGCAACTTTTGCGTAAATCTTGTACACTCAAATAATTTTCATTGACGAATTATTCTCCAAAAAAAACATCAAGGTTAACAACATTGGTTTTTCAAAGCAACTTGAAGTTTTTAGCATCAAACAAGAAGGAACCTGGTTCTACCAAAGTCTTCAATCAAGCTCATTTCCGGTAACCTTTGAACCTTGATTTATATTGAGAATTTTCATAAATTTCAGATGCACAATTAGAACAAATAGTGGATCAAGTTCTTGACACGATTCGCCAAATTGTATCCTTGGAAAAATGTAGGGAACTAAATAGCAGAAAAGGGGAAGAAATCCTGAGAAAAGAACGGGTCGATTCCACGCTTGCTAAATACAACAAAGCACGCCGGAAGTAAGTGATCACAACTACCATCTGAAAAACGTTTTGTTTTTTTTTAATTCTCCGAGTTGATCAAAAAGGATTAAACTCGAAAAATAGTTTCCCTGAAAAATTCGATTGTAAATACCTGAGAAAACGCTTGCAATTTCTTAACTTCAAACAACAGAAAAACAGTTACAAGCGTTTTCATGGATTTTAAACATAAGAACCATTCAACAACCCCAATTAGTTGAAATTTAAAAAAAAAGTTGTTTCATTTTTGCAGAATTGAAATGTTACCTAAAAGGTCAACGATTCTGAAACCGGATTTGGATCAGATTGAGATGAGAATGTGGGTTTTTTTCTTTTCATCATTTCCATTCAATCCAAATTAATTTTAGCAACAGTCACACTTCAATTTTTGTGGACAGACAAAACCTCTCGGACGCCCTGATCTTACCAAAGAGCGCATTCTTCCAATACATCGGAGAAAATGTTATTGGAGAAGAATTTCCAAAGGCATTTTTGAAAGCTGCTAAATCACTAGAAGAGATGAAAAAAGATGTGAGAATTTCTTTGAAAATATTGATACGGTGTTTATTGTTTTTCTTTCAGTTTGTCTGCAACTGCCAAAATGGCAACTGTGGCGCGAGTTGTGGCTGCAACGATTTACGTTGGGTAATGAGCAAAGCATTATCTGTAAGATTTCAATTTATTGATTCAAGGTCATAGTAAATAGTTTCAGAAAAATTCAAATCAGCATTATTCGTGCAGTAAGGCGTAAGTTTTTTTATTCCCTCTATCAAGTTTTAGCACCAATTCAAAACGCTTTTCTTTCCTGGACATATGTAAGATCAAAAAGCCCCAAAAATCACTCAGATCATGAAAAATTTACTCCAGCCAATTGGAACACTTGAGTTTCATGAAATGTTCTCGACGTCAAATCTTTTTCAGGTGTCCTTGCAAAGGGAAATGTGCTAATTCGTTTCCCGAGCCGCCGGTGAACAATATAGAAATTAGGGTTCATCCACAGAAGGGCTGCGTTACAGTGTCCACTCATTATTGTGGTCAAGGTTAGTTGTTTTCCTTTTTGATATCTAAAGGCGTACTGTGAAAAAAAAATTAGGTTTATTGTGAATCAATTAAACAATTAAAAACAAGCCTTTGAAGTTCTAGATCTAACTAAATTTTGTTTAAGGTGAAACAGCGGTGGAGTTCCGAGGCGTTTTTCGCGAAACGGAAAAAATGGAGAACAATGATTCTTATGCATTTGACAGTTATTGTGTTAAAAATGAGCAAAAGCTTACGATGGCAATATTGGAACAAAACAATAAGCTGAATCTCTCAGATAGAGTAAAAGGCTTGACCGCTACGTACCAGAATACATTGAAAGTATATAATATTTTCTCGATGTTTAAGCACATTCTATATTTCTTGCAGAAAGTTATGGAAACGGATTTGTCTCTCGATCCGAGAACTTATGGGAACAGAGGAAGATACATTTCCCATTCGTGCTTCCCGAATCTAAAAATTAATAGGTATTTTTTGCGAAGATATACAACATCAAATGTTTTGAATTCTTTTTCAGTGTATATTCGGAAGGGCTAAGTCCTCTGAACAAGAGAACCTTGTTGACTTCCATAATGCCCGTTTTCCCGAATGAGGAATTTACCTTCTTCTACGGATTCGGTTATCTTCTCGGTCAATTGAAGGACACGTGTCTATGTGGAGAAATCGGTTGTATCAGAAATCGGGAGCTTTACCCTTTCCTGACAAGAGAGGACGTAAGTCAATGCATGTGATATTCACAAGGATTATATCATCCAAAACTGGTCGATTTTTTCGGAATGTTTAGAGTTTATTCGTTGCAATTGTTTTGCACGCTCAAAAATTGAAGAAAGAGAAAACTGAGTGAAAGGATTGTTTGCAGATCAAACGATTTTACAAAGCTTCATTCGAAGACATGTATCATACCTACATGCAGAACGTTCATCAAAATGCACAACGCAGGACAGCTCCATAGGTTATTCCAAATCAATTCATGCAAATGTATGATCTGTATTTAGATATTATTGTTTTTTTTTAATCTTTTCCATATTACAGTTCCCTGATCTAGGTTGAAAATCTGATAACAGCTTATTCTGTTTTTCATTTGTTTTCCCTCAATATTTTTTGCTTTGTGTATTATCCACCTCTATGGTTTTCCAATTTTCATCGATACTCGAATTTTCCCGTTCTGACTTTTACAATGTCTTGTCCTCAATTCCACAGGTCTTCGTTCGACCAGTACTATATTTTTCACAAGCACCGAACCCTCTAGGATCCCACTAATCTTGTTCTATCTCCGTTTCAACCAACATTAAAAAGCTTCAAGATATCACAATCACTGTTTCAAAGTCATCATTTTATAGGTATTGTTTCTATAATTTATTCAAATTTTTGTATTGTTTAGACATTTTTTTTATCTTGTTCCGTTATTTCATTTGTATCATTTCGTTTTTTTACTTTTCAATGTATACGTATTATTTTTTCCTATTTTTTGTGTATATGTCCATTTCCTGCCTTTTCAATGATCCTCATCATTCAAAGCTTTCTTCTTCCCAATCTCTGCCTAAAATATGTTATTGCTCAGTTCAATTTCGATCATACCAAAGTGTTTTTTTTTTCTCTTTCCAATGCAAATCATAATTACCCATATCTATTTATTTGTACAATTTCCCTAACTCTCTGTTATTTTGTTTCATTCTAGTTACATCAAAAGTCTTTTTTTCACCTACAAAAAGTTTTAATATAATTTCAATCATCATTTCTCGTTTCCCATGCTAAAGATTATTATATCTTTTGATATCTCGTTTCATTTATCCAATTGTGTATTTTTACTCAATGTTTTCAATTTTTTCAGTCAGATCAATTAGCAAGTCTATGAGTCATACGAAGGGCAAACTTAGGCGTTGCGCCACCAAGGTGAGTGAATAAACTTCTCTTGAAAACAGATTTTCAATCTGATCTTCCAGAATTGCGAGCCGAAACTTGTATCCCTACTGGATGACCAAGAGAAGAACAAGCCGGAAAATTTCCCACCAACGTCTCGCTACCAAAACATTTCCAGAAATGTAGAGAACCCAGTTATATTTGCTTTAGTCAAAAGATCATTGGATCAAGCCAAACTGAAGAAAAATCAGGTAAATTTCCTTCCGGGGTTCCATCCAATCAGCTCATATAATTTTGATCATTAGGGCAATTTTGATTTTGATAGAATTCAAAACATTTAGGTTGATTTAGGAGTAATTTGCCGTAAATCTCAAAACTTCAGAACAGTCTTCAAAGTATTGATAGATCTCAAAAATCCTGCTCTTTCCTATGTCTTTGAGGACTCGAAAATCTCTATTATCATATTGATTTTATTTTTCTTCAGAGCCCATGTCCTGAAATTATCAGAAAGGAATCTCGTTATGGTTGCCCTTTTCCGATCAATTCAAAAAAGACTGCTTTCGAAATTTTACATCAAGAAATATGACTTATTAATCAACCTAATGTTTTGCTAACAAAAAACATTAGAAGGGTACAGCAACAAAATGAAAAGTTCAGGTGTGCTGCAACTGCAAAAACTGTTTCACCAATGTCAATTGCAAATGTCGAAAAGCGGCTCTTGAAATGGAGAGAATGTTTGGAAGCAAGCCAATAGTTAGTTTTGAAACAGTTTTATCCTAATCAAATGTGAATTGTAGCTTCGGGATACTCCTCTGGAGCTCTCTGATGATGTGGATGCAGAGTTCGATAACAATTTCCGCTTTGTATGCGGTGAAAAGTGAGTTTTTGGTTGAATCGCTAGATTGTTTTCTCAATATTCTTGTTTTCAGCTGCAATTGCAACAAGAGCTGCAAACTTCGGGCACTAGACCATATAAACGATTGTTTCGTTGCCCGATTCGAAGTGATTCGCTTTTCGGAAGAAATGGGCTTTTGCCTGATTAGCAAGAAGGCAATCAAAAAAGGTTAGTCTTACTGAATGTAAACTTCAAAATTAGACATGTTTTATTATAGGATTCCCGGTTATTGAGTTTACCGGAGAGTTCTGCTCCTACAAGATGGCCGAGCAGGATGACCATCGGCGTTACTGCTTAGCCTTAATAGACGAGGAAGAAGCCGACTTCAAACTGGTGAAATTTATTCAAAAGTTGGATAACATTGATCCAGGTTTCAAAAAAGTTTTGATGGTGAGTCACTATTACAATATTCTTCCCGAAAGAATGAAATATTTTGAGGGAGCTTACAAGATGCAGACTTTCATCACTCCTCTGAACAAAGGAAACATTGCTCGCTTCATCTCTCATAGCTGCGATCCAAATGTTCAGCACACCAGGTAACTCAACTTAAATTTTACCCCTCCAAATATTTCAATTGCAGAATATTCGATGGAGGCCTATCTCCAGCAAACCTTCGCTGTGTTTTCATCGCGACTAGAGACATTGCAGCTGGAGAGGAGCTCACCTTCAACTATGGAGAACAGTACAAGAAGGAGACTTTCAACCGAAAATGCCTTTGCACAAAATGCGTTGCAGAGAGAGCCTTGAGGCTCAGCCGACGGAATGCAGCGAAGAACCGCAAGAGAACTCAAAGTGCTGTTCAAACTCCCAGCAAGAAGAGTTCCTTGAGGCCTTGCACTGAGGCAGAGGAGAAGAAGAAAATTGGTGAACTCATGCAAATTGAGCTTCCAATAGGACGGTTGACAAGATCGAAACTCAGCACCATCCAAACCTCCACCAGAAGAACGAGAAATTCTGCCAGAGTTGCGGCAAATTCTGCCAGAGTTTCTGGAGCGTCTGCCGACAGATCTTCTCGACAAACCGTTACGGCCAGTGTCAAACGTGTTGTTGCTATCAAAACAATCCCGTCGCAGCAGGCAAGTGCTCCAACATCAAGTGATACTTCTGCAGCAGCTGGATCTTCAAGACAGACTCGCTCAAACACTGCGCGAGTGGATGCTCCAGTAAGCACCCAAGGAGTGTCAGTGCGAAGGATGACGACGAGAAGCTCGGGAAGAGTTCTTCCATCACGGACAGTTGCCTCCGCTTTTATGAGACAGAATAGACATGTCTCGACTTTCTGAATGCAGGTTTTTGAACTTAATATGTTTGAAGGTAGAATATGACATTTTTACAGAATACTTTACCCAACTGTTGATAAAACAACATCTGCTGCGTTCTCTCAATTCACTGATCAAGACTACATTGAGTATGTTTCTTTTGAGAGGCAAATAGAGATTCTCACTCTTATCCAAATGATAGAAAAGCTCGGAAAATACTTTTCAATCTTTTTTTCCTTATTTTCTAAACAGAAACGATTGGGGTTCTATCAGTTCTGTTTTTTTCAATCACATTCCGGATTAATAACTCACAAAATATCACGGTGAAGTGGTTTTAACTTAAAAACAGGTGTAAACTTTTGTAATTACTTTTCTACTCAGAACGTCGACAATACAAATATCCTCCAGCTCTATGCAACATCTATTCATCACACCTACAACAATTCACCGGCTCTTTTAAGACATTTCGGCTATGTAATCTTTTTCATCATCTATCGAACCTTTTTTTATCATTTCCCAAAATTTCCACTCATCTTTCTTCATCAAAGACATCCAGCTTCCCCAAAATGTTCTTTCACTGTACTTCCATTCCGAGAATCTTTTGTTCTTTAAGTTTTTATCGTCTTTTATCATTTTTTTAATCAACAGTTCCCATTCCGCAACTTTTCATTCTTTCCATTTCTATGAACCGCAATTCTCTTATGATTGTTTTAATTTTCTAGATCTCAAATTCTGAGAATCAACTTGTAATTCTTTTTTCTATGAATTGGCATTAATTTGTAGGCAACATTCGTTTTTCAAATCCTCTCCATAGCAGTTTCACCGAATCCCCATATTTCAATGTCTTATTTACATCGGACTTTTTGTTCCATTCTCAAGTATCCTTTTTTATTCCTTACAATTGGTAAACTAACTTTCATTTTCTTATTTTGGCACTTTTGAAGCTACCTTTGTTCTGTATTCTCATGCTCTTTGTACCATTTCAATGATTCCTGTCTCAATAACTCCTCAATCTTATATTTTTCAATGCAATTTCGATAATCAACAATTTTGCTTCGATTACTTTTTTCGCAATTAATGTTTATAGTCATCTTTATAAAACTGAGCAGTTTCCTCTGGCCCGAGAAACCTCAGAGGTTTTAATGTATTTTATTTGACTTTCTTTAAATTTTCAATAAATATTCTGTAATTCAAGTGAGCTTGAACTATTCGGTTTTCGAGAAGTTAACTGGACCGCATTTCTTCGGAAACCAATTTTACCCCAATCTGATTGCAAAAATCCAATAGATTTTTACTATGGTGTTTAGTATGTCTTACGTGTGTGGCTTCGATCGAACATCGAGACTGCGTCATGATTGAACATCTAGAACAAGTATGAACAAAAATGCAGAACTCACAAAAATTGAATGGTAAAAAGTTTTGGACAACCGATAATAAATTTCTTTCTCACATCAAATCCTTATTTCCCAAATAAAAATACAATCTATGACTGTTTTATTGCTCGCTTTATTATTCGATTCATACTTTCAACCAGTTCACATAAATGAAACGGACAAGTTGGAAAAATTGAAATTTTTATTCTGTTTTCCACTCAAATTTTGACTTCAGTCATCTTGATAACCTCAGATGTATTTTATATAACATTTTCTTAACACCGATTATGTAACTTATTCAACAAACGATTTCCTCTTTGATTCCCAGAAAACTTGCCTTGACATTATTATCTTATTTCATTTCCTGCCATAATGCACATTTCCTACCATAATCCAAATAATGTGATGTTTTGTTCTCTTGTACTGGAATATGACATTTATTGAAAATCGAGTGTGAACCATAGTCAAATGCATGCGAATGGGTATATTGGGACCAAAAGAAACGGGAGGAAGTGTGTTTGATGACTAGTCTATGTTTGGAATATAGGGATACAAAAACTTCTCTGATGCCTGGTGGAAAAAGGAACTCAATGCGGAAAGGAAAGAACATGGAAAAAGCCTATTTGTAATAGGAAAGGAATCTTTTGATATGGAAAACACACAGAAAAGAAGGAAAACTGAAAAGCAGTTGTCAGAATATGTTGAAAACCATGTGAAGAAGAAATGCTGAGATTCGTGAATTGGAAGCTTTCAGACGAGGTAAAACAGTTGAAAGGATAGGAAAGAAAATGCATGGAATTATGCGAAACTATAGGAAGAAATGAAAGAAAAAGCATTGGTCCACCGGCAAGCAGATAATTGGATAGATACTCTGCTCTAGTTTCAAGTGAGATACTGTAGTAATACATGATGGACCAGGAAAGTAAATCTTGTGGAGGGTCGGGATGATAACCAAAAATAAAGCTGGTATGAGAACAACACGAGAAGAAGAAAAGTATTTCAAAATACAGAACAATTGGAGGATCAGATGGAGTGACACGCATTGTAAGGAGTTCATTCTGCTGTTTGCAGAAGATGTGACTGATGGTGATGTTGAGTGAGGTCATTAAGTAGGTTTACGTGTTGTGACACAAGATCCATCTGAAAATAGAAAATGAATTTGAAAATATCTGGAAAGAATTTTATTTGTTGATTACCGATGCCTGTGGATATCCCGGCTCATCTCCCCACATTATTTCTTTTTTGGTCTTCATGATGGTTTTATACTCGTTTACTCGGACCTTCTTCCCATCGATTACGCACGTTCTCTTTGGACGGGGTCGGTACCGATAGTCTGGATGTTGCTCCATGTGCAACTTGCTCAACCTTGACTGCTCTTCATAATAAGGCTGCTTTTCAGCATTGCTCATGGCTTTCCAACGAGATCCTGGAAAGTGTAAAATACTTTTCTGCAAATCTAAATCCAAAACTGTTCCGTATATAGCCAAATCCTGACTGAAAAGTCTTCGTTCAACTTACCAAGTATCTTTGAAATGTTGCTGTTGTGCATATCCGGATAAGCTTTCAGGATTTTGCGTCTTTCGTCACGAGCCCACACCATAAATGCATTCATTGGCCTTTTGATATGGTTTGGAGACTTTGCTTGTGGCCGAGGTGTAGCCACTTCACTTGTAACAGATATGTTACCTGGAGTACTTTTACCACTGGAGTCTGGAGAGCAATTGTTGAATAATTGCCCTGAAAAATACAGTTTTAATGCTTTTGAAGACTCAGTATATTGGATTACCATCATTTCCATAATTGGTTCCCAATGAATATGGTAGTCGAAAACCGGAAAGTGGAGATTCAGGTACAGCAGTTGGTGATGGTGTATCTTTTGAGAGATTCAACGGAGTCTCGACTTTTTCGACAGGTTGAGTTGCAGCAACGGCGGCAAGTTTAGCGGTAATACTCTTTTGAAGCATTGAAATATTATTGGCAAGAGTATTAGGTAAATGACCAGCAATAGTGGCATTCAAAACCGGATTGTTGAGAATCGCCTCATAATTAAGACCACCTGAGAACAGATAGAAAGATAAGATAACTTCAAACCAATTAGGATGCCTACCATTAAACAAAAGTGGAAGATTCTGAGTGGCTTTCAACATGTTAGCAAACAACATTTGCTGATGCTGTTGTTGGTGCTGCATAATTTCATGTTGTCTGAGAAGCATCTCAGAATCAAAGTTTCCAGCATGGAGCATCTGAACAGAGGCAAACATTTAAAAAATACAAAGTAGTGTAATATTGAGAAGAAATGAGAAAAATTTTCTTTGTGTCTAACCTTTCCCTTTATCATTGAAGTCTATTACCCCCACGGGTCAAGGGGGCGGAGAATTGAAATTGTTACAAGGTTAGTGGACACTTGAAAAAGAAAAGAAAATGTGAAAGTTAAGAGAACTACGAAAAACCACTTACAGGTGAAAACCGTATGGCAGAAATCGCGGGTAGCATAGCTTTGACTTATTATCGAGAATGCCTACAGCGGAGGACAAATTCTGATCCTTTCCGACAATTGGCGGTGAGATAAAAGCTAACACGCAATGAATGGTCTGGTCAGGATAGGAGGGGACGTTTTCACTTACGCAATCTAACACGTCCTTGGCAGTGTTTACTTTATCAGTGAACGTATTAGGTAAAAGGGGAGGAACTAAGGGAGGGATGTCAAGAATAGAGCTACTTACCGGGCTCATGTCGTCAGGATCCTCTTTTAATTCGTCTTTAACGGGACTCTCGTCGTTTGTTAACCTCTCTTTTATTGATGTCAACTGAAAATTTTGATCGTGAAGATTCAAAAATCTTTAACACGAGTTTGGTTTTAAAATACCTGTCGGATGACGTCTGTTATTAAATCTTGCTTCTGGTCTGGAGTATCCACCGAGTTAATAACCTCTCTAAACGTCAAGAATTAATGAGAGATTAATGAAGGTGTCAAATAACATACCTCAATTGGTTTCCGTCAATTAAAACTGTACAGCCCTGTTCCGTTTGTGCGAGAATATCAGGAAATTCAGAGACTCCAGTGGTAGCTGACGTGCTGAAAATTCCGGACAACTATGTTTATGTCGTTAAAAAAGTCGGTAGCTTCAAAAAGCGTGTACAATTTCTTATCAATCAACTGTCTCAAAGAGAATAGACAATGCACAAAAATAGTCGGGGTTATCAGTGAGGTACATTTGTTTTATGAGTTATTACCTACAGTTTTCTCAAAATATTTTTGGAGTTTGTTTGTTAAAGTTTGGAAATTTGTAGAATGAGAGAGGAGAACAATGATAATTGTTGGGTTTGTGCAGTATCTAATAATAACGTTTCCGGTGTCTGTTGTCTTATTTTTATTCGGTTTTAATGACTATGCTTGTAAAACGTACATACATAGAGCATTTTAATTCCGAAATCCCATACTTACAAAGTCTACAATCTTTTGTATCTCAAACATCTAAATGAACATCTTAAGGAAATGAAACAATGATTCTTTGCTATCTCTGACACATCAAAAAATTCTTATCAATGCGCTAAAAGGAGCTGAACTGGCACAGGGTCTCACCGATCAGTCTCTGATAATTTCGCAAGAACACGGAAAGGGGTGGCAGTAATTTACAGTGAACCCCTCTTCTACTTCCGTTTGAAATAAAAGATCCCTTTGCTCATCAGTCATCTTCTTTCACTCGTCACTCACTGTGGCCTTTCTTTTATCCTTTATTGGCTGCTACTCCTTCCCACTCCTTCTCTTCTTCTGTTATTGCAATTTCAGCTGTCATCAAATCATCCCATTCTACTCTGACAGTAGAAAAGAAGGGTTTTGGGGAAGAAGAGAGAAGGGTCAATGTCAAGCTGACAAATTAGTCGGATGTTGAAAAGATGTTGTTTCCTTTTTTAAAATAGGAAGTCAAAGGGTTTCCTATCCTCAATGAGAGAGAACTCTAATAGAAAGAAATAGAAGAAGAGTAAAATGAGAACTTGTGCAGGTTTTGTTTCTGGAGAAAATCTGAGAAAACGAGGAAAACTTTGGAAAAAAGGCAGTAAATCAGGCACTGTATTGGTCTATTCGTCAGCTCGCTGTCATCAAGAACAATGCCATCGTCCTGTCAAGTCGGGCATAAAAACAACGGACAGCCAAGGGCGTCTATTCTTCTTATACCATTCTTCTAGTACCAGGTGGAACAAAAAAAACGAAATTTCGTCTTGCAAAAAAGGTAAGAGTAAGGAAAGTAAATATAAAACAACGAACAGTTCGATAGTATAGTTGTTTGAAGAAATCAAGACATATAGTGATGAGTAAAAGAATTTTTTCGTACTGTTTTTCAGAAAACAAAACAATATATAGATAAAAAAGTGTTTGTTTTGAATGAACAACTTAAACAAAAATGAATGGATCTTCCCAAACGGAAGAGTGACGTACCACTCTGTTTTTCTCAGTTCTTATTATTTTTTCAATATTTTCGAAATTTCAATTTTGCAAGTCACTGATAGGAAGTAAGTTCTATATTTTTGAGCCAGGTTTGTTTAAAGGGTTTGTTACTATTGAAACTAACCCGAAACTGTAGATCACGGGATGGGAATAGACGAGCACACTCATTGTTTGCGAATGGGTGAAAAATTGGGGGAGGGAGGGAGCGGTAGAATTCAAAACTCGGCAAATTCATTGTTATCACCTTGACCCCACTTTTCCAAAAGTTTTTTTGCAGCAATTACGCATCATATTGATAATTTGATAACGGTCATCTCATTGGCGGTCAAGAAGAAGGGGTAGAAGCTGGAAACTAACCTCGTATGATCGGAGATGGTACTGGAACTTGATTTGATGTCGTCGTGAGGTGAAACAGCTGGATTTGGAGTGTCGTCCATCTGAAAACAAGGATGCGTGAATGATGTCTGGAATTTGAGACAAAAGGAAGAAGAATGAAAAAAGAGCTTGTTTAAGGAAGAAGAAGGGACTCATTCTCTGAAGAATTGGATACAGCTCTTCGGGGCGGGCGACCACAAGGAGCTGTATCTTCTTCGTCTTGGCTAATTGTGCGACGGATATGTGTAGAAGAATGCTAGACTGCGGGAAGGGGAGGTTTCTTTTATTCTATTCTCTCAGTTCTTGTTATTATTATTATTATTTATTGTGACAATCAAATTCAGTACTCCTCTTACAACTCTTCCTTTTCTTCTTCCTAGTCCTCAAAAGAGGCAGGATGTGTGGAAAGGGAGCTGCGGAGCAATGTCTCAGACGTGCTCAAGTTCGTACCTCCTATATTAGTACACGATCCTAATCCTAATGTTAACTAATGATGGAAAGTTGTCCTACTATTATTCAATTCATCAACCTACTCATTATCATACATTATAACAATCTCCTATTCTATTTGTGAATTCACAATTTTTCTATTCTATGCCTAGGATCTGAGAAGATGAAAAGTGGAAGAAAGAAAAGGTGAAAGGTGAAGAAGTTGCAAAGTGATTGAGTCAGTGTTACAGGGATAGATTGGAAATTTGATATGATGATGAACCCCGCGGACTATGGAAACGAGGTGTAGGTGGAATGTGGAATGCGAACGTTTGTGCAATTCATATGTACAATAAAATGGAGCAAAATGTGAGAAGCACAGTGAGCTTAGGCATAGTTCTCTTCGCTCCGCCCACTCGCCACTCTCCGGACGACTCTAACGCTTTTGTCAAGAACGAGAGTCACCCCTTCTACCTCTGTCAGTTACGCCATGAGGAGGAGCCAGACATAATGGGATTATGAAGAAGAGCATAAGTGGGTGGCGCCATTGGAATACGGTGGAAAATAGGGGAATGAGGATGCTAAAAGAGAGGTTTCTCGAGATGAACTAAAAGCATGATCTAAGAACAAAAGATTCCTTTCCTACCACCTTCCTGTCAAGAAAAACGATTATGTAATGTGCGGTAAACGAGGCCCCTAATTATAGTGTCCCTTCTAATTCGGTGTGCTGCTCTTTCCGGTAGCTTGCTCCGTTCTCTTGCAAAGGGGATGGCTTTTCTATCCTAATTAGAAGGTTACCGCTTTATACTCTCCCTCTCAGGGCACTCCCTTGAATCCATATAACAGAACAATGCATATACTCACATGATCCGGAATGAGAAGAGTTTGAGTCATTGGTTGCACAAGCATTTTGTCCTCGTTCTCGTCTTGACTGTTCTCCACCACTTCTTTTGTAGTCACCACTTTTTTCGCGTTTTCAGATAATTTAGTCGGATTCGCTTTTCTTCTACGGCTCATGCTGGAAACAAAAGGTTGTGTTGTGTGCACATGTGACAAAAAATAAGAATAAAAATGAAAATGAAAAAAAAAGTTTACTAAAAAGTGAGTGGGGAGGAGGGTGTGAAGAAAAAAGAAAAAAGGGATAGATCATAACTCTCAATTAGATGCATAGCACACAATGCAAATATACTTCGAAACATGAGCATTAATGAGGGTCCATCGTCTTAGAAAGGACCTCCGGGATCAACTGGACTCAGGGTGTGCCACTCCCTTTATGAGTAGGTGGAGAGCAAGCAACGTCTCCATTTTATGTAAATCCAGGAGAAAGCACCTGGACAAAACGTGCCATCACCGGAAATGGGGCCATCAAGCCACCACAGGAAATGTTATGCTTTCTAATCACTTTTGTGCAGTGTTATTCACTTTCGCCACTTATTATTCCGATTGAAGGCGTTAGAAAACGTTAGAAAACGGAAATTTGTCATTTCAAAGAATCATCGCAAAATCGGAATTGTACATACATGTGTTACATGCACATCAATCTTCAATAGCAAAAATTGGGAGATTGTGAAAAACGATCATGCATGTCTCCTCAACATACAAGGAGGGGGGACCACCTGTGATTGAAAATTCATATAATCGTTTCACTAGCAGTAACTCATCCCAGTACGAGTCATTAGTCACAAGATGGGTCAACATGCGATACACTGCCTCCCAAGTCACACAGATGTTGCTATAACAAATTCAAATAATTACGGGAGAAAATGATAGCACAATTATGATTGAAGGAATAACGTGAGAATAAATGTTTCGAAACCAGGTTCATCTTCACAAACATTCATCAGGCTACCGTATACCTGTCGACCGGATGTCTCAATACGCTTTTATTCATGAGGTCTACACACGCAATTGAGTGCTTTGAAATATAAGTTTGGAATTGACAGAGAAGAGAATGATACTCTTGTGGATTCTAGTCATGATAGTGGTGATAATGAATTAATTATTATCTTTCCTCAAGTTACTCATTCAAATTTTCACAGACAAGTTTTCAATAGCAAGTGTCAAAAACACCAATCACCATATTCATGATATTCACCTTTTCCAGCCACAACATGCTTCTCTTCACTAAACCTGTCAAGGGATCTTCAAAAACTTTCCAATTCCATTTTCTTACTAGTATGGTCAGCTATTTTTCTTTGTAATGGTCAAGAAAAGGAAAACTAGCCGACACAAAAAAAACCAATCTATGACTAATCGATTCGCAACAATACCTCTCACCACACACCTAATTTGTCTCCCTTTCTTCTCGAAAAGCTGAGAAAATGGTTTTGTGGGAAAATGGGGAAATGTTCTTGTTTGGCACTTCCCATTGAAGATAGTTCCATGGGAACACAACTGATGAACAATAATTTGAATATTACACTAACCAGAGGTTACCAGGGGGCTATCAGTATCAAATTCCACTCTGACTATTTTCCTCTCTTGTTGTTTGGGGGGAGGAAGAGCAGGAAAAGAGGGGTTAAGAATAAAAGACGGTGTACAAGGATGGGGTTGAGCCGCTTATAGGCTGTAGCTCGACAAGAGCTACCGGATCAGGAGAGTCTTTCGAGAAATTGGAAATCCCTCTAAGGTACCAAAATGTATTCTTTTGGAAGAGGAGATGCATGAACAAAGCACAATCTCTTTGTATATGAAATTCAAAATCTAAGAATGAAGAATCTTGTTTGGTTCGAGATCCATTGTAACATCCGGCACCTTTGAGGATGCTGTGATAGTGGTTTGACAACAAATCAAAGGTGTTATCAGGTGTAGTATATATGAGATGACGGCAAGTGTGACAAGTGGCTCCGCTTTTTCATTTGAGGTCAGTTTTTAAAACAAAAAATTTTTCGCAACAATTTTCGTTCGAGGATTCGTATCCTGAGAGAAAGAGAAAGATGTAAAAAAGTAGCATCATCTTCCAGGAAAACGCAACAATTGACAAACATATTGACTGGCATTGTTCCAACTGGTCCAAGGGTTCCTTGTCTTATCTCTCGAAATTCAAAAAATTGAAGCAAAACGGATAGAAAAAAAGAAAGAGAAAGTAGTACGCCAATCCATGGTTATAAAGATAAGCATGTTCACACACAATCACTGGTCAATTGATTAAACTTTCTCAAAGGTGTCACACTTAACTTACCATCAATTCTCCAAGACAATAGATAATCAGATGACGTTGACAGATGACAGGTTAGCAAATGAAGAGAACACCTAATAGAACAGGAGTCTCATGGCTTTGTTCCGCGTATCCGGCGCCCGATGACAACTGGCTCTTGTGGCGGCAGAACTTTTCGAAACAACGGTGCTCTGTTTCTCTCTCTCAATGTCACACATTCGAAGTAACAGAGAAACTCTTTCGAGCAATACAATGGCTTGAGCATTGCACTTTAAGTTAGAGCCGAGAAAAAATGTTGATAGGATTGATGAGTGATGAGACAGCGGGATGTTTGATGAACGGAAATTTGTTAGCATGTTCTGTCAAGATGAATTGCTATCCGTTAAGTATCAAAAGATAACTAAGAAATCGGAGGATTTGAGTATGGAATTTTGGTAGGTAATACAAATGATGATATATGAACTGCACAGAGTTTGAGTTTTTTCGGAAAACACTTTAAGATACTTATAGGATATCTAAGTTTATGCAGTGTCTATTTTTCTGGATCATCTTCCTGAAGAAGTTTCAAAGTTGTTTCAAAAGTTACTGATCCTTGTCATAACATTTTCATGGCATCAAAGAAAACTTTCTATAGACTCAATAGATTTCAATAGGCTATTCATATGAAATAATTGACATCTATCCTCCCTCCAACTACAAACAGAAGAGTCAAGGATAATTCATCATCCTGAGCTCCAATTATCTCTTACAGTCTGTCAAGCACACATGAATATTTGATAAAGTATGGAATGAAGGATAATACAAAGGATATGGAAGAAAAAACAATTATTTATGGAATGGACATAGAAGACACATGATGATAAACTCGGAGGAGTTAGCTGAAGGATATTAAAGGGATCATGAGTGGTGACGGGTGCGGCGATTTGGCCTACTATTATTATGATCAACAACGGCACACGACAACGGGAAGAATATGAAGACGAGACAAAGTAGTATTACTATGAAAATCTTCTACCAAATCTGTATGTGCTGTGTTGCACAGAACAAATCTGAATAATAAAATGGAAAGTTTGCACAAGGAACAAAAAAGAGGTGCTAGGGGAAAAGAGCAGATGTTCGGTACTTGTTTTTAAGCAATACACTGTACGACTTTTGAATGGAAAAATGAGCAGGTGGTAAATGTTACACAAAAGGTTGAAAGGAATGGGAACCAGTTTTTTCAACTCACCACTATAGAGCCATTCGGGAGGTCGTTGCTACTGATCCAGCAGTATGTTCAATAGATTTGATTCTCCTGGAAAAATTAACTTCTAAAATCTGAGAGAAAATCATTCAGGAGCCAAAAAGAATAAATAAGAAATATGAAGAAAGAGAGGTCGGGGAAAGGGTAAGAATAAAAAAGAAAAGGGTATAGAAACTCTCGAAACTTTTAAATGGGCCGATTATTCAAGTTCGATTTAGTCAATAATTCAAAAGGTTCGCACGCGCTGAATGAATTGTGGATTATGCGACGGAACAAAGATATTGCACGGATATCAGAAATTCTTTTTCTTCAATTCAGATGGTCTCACGATATGCCCTTCCGGAGAAAAGAAGAAAAGGTTCAAAAGAAAGGGTAAAAAGTAATCGAAGAAGAAGAAGAAATAAGTTGAGAAAAATGAGATGGCAACAGTAGTTACAGGAACAAATGTTGACAAACAGAAAGAGTATGGACTAGTTGGAAACTATGAAAAAAGAAGCGTAGCTTATGAGGTGAATTTTTTGGAAGAAGAAGAAGAGAGGAGACGAAACTAATTGGTTTTCCTCTTACTGTTCTTCAATGGACTGGTCAGTTGTTTCAGACTTTAGCTGACCTGGTTAGCGTCGAGAACTTTGAACCAACCAAAAAGACTGGTATTAGTTGTCTAGATGGTGGGGCAAAGCAGGCAAGTAGACCTGGGAACTGGTATCAGACCAGTGTTTCAAGATGGTCGTGTTCCATCACAATGGAGGAGTGAAGGAGTGAGTGACCACCTGAAAACAAAACTGACCACGCAATTTGTTTGTCCTCTGAATAGTCTCACAATAAGTTACACTGTGCCCTCTTCTCTGCGAAAGTGGGTGTTGTTGGACACATTTGAAGGAAGGAAAATGGAGAAGGGGACCCGCGCTTCTTCAAAACTGGATGTATTGACCGATGGCGCAAAAGTTTTGAAGAATGCGAAATGGTAATAGGTCGAGAACCACTTGCAACAATTCCATAATGTTTCTTTTAGTTGACACAATGCACCTACTCAACCTCGTTTTATATCGGAAGATTCGGAAATGCGTTTAAGATAGACTAAGAGGGCATTGCGAGAAGAGGTTAAGAACAATTGAAATACGGTATTGGAGAAGAGAAAAATGAAAATTCAAAATAAAAGAGGTTAGAGAATAACTGAACTTCAGAGGAATGGTTTGATCTTGTTGTTCAGAAGTTTTGAGGTGAAGGAAAGATGGGAACATACAAAATCTTCAGGGATCCATCTTAATTTAGGTCACTGAAAGAGCAATGGTCAAAATCTCATAAATTACTGGTTGTCATAGCAACCACTAAAAAATAAAGTCTTTGAATTTCCTATTCCAAAAATCAGATAAAAACGGTCAAAGTTGCTCGAGCTCATTCATCAAGCAATCAGCTCGGAAGTTATTTTTCTTGAGTACTAGTAATTTTAGTTTAAGTAGAAGTAAAATTATCAGGGAAATCACCTATTCTTCAAAAAAGACTTGCGTCAATAGGATAGTGCTCAAATCGGTTATTTCAAAAAATGCTGATTGGGTTTTTAGGTATAACGAAGAAGGTATAACGAAGTTCAAACGATTCTGATGCTCGATGAAATTAAACTGTTTGCGTTGCCATGTTACTGTAGGTATTTGAGTCTGGATATCTGACAGCCACACCCTTAGGTAGGCACTGTATGTATGTAGATCCGAAAAATCCATGCTTGTTCATTTGCCTCCCACCGGTTAATCTATTTCTTTTTCCCTGAGAAGGCCGGCTTTGCCTTCTTTTGCTGCTTTTCCTTCTCAATTTTTGCCGCCCATTGTACCCGTGTTACGCAAAAGCGGATGACCATTGCGGCAAATGCATACAAACACAGGAGGTAGTGTCAAAATAATTTGCGATTTGCCTTTTTGCCTACCCCCCCCCCCCCCCCTCTTCCTCAATTCTCCCTCATTCATCGTCTTTATTATTGACACTCGGAACCTGTTTGATTTGATTTGCCACTGGTCACTACCGTACGGATGGCATATAACTGTATGTGGAGATGACGATTAGCGCGGCTGGAATGAATTGACAAAAAACACACAGAGATGAGAAGCAAATGAAGAGGTGGACTGGGTACCGACAACGCCGCCGATTGGTGATGGAAGGTGCCCACTTCCAACCCAGAAAAAAATGGCCGACAGTGAATTGGAGAACTTGCTTCTCCCCTTCCTGGATGCTGATGGCGCAACAGATCGAAAAGAAGCTGCTTAAAAAAGCCAAAGAGACAATAGATTAATGGAGACTTCAAAATACCTACGCGTCTTATCTGATGCCATCTTCTTTGGGATAAAAAAATAGAATGACAGAAGAACAGGCATACAATCCTTTTTAGACTTTCTAGCATCAGATGTGGAAAAGGGGACAATTACAAAATGTTATTTGGTTTTACTATATAGAATTGGTCAAAGACGAGGAAAAAAGTTAGTGAGTGTGAGAATCGGGTGGTCTTTCTCAGAAGTTTACAACATGAAACAAGAGGACAGTAACAAGAGCGGAAACATTAAATTTGGTTGTGTTTTGATAGAAGTTACTGGAATAATTGAAGAGGAGGGGTGCGGGAACTGGTAGTTTTTAAAGTTGTTTTAGGAGAGCTGAACGAATTCAAAGCATTTGATGAAATTAGTTGGAATCATTGATAAATGTCTCAAATAATTGAAAATTGGGAAACAAAAAGTTATTTTCTCGAATCTTAGTCCCTTTCCTGAAACAATGTTCAATAATCAGATCCTCTTAACTGGTATCACTAAAATCTGATCAACCTTCAATTGGGTTGCACCCGATAAAGAAGATCTGACTGGATGTGATTCACATAACAAGACAAAATGATTTGTCAGTGGGACATCTCAAATTTTCTGCATAAGCATTCAAATATAGCCATTTCCTGGTTTTCTGTGAGAATGTCTTCAAAAAAATCATAACAATTAGTTAAATACAGCATTACAGTCTGAACTAAAACCTATTACTCCATAAAACTCACGCGTAATTTCAGGAGCCAACATTTCTTCAAAAAAGTCAAGTAACTACAACTGTAAGTTTATTGAAATTTGGATTCAAATTGATTTCGATGGCTCTAAACTACTAGCTTGCCTAACAGAACATCGTAATTTTAAAAGACCGGTAATTTGATTGAACCCAGTCTATCATCAACAAGATATACCAAATCACCGTCAAAAGTAGGTACCTTCATTTTTTATTCATTATGGCGGAATTGGAATGGAATCAGAAGATTATCTACACTCATTTTCAAAAACAGTTTTTCAGTTGTTGTTTTCAATAAAATTCATTGTGCATACAGTAACTACTCCTATATTAGATTATTTTGTGCGTCATACAATATTAACTAATAACTCTTTTCCCTTTTATGGAATGATTCATGAAATGATAGTTCAAAAACAACAGAAAGAAAAACAAATCAATCTCATCTGACAATTGGTTTATACAAAAACGAAAGTTTGATTGTTAAATCAATTGATTAGTGTGTTTCTTCAACAATCATGATAACAGAGAAAAATACAAAATAAGTACAATGAACCCAGCCGGAAGAAGGATTTCGAAATTAATTCGAACTGTCAATGGCAACGCCTGTCATTTAGTCTTGTCAATGCCTCCCATTTAGTTGTTTTCACACCGTTTTCGGATGTTTCCCTCCATCCTTCTTTTCTTCTCAAGTCATTCCTCATTGTGTTCACGGTCATTTTTCCGCTGTCACTTGTCGTTGGTGGCAATAACAGTGACAATTGTTGCGAGTACAAAAATCGTGGTAACGAAATTCACAAATTTTTGAGACGCATGAGAGGGAGAGTGAGAGGATGAGACAATGCCCGACCTTGTGGTCAAATGGCTACCATAACGTCCTTTGTGTCTCGGCCGGCAGCACCTCCCTCACTAAATTTAGTGGAGAGGTAGAGATGCTTTCGAAACAGAAGGTAAGCGTGTGAGAGTGGAAGAATAGAATGGAACCCGTTTACTCGTCCATTTTTTCAGTGTGAGAGAAAAAGGGACATTAGAAAAAGAAACAAATTCCTTTCCACTTAAGTTGGCGGCCATTGCATGATTTTATTTTTGGGGCGCATTGTTGTTGCAAAAGAGCGATAGTATCAATTCTTTATCAATTTTGCAAAAAAAGAAAAGCGAAATGAAGCTAATTCGAAGATTTGATTCTGTGAGGGGACCGAGATCAAAATCTGACAGATGCAGAATGAAAAAAAAAAGAATATGAATGCTTGCTCGAAGATAGAGTGCTAACGGAAATGGTAAGCATGGAGAATAATGTGGAATAACCCAGATTTTTCATGAGAATATATAGTTAGACTATTTTTGATTTCAGCTATAAAATCTGACTGCTACTAATTTCCAACAAAATCTCACTCCAATTGGAAATCTTATTGCTTAACCAGTCTCTAGTGAATGTGAAACTGTACCAAAAAGTTTGAAAAAAAATTTGGAATGAGCTGGTAAGTTGAAACTTAAAATTTCAAGGTGTCGTAGTTCAACTAGCGATCACAAAAAGTATTGGAAAATGAGTTCGGAACAATTGAGCACCCATTTTTCAATTTGCAGTCCTCATCATTCGTTATTCTCGTTTAGAACAAAAAAGGATCAAAACAGAGATTTTATCCATTTTATGAGGCTAAACCCTAAACCTCTTTTTTCATTCTCCTCCACCCTCTACTTCAACTTCTTTTTTACCACTCCCTTCTGGACAACAATACTTGCTCGAAACTTAATTGCATTCAACTCGACACCCTGAGCCCTATACAGAACAGCGATGCTCATAAATGACACGGCCAACCGAAGAATGGAAAGAGATATGGGGACTCGGCCGCTATGTAAATAATGCCAATTCGAAGCCAGACCTTTTTTGTGTTGCTCATTTTAATCAAATAGTTTTAGAGACGGGTTGCCGGAACACTTGGAAATATCAGATCAGATGAGGTGTTAGGGACCAAAAAAACTACCACCAAGGTGCATAGGTAGTGAAAGGTGGGATTGGCGTGAATAGAAGTTGGTGTTTCGACGGATGGCGAGGATGTCCCTATAACACACTTGAGATCCTGTTTGTTGCCAAAGAAAGCGAACTATTTCTATTGCGCAACCACCCCCGTTTCAACAAAGTGAGGCAATGAAATCTACGACCGATGGTCATCGGGTGGTGGACAGTTGAGAGGATTTGAATAAAAAACAAATTAGATATCGAAAGTTCTTTTCTCCATTTGTGTTTGTATGTATATGTATATGTTGTTGCCTCTTCTTTCTATTCCCTACTTGCCGATTCTTTGAGAAAACATAGAAACATACAAAAGGAAAATGAACATCATTTAGATGCTGAACGCAATGACCAAAGTGGCCCATTCTATTAAATAGATGAACGTGAAGTTGCATGCATCTGATACGGTAGAAGAATCTAATACAAAAGAATGTTTGGAAAAAGGGGTTATGGTTTTGAAAGAAATTTCAGAATTCAATTAGAAAAACATCAATTCAAAGATACAGTAACCATTATGAGCAAAAAGGAAGAGAAGCAGGAGTGATTATCTGTAGATAAAAATGTAAATGAAAAAGTCAACAGGCCCTTAGACCAACATGTTTGAAAAATGTAGGATAAAAAATATAAGTGCGTGTATCAATTGTTAGTTTTGAATGGAAATAACAACAATGCATCCTGTCAACAAAAGTTTTTATATGAACCAATATGGTTGCAAATGTATTTTGGCACAATGGGACTTCGAAACTGTTTGGGTAGTTCAGCAATTTCCATTCTCTACAACTTCCAACAAGTGTGTTGAACGAAAAAAGAGGCTGATAAATTTTCATAATTTTAAAATCGAAGCTCACATAATTACAAAACTTCAAGTCCAGTCACATTCCTGTATCAGTTTTCAAATCAAAAATTAGTCCTATATAAGTTTTTGTCTTGAAAACTACGCGTTTTTTCTGAGCGCTCTAAAAAGACGAACCCTATAATTTAGAAATGTTGTGTGCAATAAACCCCCAGGAGCAACAACTGGGATGCTAAATAAAGAAAAAGCGTCAAACTGAGTTTTTCTGACATATTGTGTTTCGTCTTAGATATATGGGCTCCAACCTTCGACATAAACCAGGTTTAACGAATCAAAAATTATGGATGAGGTTGGACATGTACTCTAATTTCTATTCAAACCATCTTGTCCATTTGAATTCGTCAATCTTACCTCGTCTGATCCTAGCAGTCTAATTTGGTTCAGCGATTTCAAAAGCGACCGAAAAACATAGGATTCGCAGCGTGGGACCACCAAACTAAAGAATTGTGAAGAAGCATATGAGGTGCTCATCTTAATATCTTCATTCTTTTCCACGACAAAACAAATGCGCTCACTTCGGGTTTCACCCTTAGGCAATCTGTGCTGCCCACTAGACCAGGCAATGCCTTTATTGCTAATATCGCATTCAATATATTTCAACTCAATTCGCAAGTTTTACCCCCCAAAAGATGATGATACGATAGTATTCGAATGAAAGGTTCTTAAAACTAGAGATGAAAAAACGAAAATAAGGGATCATGAAAATTTTTTTCAACAAGTACCATTGAAATTGCCCTTTTGTTTGAAAATGGTTGGGAGACCTCAGGTTGAGAGCATAAGTGATTTCAAAGAATGCGTAATTTGAATTAACTGAGCAATTAGGGTTTGCAATCTTTTGGCCACAAAGAGTTGCCCTCAGCAAATGGGTCCCCCTTCTCAGAGTTTTCCCTTTGTGTATTTCCGTTTTGTAGGATGAGCTAGACTTCTTGTGTTCTACGGAAGTATTATACCTCCAAGACAGAAAAAATAGGAAAAAGATGTTTCTGGAAACAAGGAAAAAGCGACTGGAAACAGAAAGGTGAAAAAATTTTATGGGCGATAAAAATTGATTTCTGTTATTCAATAAAACTTTTATTATCCTATTGTGAGAACAAATGGTTGCTTTCAAAAATTATGTGAAAAGTATTATCATCAGATTAAAATTCGGATTTTAAATTCGGCAAGAAACGTAATTCCGCAACCCAAAAACTAGAAATCAGGGCTTGTAGGGTGAGCTAGTATGAATCCAATTTCGAGTGATATCTACAAAGTTTTAGCTTCATTCTTTTTAGAAAAGTTTACAAAACAGGCGAAATCGAATATGGGAGAAATAATAATTTTGCATGCTAAACTTCAAACTAGCTCTAAAAAACTGAAACCGACAAGTATCAAATGAGATTCTGAAAGATTGGAAACAAAATTAAGAAAAGCATTTGTCCTATTTTTTGACATATCATTGATAGATGAAATAATCTAACTGACGACATACGAGTGCCCTGCTCTTACAAGAAACTTTCAATTTAATTATAGTTGGGTCCTATTCAATTGTTTCCGCCAGTTACCTGGCCAACTCTTGATAATCAAATTGTTATGAACAAAATTGGAAACCTCTAGTGACAGCTTAACTTTTGTTATGGCTCTCAACTGAAGAATAGGAGAGTCTATAAGAGTTTCTTTTGAAATACGAAGAACATGAACAAGAATGCATAACAGATCTTAGGATAAATTGTGGGCGATGGATTCGCTTACATAGACGGCCGAGGTTCAAAGTGGCTTTGTTTTGTTGTCTTCAGCTTCGAGTGCACAATTACCCATTGTAATTGAGTGGGAATGAGATGTTGGAGCATCTGTAGTAGGGAAAGGCTTGACTGCAAAAGGGAAGAGACGAACATTCACCGCATTCACGATAACTTGTGATGACACCTCAACATACCACTTATCCATAATAGAGAATTGTTCTCGAGATCTTCTCTTTTCCAAACAAGAGTGCTCTTTTAAAATTGTTTGGGAAAGTTTTTGAAATCGATCGTACATTCATTCAATACTTTCCAAGCTTCCATTACAAAAAAATGTAAAGAAGTATTTTATTGGTATCATTCATTAATCATTTCATTAAAAAAAAGAAGTTCCATCATAAATTTGCTGATTGTCCTAATATTTGAAGGTGAGTTTTCCGCGTACTCATTTATGATGTCTTAACGCTTTTCTTAATAGCCAGTTTGCCTGGTGAACGTTTTTTTTCATGGGTTTTTTTTCCGATTCCTAGTTGAGATTTACCGAGAACTCCGGCTAAAAAACTGTACAATCCCGGCAACCGATAATTTCGAGTGGTAGATCTTCTTCAACAGTTTCAAACAAACTTAGTCTTGTTTATGCATATTCGCATTCACTTCTTTCTACAATATTGTATTGATAAAGATCCAAAACTGAGGAAGACGCAATTTTTGATGTTCTCACTGGCATTTGAATTCACACAGGGTTGTACGTTTTCTGTTTTTACAATAATGAAACTTTCCCCTAAACTTTCACAAACAACTTTCCTTTTCTGTATTTTCACTACAATTTTTGAAACTGTCAATCTTTCCTAGACTGTCTGATAACAGTTCCTTGCAACATTTTTTCATTAAACCCGCAGCATTGAACAGCTGTCAATCGGGTTCAGTGTAACCGCCGTTGGAAACATTTGAGGAGACTCTTGTTTGCACTTTCTTTTTTTCCTGTCTGGCGCTGAAAAAAATAGTGAAAAGAAAAGAGATAGGAAGTTGGGAAACGATCATCGTTCGAAGCGGCAACATTTGATAGGACGGAACTTGCGTAGGAAGGGTGAGATGAAGAAAAATAGCATAGCTAGCGCTCTTCTTGAAGCAGTGCTTCGAAAAGTGTAACATTGCTGACCTGGCCTTATAGCACAGAAATATGATGGTAAACAACAAAAAAAGAAACTCTTTGCACCGACTGAGCCCAGTGAACTTTGAGAAATATGTTGGGAAGAGCTCAAAACAAAGCATGATACGTATCAGAAATATTTCATATCGAAATTGGAATCGATTCTCACGACCATGTATCTAACAGTTATCAAAAAAGCAACATGATTTCAGATGCAAAAATTAAGAAAAGTGGAAGTTGTATTATTCATGAAGACTTTTCATAAAACTTTTCTCAAAAATTGCTCTGGATGAAATTGATTGAAATTGAAGTTACTTTGGCTTCAGTTCTAAAGGAAATTTACAAAAAATTCATATATTTTTTTCTGAAACTTTTATATTTGTTTTTGATTCATTGAAAGAACGATTTATTCAATTTCAAAACGTACCGAGGCTCATGAGTTTCAAATCCCAAAAGATGACAACACACGAAGACAAAAAATTGTTCGACTTTTTCCCTCAGAAAATATAGGTTTTGAATAAATTTCTTGGATCTGAAAAACTCAAGTCAGGGCATGATTGAAGATTTTCGCCATTCACAATGCTCTAATTCGAATAAATGAATTCCAATGAAAAAGTTCAAAGCTCAGTTGAAACAGGAAGTTATGAACAGACTGTGAACAACTGATTCAAACGTTCAGAAAATTGTCACTTTAAACTTCGTCGTTGTAACCAAGTACATCCTCGGAAAACAGCTTTTTCCGAGGTCCACCTACATTAGTTTGTGGACCTTCAGCAAGAGTTTCAAACGGTTGTGTTAGCAACTTCCGAGAGAATGGTATTCCGAAACATTGACATTTCCAATTCTATACTTCATTCCTTCGCCGATTTTGAAATTCCGAAATTGACATGTAAGATGACGACGACCGGCCAAACGGATTCTAAATTCTTATCAAAACGCACTTTTGATTGAAGTTTCTGAACCAGCGTCATCAAACACAATGCCCTCTCGAATGACACTTTCCCGAAGTTGTTTGTCACCATTTTGCTTGTTCTGAGAGATTGACGGGTTCTGCAGAAGACGTTTGCACTTTCGCGAAATTCATGGGCAACCTGCCACTATCTCGATCGCTCTTCGACCCTCAATTCCAATTCCCTCTTGCCCACAAACAAGTCTATTTCAGTTGTGCTGTGCTAGACTAAACATCGAATGTTGCGAATCCAGGCCCAACCCCCTTCTTTTTCCGTCTCTGTCTCTGAGGGAACTGTGATGATTCACGTGAATTCTCTGATTTGTTTCGGTTTCTGTGGCTGTTCTCGATAAAAGTGCAAACTTTTTTTTGGGCGCCGACTGCTGCCCGCGTCGTCAACAACATAATATAACAGACGTGCACCCTCGAGAGATAGGAGGTTGGCAGAGAACGAATGCACTTTTAGATTGCAGAAGAGGAGGTGACCAGTATAAAAGCCACCCCCTGAAGGAGGTAGAAACCAGCCAGCAAACAATTATTTTGCAATTAATCTTCCTTCACTTTCTTCCTCATCTACTGTAATCATGTCAGTCAACGCTTCAGCCAGAGCTTTACAATCTAAGGTGAGTTAAGAACAATAAGTTTTCAGAGTTTTGAATAACATTTTGTTCTAGGGCTCACTCATCAACAAAATCAAGAACTACAATCCCAAGTTCCCAGTTCAACGAGCACGGCATCCGGAGATTCGTACAATGGATCAACTGTATGACTGTTTCTACAAGTACGCCAGACAACTGATTGGAGCAGAAGCTAACCCAAACATCACATTGGAGAGCCGTAAGATGATTGAATCAGAGCTAAAGGTTGTGATTCCACTGGCCACTGACTTCAAAGCACGACTCAATATGACCGATAGCAATGGGCACATCCGCATGGGACGTCTTCTGGAAGCTATTGATATTGTTGCTCCATGTGCCTGCTACATGCTCAACCGGGAAGACTTGTCTCTGAAAACCTTTGAAACTGGAACCATGCCAAGAATGTTCGTCACTGCAAGATTCCACCAAACCAGTTTGTCTCATGGATACGGGCTCTCTCCATATAGTGATATTGTCTTGAGAGGAAAGGTCACATGGACAAGTGATAACAAAGCGGAAGCAACTGTCAATGTCATTCAGAACAAATCAGAGTTTCTCACTGCCCAGCTTGTTTTTGTGAGTTGAAATCAAATTCATTCTTTGAGAAAATAACTTGAAAACTTTCAGACTTCGTTGGATGGAACTAACACCGCCAGAAAGCTTCCAACCAACCAACTTCTCCCAGCAACTCCGATCGAAAAGTTTCTGAACCAGCAAAGACACAAAGCCAACACTTCTCGTCCAGCGATCCCCGAACTTGGAGCGATTCAACTACCAGTTGTGCAGGTAACAACATTTTTTTCTATATTTTCGAACCAATTACTCTTATATATTCTTTATTTCCAGAATGGCCAACAAGCAATGTCCTCCACAACAGTTGAAACCACCACAATTGCTCAGCCAGAACATGAGAACCCATACGGATCAGTGTTTGGTGGTTTTTTGGTGAGAAAAGGACTTGAGACTGCTGAACTTTGTGCCAAGATGTTTGCCAAGACTCCACTCCGTGTAGCCTCAATTGATGATGCAGAGTTTTTGAAAGTCGTGGAAATCGGAAGTATTTTGAAGTTCAGTTCATTCATCTGCAATGTGAATAACAAGGAACAGAAGTTTCAGGTAATTTTTATTTTCAACGATTTTTCCAACTACATCAACCCAACATGTTTTATTTTCTATAATTTTCAGATCAGCTCTCAAGTAGAAGTCTTCAACACTGAAACATCTACATTTGAACTTTGCGACCGTTTCCTGTTCACATTTGAGACCGAAGAAGAAATTAATCTCCCACAAGTCGTCCCACACAATATGCAAGAATTTGTGGCTCAATGGAAGGCAAAGAACATTGCTAAAGCGAACTAAACAAATTGTTTATTTTTCATTATTTTCCTATTCTTTTTTCCCCTCCTCCGTCCTAGTCTCACTAGAGTATTGTTCTAGTCCAACTAGACTTCACACCATGTGTGCCATTCGATGTACATAGAATTGAACTGCCGATTGAGAAAATAAACTTTAAAAGTTTCTGTTCCAAAGTTTCTAGTCTTTTTGATAAAGAAGGGTTCAGTTTCAGTGAAGGAGCGTATCAAGTTTCAGGGAAATGTGGGAGTTTTTTGGAAAGGAAAGACAGATAAAAAAATTGAACTCTTCCATACAAGGAAGTTCATTTTTCTTTGCTTTTTCTGTTCTGAAAAGGTCAAAAATCTATGATTCCCATCATTCGTGCACACATCCCATCAGTCTTTCCTGTTTCAATTTCATCTTCCTTTGTGTTCAATCCTTCCCAGATGTGGTTAATTGGTTTTTTCGATTTTTTTTTTGAATTTTTTTTGCTCTTTTTTTCTCCGACTAGAAATCATGACGTGTTCTCTGAGACGTTTGATTCCGAGAAAAAACTTTATTAGAATGAAAATTGTCAGGGTTAAGAAACAGGTGAAGATCAAATTGCAAGAAATTTGGTACACGTAAAAATTTGTTTATGATGCTTTAGATTTGAAGGGTGCAGCATTTCGAAGATCCACCGGATTTGATGAATTCGCTCATGTCAACGAATCTGAAATATGTATAGCCTTATATTTGCATAGTCTTATGTGGAGTCATACCTAACAGTGAATCCCAGTTTGACGAGCTTATTGGCGATTTCTTCGTTTCCTTGATGCATTATGACATTTTGTCCGACAACCACAGCGTTGCATGCAAAATTGCGAGCTTCCTTCTGAGAAACCTAAAAAACCAAGAATTCTCCCTCTAGTTTGTTCAATAACTCAATTTAATTTACCTCAATCAAATCCGTCTCGTTTCTCATATTATGACGGGTGATATGATCGAAAGCATAGGGGTAGTAGATTGCAACGTCCTCGTTGAGTGGGCAGAAGGCGGTATCAATGTGGTAGAACCTGAAAAAAATGAATGAAAAATGCAGCCGGATTCAATTAAATATTTAATAACCACAACTTCTCCGAATGTCTAGGGCGTACATGAATTTTTGAAAGGAATTTTTATTATGTTCTTATGCTCTCTTTGAAATTTGCGGAAAAGAAATCTTCAAAAATTCTTCTTTATAATAAACAAACCTTGGATCGACTAGTCGACACCCGATGACTTTCCAGTTAGTGCCATCGTCGAGTTTATTTGCAACATCGCGAAGAGCTCTTACGTCGGTTCGGGTTCCCACGCCCATGAACAGAGTGCGCAATTGATCGCCTCCCCATAGAGCATCACCCGCACCTGTAATTCGCTTTTTCCCTCAGAACATGTGATTCTTTAGTTTTTCATATTTCCTAATCTAATTGATTTCCGAGTGTTTCCCGAAAAACAGCTGCAATTCAATTTTCCTGTTAGACGAATGTGCTTATAGTTATAGTAGTATCAGAAATTTGAATATTTTCATTTGGAAAGGTACTCTTTTTCTGTGAAACTTGACCTCATTTTGTTTTCAAATTTTAACACGAAATATTCAGTCTTCTGAGATCATGACGCATGCATTGTCTCCCAATTTATGTTGCAAAATTTATGAGTACGTATCCGTTTCAGGAAAAACTGCTGATGAATTAATGATACTTGAAATATAGACATACTCGTGTTTCAATGAACCTATTTTAGAAATGAGTCATCAGGTTTAGGACACGTGGGTTGGAAGATTCAAAAACTACGAGTTTTTCTTACTATTGTTCTATGAATACTTCTCTATTACATTGTTGTGTTTACGCTCACATCAAACTTCAAAAGTCTCTTGCATCAAAATTCAAATCCGACTACAACTGGCTCCATGCCAAGTAACTGGACTCCTTAGACATTTCCAGCGCATCCTTACTAGCTAGAGCACGATCAGCTGTGCATAAGCTCTGGTTTCTAATCTATTGGAAATATTACCGAGTCACAAGTTGAATCGCTAATAACTCTCTATTTGATCCGAATAGGAAATTGGTGGGGACTATGATATGGGGGCGCGCCCCGTTTTTGAATAGCGTAATTTGATCGTTAAACCAAGGGTCCCACACTTTCTAAGCACTCCAACAACCACTCTTTTGACTCACCTTCCGATGGAATATCTTGATCTCCGACGCATTCATAGCCATTATTCGTGAACCACTGCTCGTAGAAATATCTTCAAAAGAGAAAAAAGATGACGTTTGATTTTAATGGGTAAGTTCATTAGATACCTCTCTCCCTGTCTTTCTGGATGGGCGAAACTCGCCAAATACGCTTTATTTCCCTTGATGATTGCTGCATTAGCGGCGAAAACAATATCCGGGAGATTTTCAGCACCCTGAAATGTGGAACGTAATGCAGCTGCTAGACAAAAATGATTAAAAAGGATTTTCACGAAATTTCTCTTGGGTTCATTCACTAAAAACCCGTATTTTGATCTTACCGTTGATTCCATAACTTCCACTTTAGCTCCACTGTTTTCAATTGTGTTCTTGAGATGGTCCCATTGTTTCAAAGCCTTTTCTCGGTTCACTCCTCTCTTCATATCCATCCAGGGATTGATAGAATATTTCAATTCAAAATGAGTTGGGCGCACCATAAGAATTCGCTTGACATGATGTTCCAATGTTCGTACTAGTGTGGACGAAGCCATTCTGAAAAATTGAAGTTTTAGTTTTAACTAACTTTCGAGAAAACATGTATTTAGAAAACCAAAAATACGAAAAAAAATGAGAAGAATGAACAATGCTCAGGATGAGAGAGATATTAGCTTGAAACCAACGAAACACTCTTCTAGGGAACTGTATTTATACCACGCGATAGTTGATCTGATGACGTTTGCGTCTTTGCCAGATCGGACTACGCTCTGACATTTTTCCCTCCCCACCCACTTCAGGGAACTATAATTTACGACGTCAGATTGCTAGATCAGATGGCTGCATAGATGAGTGCGTTTAGGTGCACAGTTTGTTTCTTAGTCTACGCGTATCATGTCATAGGAAGTGAGATAAGGAAGCAGTATAGAGGAGGATGGGTTCGCAAATCAGAAAGATCCACATGATTTGCCTGCCTTTTATAGCGGGGTGCAGAGACTGTCTGTTTTGTTTGCAACAGGAATTTTAGGGTCCATAGAACAAAAGAAAATGGGCGGGTTTAGAATGAAACAATAATAGTTTTCCCACTAATAAATCTAAAATAATTTTGAAAACTACACTCATTTCGAAATGACGGCCAAAACAATGTTGACGTCCCAGAACAATAGACAGTCTTTATAACATGTCTATAGCGAACACCATTCTCCTGGTTCATTTTGCCAAAATCTGCACTCCAGGAAACTTGTTTAACTCTAGGCAGGATCAAAAAGTGATCGAAAATTTCGTATCAATGTTCAATTTGGCAAATATTATTCATTCTATTCTGAAAACTGTTCATCGAACATGACAACAATGCCAATTCTCACTGTACATTATTATGGACCCGGATCACAAGGTGATTAGGGAAGAGGGCGATCAACAAATGTATTTGATATATGGCGTCCGCGTGCATTTGGTTTATTCACGTGAAGACAGTTTTGATACGGGTGTCTTGATGACCAAAAACTTGTTCTCCTCAGCAGCTGCAGGATAGATAGGATTTATCGTTGAGGGGTCACTATACATATCAGACATTGAAAAAGAAAAGCTTGTAGCAAATGGACTGTTAAATAAAAAAATCAGTTTTGAAAAATATTAGTGAGGGAAAACAGAAGCCATAGAATAAGAGATGACAACAAGTGCCTGAATGTTGTAGCTCAAAACGATGAACTTGCCAGATCTATTGAAATTTGCAATTTTCAAATTAAAATTTGCATGAAATTTTAATTGTAAAAACACACAATTTGATGTCCTCAGTTCTCCACAGAGCTCTGAAACTAATTTTTATTTTTGAAGGTTTATAAATCTCAAATTTACCAATTCTATCAACGTTTTATCGATAAACCTGCGTGGTTCTAAGATGAATCCGGAACTTGCTCTAGGAGGAACTATTTAATGAAAAGATCTCGTATATAGCACGTTTCACGCTTGTCTTGAAATCATCTGAATAAAATACTATGAGAAACCAGATCTGAAATACGTTGTCCCAAGCGTGTGGAGTTGTATATCTGCTCTCGAAGATTTCCATTCTTCTTCAGATATATACATAATTTGAATTTTTCTGTTCCACTTTTCGAAAATACCAAAATTTCTTCAAAAAACCGCTCTAGCTTCACGTTTCGAAAATTACTGGAATCAAGAAATCATAACTTTAAACAAAACAATTTGATGCTTGATTCCTAGATACTTGAAATGCTCAAAACACTCTAAGCACCTACAATTACCGTGACGACTTGAATAATTATAGATTTCAAGCATATTCAGAAAAGTTTAGCTGATCAATCTTCCGTTTTTCCATTTTCCATCTAACCCGGCTCAACTATTCATTTCATACCAAAATTGACCAAAACATTTCAGACCCCCTATGGCATCAAATGCAACACTTCCAGAATGGTTCGATCCTCTGGAAAGTATTGTGAGCACCGTTTTTATGCTTGGATCATTTGTCACCATCATTCTCTATTTCATGGAAATTTTAATACTTGTCACCTTGAGAGGCACTGTTTACAAAGGTAGTTTTAATTATATTTTCAATCAAAATAATATTCATTTCCAGGAATGTTCTATCAAATCTTCACTGTTGGAATAACCGTAGACGTCATCAGTTTGGTAAACAATTACTTCGGATGTGTGTTCCCAGCAAAAGGGTGAGAAAATGGAGAGATTAAAGGATCACTCCACATATATCTCTTCTTTCATATATTGCTTTCTATTTTTTGCTTCTTATTTCTTTTTTATGGGTTAGTTGACGACCGATGTCTCAAATTTCAGATGGTTTCAAGATTTCTATTTATCCATGGGCACGTTCGTCGGTCAAATGTATCTCATGATTGCATGGACCGCAAGAGGCATCCAGGGGTGTACTGTGGTGGCATTAGCACTTAATCGAGCTACCGCTGTTTGTCTTCCGATCAAACATAAGCAAGTACGTGAGCCCTATGAGATGGCTCAACTTTCTTATATCAATTTTCATTTTAGATTTGGAACAGTAAATTCATATCGTTGATTCATGTGTTCCAATTGGGTGTTGGGCTTTGTATTGGATCAAGTTTGATAACACAAAGCTTTTATTGGAAGTTCGAGAGAAATGGGTACGTAGCACTTTAGAAGATTTTACGAAAACGATTTATGTTCAGAATCTATATACAATTCTACAACAAAGACTTCCGAAGAGGTTTCTTCATGTCTGCCTATGTTATCGAAACTATTTTCGTAGCGTTGATAATGATCATAAATGCCACAATGGTGATTGCATTCCGAACTAAATACAGAGTGGTTTGTAAAGAAAACAACCTGCAAACTATTTTCTATTCAAGTTTCAGAGACTAACAACACAGCCACACTTGAATCAAAAAGTGATGAGTGAAAAACAAAGACAAGAATACAATCTCAATATAGTTGCTGGTTTGACTTGTGTCGCAGAAATTGTTTATTACTGTTATGTGATATACGTATTTGGCATTAATACAAGTGTTCCTACTCGGGTTGGTAGATTTCATACCGTTGATAATACAAACACAAATAGAATTGTAGGTCTTTTATCTACTCTACGATGTTATCAACGACATTTATTGTGGCCTGTCTGGCTGGTTATTATTGATATACTCAAGATCCATGAGAGCGCATGTGACAAAAATGATTCGGTATTTTGGAAGTGTTTTTACTTCCTGAGACGCAAATTGTTATTTTCAGATGTCCAATGTTTGGTTTCCGTCGAATGAGAATCATGATACCACCTGAACAACAATTCGCATCATCCACTAATGCAGATGGACACAAAAATACTTCAAATAGAAGGGTTCCTACGTGTGGAACACCTTGTTAAAACAAAAAGTTTTGATTATGTATGTACATTTTGATATCAGGAATAAACGTGTATTTTTCGTCTTTTTCTTTGGAAAGAACTGAGAAAAACGGAAGAGGTCAGAAAGTAGGTTCTTATATGGGAAAGTGGGTGATTGATATCGTTTGTCAAAAGGTCTTTCAATGATAACAAAGCGGAGAAACTGGTTTCTGAACAGAACTTTTCTGGTGGCATTAGCAGAAAACGGTTGATTTGTTCTGACAAACACACTTCCAGCATTTCATTTTGTTCGGAGGGTACACTAAAATTTTGAAGTTAATTCTCGGAATTCATTCAGTAGTAATAAAATGTCAAATAATTAACATTGTTCAAAATGCGGATTGAGGTCCCTGAGCTACTTTCAATTCATCTGAGAATATGGAAAATTGAAACGTGCCCTTTTAAATTCCACAAACACAAAGTTGCACCTGATTCTTATTTCGAAATGACAAACTTGAAACGAATTGCTAAGCAAAATTTATTGAAGCAAAAAGATTTTGAAAACTTTCATTCTCATTCAATTTTTATTCTTAACTGAATATGAATGACCTGAGACTGTGCTATTGGTGATCATATATGACATTCGTCTGTTAGTCTTTTGCCATTGTTTGAGCAAACAACACACGGGCAATGAACGTTATTCATTTCCTTATAATGAAAGTGTGCAACTACAAAACATTTTTTTATTTTGTTTTTAACTTTTTCCGAATAATTGAATCATTCCAAAACAGTGGATCTTTTCTATTTTTTTTCATTTTGGATCTCGAAAGTTTTTGCTAAATGCACTCAAAAAAGCATTACCGTACAACCTTTCCCATCCATCTGCTCGTCCGTCATTATTGAGATGAGCAGTCCAGATGACACAATCCTTGGACAGTCCTCTTGTGTCTCCTCGTCGTTCTAAGCCCGTATTTTATCTGACAGCCCTCATTAATCCTCCTCCTTCAATGCTAGAGGTCGTCTTCCTTCGCTTACCCATTCTCTTTTTTTTATCCAACCATCTGCTCTCCTCCGAACAATTATCTCCGAAAACCAGATTACACATCGTATGTGGGCCCGTCAATGAGTGTCCGATGCAAGGTCGTTTTTCTCCGTCTGCTCCTCTCTTTTTCCATCCTCGCACACATATATCGACCCGGCGAGGACCGCCGACGCACACGCTCGCACGCCACCTCCACCCAGCGCCTATCTCCGTTCTTAGAAAAACCCTAGAGAACGCGGAACCGAAAAATTTTATTTTTTTAACCTTTGATGACTTTTTGAACGAGAGCAAGCAATGAAGTATAAGTTTCAGAACATCAAACTTGGATATATTGGATTACGATGGGGCGCGGTGGAAAAAAAGGAGACAAACCAAAACCACCACATCCAATTGAGAATGCTTCACCTGATGAACAGCAAAGAATGTTCTTGGAAATAGTATGTTCTCTCAGGAAACGTTTATGGAGAAATAAGTGATTTTACAGTTGGAAAACATAGAATCCCATTTGAAACACCAGTTCCAATCACAGGAAAAATGCGTCGAGTTCAGAGCAAAAATGGGCAAAAACTCAGTCACGGAGATGTCGAAGAAAGAAAAGGTGTGCTATAACCCAAAAAAGTACAACTTACATCTAAATTCCCTATTTTTACAGGAAAAGATCGGTGTCTTATACGGAGAACACATGGAGAATGTAACTAAAACCAACGAATTCATAGGTAAACATTTAGCAATGATGAAAGAGTGGAGGAATAACGCCGTGGACGTTGCTCGTGATAAGGCTGAACTCAACACAATCGAAATCCTGAAATTGAGAGATGGATGTCTACAATTATGGAATCCAGATGAACACCCAACTGGGCATGGAGCTGGTGGAGTTGCTTGGCCAGATGATAAACGTCCGGAGAAAGGAGAAGAAGTCGCAGCTTATGTGGAAAGTACCAAAACATGGATTCTGGCAGATGTGAGTTATTCATTTAAAAATTTGTCCTATGCAATAGTGTTTTTGATCCTGGTATTTTGGGCAAATATATGATTTGTTACTAACATTGTATAGTACAACGTTATTTTATCATTTTGCAGGTCATTGGTCCAGTCTCCAATCATCGTTATGAATGTATTGATGTTGATGACCAAGACAGGAAGGTTGCCGTATTTGCTCGGAAGCAAATCATCCCATTGCCACAGTTTACCGTGCACTACAATCTTTATCCAAACATGGCATTCCCAAAGAATGCAATTGTGCTGGCATTGTTCCCAGGAACAACTTGTTTCTATGAAGGTGAGATTACAAAATAGTCCAGTTTTCTTCAAGAAAGATTGATTTTCAGGATTGGTTCACACTCCACCGGACAAGGCTTCAGGGCATTACCTTGTTCGTTTCATCGACAATACAAGACCTGGAAACTATTCAGATCCTCTCAAAGTTTCCGATAGATACGTTTTGGCATTCAAGAAAGATCCAGTCATCTATGTTCGTCCGTCCAAACGTGTTGAGCTGGGTCTCGAAGCTCCAACGAAAGATGAAGCGACAAGCATTGAAGAAAAGAAGAGAAAGAAGAAAGAGAAAAAGAAGAACAGGAAAAATAAGAAGAAGTTGGAAATTGTCGATGACAAGTAAGTTTCCCCAATCATCATTATTCTCAAATTTCAACTATTTTCAGAGATATTCCTGGACCCGCACCAAAGCCTGAAGCTGCTGTTGTAGAGGGAGCTAAAGTGAAAAAGTCGAGAAGTAAGTCACGTAGCAAGTCAACAAAGAGAAGCAAATCAAGTGACAAGCCAAAAATCATCCGAGCCAGAGTTCCGGATCATAAAAAAATACGATCAACTCGTTTGTTCGGAAAAAGAAGAAGAAAGTCAAAGAAGAGTCGGGCACTCTCAGCGCCCGCTCCAGGAAAATCTGCTTCTTCTGAAGGACAGGAACATGAACCCATATTTCTGTCGGATGATGAAGTTGATGATGCTGCAGGTGTAGAACCAAGACCAGTATATGGTGATGACGGCAGAGTTCTTACTGGAGTTGAGCGGTTTGGTCTGGAAGAGGAGCGTATCGAGACTGACAGTGATGAAGAACCTGCAAAAAAGAGCGCGACACCTAAACGGGGTTCAAAGGATGCCGAAAAAGAAGATGAAGTGGATGATGAAGAGGATAGTAGTGAAGATGACGAGAGCGATAAGAGTGTCGAGAAAGAAGAGCAAAAAGGAGATGACGATAAAGAAAGCAGTTCTGAGGAAAGCGACAGCAGTGAGAACAGCAGCGGAGATGAAAAGATGGAAGTTGATGAAGAGAAGAAAGATGATGAAAAAGAAGAAGCTGTTCGGGTTCATGATCCACAGGAAGGTACTTCATCAGGACCACGTCGGGATGTACGTCACTCATCTGATTCGGACAAGGAATACGGAAGGATCAGAAAATACAGCTCTTCTTCCTCGTCAAGTGGCTCAAGTGTTGAGTCTGGCCTCAGCAGTTCTGACCATGAACGCAACCGCAGAGATGTTGACTCTGATGATGAGAAGAAAAACTAATTCCAGTATATATTTTCAACCATTACAAATTTCAACCTAAAAAAAGTTTTTTGTATCTACCCTCATATATTGTATTAACCCAATTATTCAAACTTCCCAAAAACTTTTCCACCCGCTATTGAGTTCCAAAACTAACGGAATGCTCTAATTGAGTGTCATTTTCAAAAGTTGTCATTTAATCTGTCATTTTGTATAATTTATTCCCAGTATTCTAACTTTCGACGCCCAGCTTTCAATGTAATATGTATAATACTTCCAAGTGCAGCTTTCAGACTATATTTTTGCTTTCCTTCATTCACTCACCATTTTTGAATTCACAAAATCTATTATTCTATTTATTTTTGCTTTGCTTTTTTGTAACACGCATCTCTATTGAAGTTCAAATCACATTATTCTGCTAACTCAATTATTCTTGAAGTACAATAAACCACTATTTACTCAGCCTGTCAAAGTGTGTTGAAAATATAATTCAGCGAGAGATAGGAAATGACCCTCAGAGGGAACGTCAATTTCAAACGCTGACTGAGAGTGATAATGTCAAGATATGAAAGTAGAAAATGAAACATCTCCGTTGTGGTCTAGTGGTTAGGATTTATGGCTCTCACCCATAAGGCCGGGGTTCGATTCCCCGCAACGGAATAGTTTTTTTTTGTCTGAGTTATGTGGAAATTAAATGGGAACAGTGGAACTGTAAGTTTTAAATATAAATGAGATGATGTTGGAATACATTTTTGAATAAAGTTCGGAAAGATATAGTAAGTTCAAAATACTACTCAAAATATTTTGATTGAAAAAATATGGTGCTTTTCATTGCTTATACTGCTTCTCCTTTTTTGAGAGATAATGGTTTTCATCCGTGATAAGATCGATTTCAAAGTTTTAGTTGGGAGTTTTATTTCAAAAGTATCGAAGTGAATATTTTGATAGTTTGACTCTTAATATTGCAAAACCAGAATCAAATATACAGTTAAAGATATCGAAAATTAGAAAAAGAATAACAGATTGTGAAACTTTAAAAAATCGGCCAGAAAGTTTTTTCCGTTGGCATTATGATCGTCATTTCTTTGTACAGTGTTGTTCATCAGTTGTCGTCTTCAATGTCACGGCCAATGTTGATATTGGCTAAGGCTCGGATAATGTTTTGATAAACAAAGTTATTTTCAATTTCAGGGTCCTGTATTGAGAGAAATTATGTTGATAGATGACATTTTTTCTCACCGGCTCTGGAGTTGGAGGTCGGTATGCTCTCATTTGCCTTTGATAATGCCTAACCATTTCAAAGTCTTCGAAATCTTCATCATTAATACCAAAAGCGTTCCTTTCGGGTTCTGGTTGTTCAACATTGTTTTCTTCGTCAGTACTATCGTCCTCGTCAGCAACAACTGAAAAAAAACTAGTAAAAGTACTTTATCCAGCGTTATTTGAATGTTATTCAGGAGACATTCGAGTAACATTTGACTTTTTTCAAAATTTTGCATTTCTTTATGTGCTTTTCAAGAGTCATGGAAAATAAGAAGGTTGAAACTAACTTGGCTCTGCCTGTTCAATCTGTGGTGTTCCATCTTCCTCTTGAATTTCATCCAAGAAACTGACAATGGCAAAGTTTTTGTGAAGGTTTTGCACACCACCTAAATGTCATAGTTAAATTTTCAGCTCAAAAAAAAAGTTTACCGGTGAACGTTGTTGTTTCGCGATCAAACGGGCATATTATTTTCCCATCCTTCATCAGACTTTCAGCACATCTCTCACAGACGGTGTGACCACAATTGGTCAATATACGGGGAGTTCGCTTATTCCGATTATTTTTGTACTCATGGAAGCATATCTTACATTCAAGTCGAGGCATCCTGAAACTAACATGTTTATTCGAAAAATGAAAAATCAATAAAGAGAATTGCGGAAAAAAAACGAAAAACAAGAGACAGCGGTCAAGAATGAAATGTAGAAGGCAGTCTTCTTATCAAACACTTGGTAACTTACAGTTTTTATCATTTCACCGTCCTCGTTTTCATATACTACATGATAAGCTGTTCAACATCTTTTTCAAAAGAAATGTGATCGGAACGTAATGAAAATGAGATCAATGAGACGATAGGGTAGACATCGGGCAGCGATTTCATTTCGATTTCGCGTCCGATAGCAAGGACATTTCCAAAAAAGACTGGCGCCGAGAGAAGGAAAGGTTTCAGGTCAATAGTCATTAGTGGACTCGATGGGAGGAGGGTAGAGACGAATGCCAAAAAAGTAGTGAGGGTAAAGAACATCGATTGAGAAGATTTACTAATTAAATTTCCATCATAGAAAAAATATATTTTTGTTTTGGTTTTGAAGCAACCGAGAGAGAAAACGAAAAAGCGCTAGAATTCAATTGCTGAAAGACAGTTAATAATAAAAGTTGAATATCACAATGGTAAAGTGTTTCAAACACGATTATTTTCAGGAATACATTCAAAAATGATAAAGATCTTTTCCGTTTCTGTATAATTCCCCACTTTTTCATTCCGAATGCGCTGAATGTTTCTCTTTTGAATGTGAATCCTATGATCTTTGGAACCGCACAGATTCAGATTTTTCCTGCCACATGACATTCAAAAATTGCCATTGAATGAGTTGATAACATCAACCGTAAAGTGCAAATGTGAGAAATGAAAAACGGCTATGGTCACAAGCAACGAAGAAAAGTTTATTGAGTTGTGTTTATTAGTCTATTACGCTGTTTTCAAAAGGATCGAAATTTTTCCCATGTCAGAAAGTCTTCTGTGACATGATTGAAGCATGCGTATGAATTTTTGAAATTAATAAACTTGGTCAAAAACCGGAAAATCAGAATTATCAAACGAGTTCCAAAACACAAAACAGCGGTAAAACAAATTGACGGAGTAGGCTCGACATAGTCGCATGTAGACGGTTTCCAAATGTCAAATAGACGATTTTAAACTATTCTCATTCGACTTGAAGGTTTACCGCTCTTCAATTGAAATATTTTTTCTCTAAACCACCGCTCTCTTCACCCTCTCCCCTGCTAATTTATTCCAATCAAATCGGCATAAAAACAGAAATACAACTTCAATCAAAAAATGATAGAAGAGAAAGAATTTTCTCAGTTTTTTTCAGTATAAATTAGGATTTTGTTACTTGATTTCCTCCAATCTTTGGAGATTTCTCGACATTGTACAATCTCGAGAAACATTCCATGGACCACATAAGCATGGAAGGAAACTATAAGTTTCAGAATCAGCTGATAATTTGTAATGTGGGTAAACCAAACACTCTGAACATTTCGCACACAATATTTTTCGACATCGTCCACTTCCCAAACTTTTTTCAGGTTCTGATTGAAAATTTTTCGGGAAAAAATACGAACTCCTTCTTATTCTACCTTCACCAGAAAGTTGATTTGGAGATGAAGTTCAAGACATCAAACCACCAAAGTTTGAAAAAAAGACGAGCAACACAACACCCAAAAAACCGTGGGATTTTCGTTTCAAAAGATTTCATTGTCCGAAAAAGATGTGATCTGATGCTGATGTATATCGACGATCGTATTTTCTCATATAAAAAGAAAAAGAACTGCCTTCTTGAAACCAACATCAACCTGCCACCATGAACAAGTCTGATATCATTCTCGTCTTCACTGCTTTTGTTCTTGCATTCTCTTTCCGCTGTTTAAGGAAAAAAGTGGTTAGTTGCAATTTTTACAGATAATTGAACAGTTTTTTATTGTTCTATTACAGAATTCTCTACTCTTCCAACTCATCCATCGGCGGAGATCGTCGTCGCCATTGACAACCAGTTCATCGGAAATGTTCTCATCGGGCTTGAGCGTTGTGCTATTGCCTCCACTGGAATGGCCAAACTTCGTCAAGCTAGACCGCTTATGCCAAAATTGTACCCTGTGAAAACCCCACCGAAGAAACCGACTAAGAAATCTATTTGATTTGTATCTTTTATTTCTTCGATTTAATTTCTGCTACAAGGAAATTAGTAGTGAGTTGATATATGTTCACAGATATTTAAATAGTCACACCCATCGGCCGAGATCGTCGTCGCCGGGAACAACGAGATCCTCGGGAACCTTCTCGTCGGGCTTGAGCGCCGTGCTATTGCCTCCACTGGAGAGGCCAAACTTTGTCAAGCTGGTTCCCCCATGCCGAAATCGTACCCAGTGAAACTCTTCCAACCCACCCATCGGCCGAGATCATCGTCGTCGGTGACAACCAGACCATCGGAAATATTCTCGTCGTGCTTGTGCGCGTGTTGTTTCCTCCACTGGAATGACCAAACTTCGTCAAGCTGGACCGCCTATGCCAAAATTGTACCCTTCCAGAACCCCACCTAAGAAACCAATTAAGAAACAGGCTAAGAGATTTATCTGAGTGTATTTCGACCTACCTTGTAAACAGCCCTCTCTTCCAGAAACCAACATCGACACGCCACCTTGAACAAGTCTGATATAATTCTCTTCTTCACTGCTCTTCTTCTCGCATTTTCTTTCCGCTGTTACTAGGAAAAGAGTGGTTAGTTGCAATTTTTACAGATACTTGAATAGTTTTCCAACATTGTTCTGTTACAGAATTCTCTACTCTTCCAACCTACCCATCGGCCGAGATCGTCGTCGGTAACAACCAGACCATTGGCAGTCTTCTCGTTGGGCTTGAGCGCCGTGTTATTGTCTCCACTGGAATGGCCAAACTTCGTCAAGCTGGACCGCCTATGCCAAAATCGTACCCTGTCAGAACCCCACCTAAGAAACCAACTAAGAAATCGACTAAGAAAATCTACTTGAGTTTTATCTTTTATTTTTTCGATTTAATAAATCATTTTGCCTTAATAAGCCTTAGCTCAAATATTGGTTGGAAAAAAAAACACAGCATTTTACAATTTAAAAATGTTGTGAAATGTGGATTCAAATCGCAGAGTAGATTCTATTCCTTCTCCTGAAACCCGCAGGATTCATGAATTTTTCTTAATGCGGTATTACCAAAAAACATTTTAGTTTGATCGAGTTATAGTTTTAGAACCAAAACCACCGTAGAACACGGTTCTGATATTACGCAACAACGTTTCTTCGAATTGTTGCCGGACAATGAAACGCAAAAGTTTCAAGACAAGCCTAACGAAATCTCCAACAATTTTCTCTCGCAAGTTGGTTTTATTTTTTGGTGTTCTAGTTAAAACCTTGTTTTCCTCAAAAAATTAGCAATCTCCTAACAAAAATGTTGAGCCCAATATATCCAAAAACAGACGCTGTTGGAATCTTGGGATCCGGAAGCATTTTTTCTTCAGTGAGCAACAGCTATCAAAGTTTGACTGGATCGATACGTCTAGTTGAAATGCCAATAACAAAACGATAAGAAGATGTGAACGATTTAGCCGTTAAATAAGTTTTCACAGGTTCTCGATCTTGGAGCTGGTAATCTTCGAGCTCATAACCGAGTATATGCGAGGATTCTACAACAAGGTCTATGCTACCGAGCTCTCACCGGAGAGTGATTTTGGCGTGATACCCGAGGACAAAAAAGTTGCAGAAGATGAGAAATCTTTTCACATCGAAGGGATACACAATTCTTGACGCGTTGGAGTGGCCAAACGTCTAGAGAATACATTTCCATTTGAAGACGGTTTTCAATCTCATCTACCAGTACGTTTGTGGAAACCGATTAAATACGTCAGAATTTAGAAATCTAAAAAAAATATTGAACAAGGATTTCATTTTTCGAGTTACTACTCTCCAACGACTTTCCATTTGTGTCAGTTATTCTGAGCAGAAACTCGAGTAAACTTTGTCCATAATTGTAATTTTCAAAGAATAATGTTTCAAAATAGTTTATTATGCACAAGGAATGATTATATTGGAAATAATACATGTATTAAGAAGAATCACATCGCTTGTGACACTTTTTGAATCTGTTCCGATTTGCTTACTCTAGTAGCAATCTCATTCACTGCATTCATTTGGAATTGCTTTGTCTTGTAAATGTATTCAACCAAACTCGATACAAGTTGTTCACTTGTTCTCTGACTATCATCAAATCTTGGGAGGAACTCTACAATCTCAGTAGCAATCAGCTTGGTCAAGTCAATAGTGAGAAGAGCTTTGATGAATTCAAGAGCATTGATTCCATCAGCAGACGGAGTTCCAACGGCTGGAGCATAGGATACATCGAAACCGTCAAGGTCAATCGAAAGTCCATATCCAATTGTATTTCTGTAAAAAAACAATGTTATATTCAGTTCCTATGATAAGGTTTACCTTGTGACAAGATACTGTGCTTCTTGCATCACATCTTGAATTCCTCTCTTCTCAACTTCGTTGGCGTAGAAGATTCTAACTCCCAATCTCTCGAGAAGTTCCTGTAACAAACGAGAATGGGATGATTACAAAAAAGAACTATCATCAATCAACCTTAACTACTTCTCTTCTTCTCAATCTTTTTTTCTGTTTCCCAAAGAATATATCCGACCATTACATATCTCTCGCTGAATTTTTCTTCTTCTCGAACTGATTGATATGAAAGAATAAGACTGAAGTTTACCTGTTCTGCCGATTCGTAGTCTCTGATACCGACCATACACAGATTGTGGGGAAGAAGTTTAGGTAGACGATCTCCGATTCTCACAAGGTTCTTGTCACCAACACCTAGAAGATGGGCAACAGGCATTCCGTGAATGTTCCCTGTGTCACTTGTATCAGGAGTGTGGGCATCCTAAAAACAACTGTTGATTGTTTGAACTCATTGTTTATGATTAGGTCTATTGTTTATCGGTCAAGGTAACGACCTCGTGGGGGAAACCCCTTCCTGCAAAACAGCAGAGGAAAACCGTATTCAAAGTATCGAATTCTGAAATATTTTTCTTTTCCTTACCATATGTGCATCAACCCAAATTAATCCAATGTCTCCTACTGGTCTGAGAGCTGTAGCCACTCCACTCCATGTTCCAATAGCACAACTGTGATCTCCTCCAAAAACCAGAAGCTCATCTTTATTTTCAATAACTTGACGAGTTTCGTGTGCCAATTGTCGGCATGTCTGGAAAACGTGTTCATTTTGTTATCAGTTCCTTAAAATGTCAAATTACCTGTGTAACTCCAGACAGAGCACTAGCGTGTCTGCCAGTATTCACTTCCTCAATGATTGTTCCCCATTGCAGTGGAAGTCTTTGTTGCACACTGGTAAAATATGGAGAAGCTTTGATAACCTCTACAGCGTTTTCACATCCGAGTTGTCTGCCAGCCAATCCATTGGCACATCCGATAGCTTTGATGAGTTGCTTAGCGAGTTGTGAAGTCTTCATGCTAGAAAAGGCGGAAATTGGAAATGCAATCAAGATGTTCCCGGAAGTTCAGAAAGAGACAGTAGTATAAACAAAAAGGGCTATCACCACCAACTGATTCGAGAGATCAACGAATGAGCGAAGGGAAATGCCGTAACCTCCCACACGTGTGAGGATTGCCAAAAGTGGGCGGAGACAAGACAAGATACGATGATGTTGAACGATATGTAACGTGTCGATTGTGAGAAGATTGTCCCAGAGAAACCACGTGATTATTAATGGCCAGTGATAAAGGACGGCAATTCCGAGTGATTATGGAAGTAGGAGGGAAAAGTACAAAGCACGTGGTTGCACTGAAACAGCTGATTTTCAATGTTCCTGATTTCGTTTCTTTAAAAAACTTGGGTCCAGATTTGTTGATAAATAAAAATAGAAATGATTCGAAATTTGAAAAGTTTAATAAATAATAAGTGCAAGTACAAAAATCCAAAAATAGAACAAAACTTTTTCAAAAGTGATGACCGATTTCGTTACCCATTTCTAATTAATATTTGGCTAAGCCATAGGTTGGAAAAAACTGTGCAGTCTTATTCTATTAGGGTGAAAAGAAAGTTTCCGCAAATCCGGGATTTTTTGCATTAGAACAGTTTTTTGAATCTAGTTTTTTTCTTGATAGGTACCTATCAACTAGGCATTACCACCGCCAAAATCTCATCAGTATTGGTCACCTACCTCAAAAGATACAGTAAGTTATAAGGGTGTTGGTCGGACCCTGTTTTTCGGAAAAGCAATGTTACCAACCAGTTTTTCTCAATTTTTTCAATCAAAAATACTCATATGAGTATGTGTACTACACCTTCAAAAAATCATGACCAGACATCCACTCTCGGTTATTTTAGAGAAAATTCAAAAATGGCTTGAAATTTCGACCAAAAACTGAAAATTCGTTAATTTCTATGTTTACATCAAACTTTGTTTTGAAACTTTTTAGTCTCTCCTCGTGTGTAAACAATCCGCACTGTTTTAGTTTTTAGCTCTTCGATTAAAGATTTCTGAACAGCCTAAAGTTGGGATGTCTAAAATATGAATTTCAGCGGAGAGTGGATATCTGGTCATGATTTTTTGAAGGTGTAGTACACATACTCATGTGAGTATTTTTGATTTAAAAATTTGAGAAAAACTGGTTGGGAACACTGCTTTTCCGAAAAACAGTGTCCGACCAAGACCCTTATAACTCACTGTATCTTTTGAAGCAGGTGACCAATACTGATGAGATTTTGGCGGTGGTAATGCCTAGCTGATAGGTACCTATCAAGAAAAAAACTAGATTCAAGAAACTGTTCTAATGCAAAAAATCCCGGATTTGCGGAAACTTTCTTTTCACCCTAATAATTTCAGCAAATTCATAATACCAGCTCTAACCGGTGTTGTTTACTAAGGTTTGGGCTTTTTTCTCGATTAGTCGTGGATATTGAGTAACATATTTTCGAAAACCTTTTTTTTTTTTTGAAACACTGTTTTATAAATAAGCTGATAGTGAAATAAAAATTGACTGGTTCAGTGTCAATTTATAAAAATTAATTCTAAAAACATCCTGTATTCATTTGAGTTTCAGAATCAGATAAGCCGTGTCCCGGTCTTCCTGCTCAAAAAACTCGAATATAGTTGCATTCATCGAACTGTGTTCTTGAAATAGGTTTTCTTTCTATATTTCATGACGCAATTCCAACTTATTTCATCATACTTTCATATCAGTATCTATACCACATATTTTGCAGCCTCGTTGCGTCCTCCTTCTTATCGCTCCGTTTCCAGAAGTGTTTTATGAAGAAGAAATGATATTGTCATTCCCCAACTTTCCCAATGATGGTGTGATCACTGAAACATTTTGACATAACAAAAGTGGGATCAAAAGTATAGTAGAACTATATAACTTGTTTTAGTCACGTTATGATCAATGATTACCATGCACTGTTCTTCTCAGAAATCAAAAGATCAAACCATATCAGGATCGAGGGAGCTTTTTGACCCCAGCCATATGTTTGGTACAGTTTACAACCCTTCTCAGAATGAATATATTTCATCGACAGAGACATCCTGTCGACGAAATCTAGCATGGAACGAAAATCAAACACTCCCTTCTTTGTCGTTGACATTCAACTGACGCCACGTGACGTATGGGGAAATCCCTGTAATAAATCTGGCCTCACTATCACTATCAGTCGTTGTGATCTCGATCCGGTACGAGTCTCAAACGAGGGGGATTCCCCCTTCATCTCTTAACTACGCGTCGACCAGCGTGACGAGTGATGGGAAAAAGATTTCATCAGCGGAAATCATATTGCGGTTATTAATGAAAACAATATCATAGAGAGAAAGAAAACCAGAAAAAGGTCATCAGATAAAGCTTTCAGACATTCTAGAAAAATATCATACGAGAAAGGTTTCAGGAGAGTTTTCGAAGATAGAATGAACATCACAGACTAATCTCATGCGTGCAAAAGTCAAGTTTGGAGCTTCAAGTTGGGCATTTGTGTCATGGAACAGGGCTTCATGAGAAAACTCCAATAAATGATGAGGCCCTGAAAACTCATTGAACAGCTATAGAAAACCATTCGTGGTTTTTAGTATTCCTCTTAATCTGTATGTGTTGAGTTTTCCATGTTTCAAAACTGTGAAATTTCGGTTTCCGCAGTTTATGCATCTGCCAATCGTACTTCAATAAAATGCTCTGAATTTGTGATTCTGTATTCAATTGCTGTTAGAACTTCATTGCTGTTAAAACTTCATTCAAAACCTGAACTTAAATTCCAGCAGTTCCATTTTTTCTGCAGTCTGGTTGGTTACAAAATTTTTAATTGGGCCGATGTAAAAAAACACCCAGCAAAATCTCGCAGGCCCAATAGATTTCCAATTTAGCATTTATAATATTTTCAAACGTGACAATTCTTGTTCCATTTTCCTTTCATAGCTTGTTTTCATTCATTTCCAGGAAAAATCTACCATAGACAACGTACCCAATCCTTTTGTTTTCGCTTCTTCCATACGTCTTAATTGAAGAAAAAGGGTGTTGAGACGAGAGATTCAAAATAAAACTCTCAGGTTACTTTTTCCCCGAGTGGTCTTCGTGTTCTTCCTTATTTCATGTGTTGTCGGGAAGTACTGGACCCAATTCCAGAAACCAACTAGTCCCTCCATTTCTCTCAAACTTCTCCTTGTTTCACAGTCATTAAAATGAAGATAAACCAGGAAGGATGATACATCCGGAAATGGCTGGTGCACAGTGATATGTCACAAAAAAGATGGGGGCATCGAGAGTGATGAAACGTCAGAAATGCCGTTCACAATTCTTCCACTGAAAATTCATTAATTAAATATGTGAATTTCGGGAGTCACTATTCAGAATACACGTACACTCCGATATCTTCTTTTATTCCCCTTTCAGACGACTTGTCTTCACCCTACGCATGTAGTTTTTATTCCGAAATTCATTAGTCAGTCCTCGTTTGGTGCAACAAATGATGAACTCATCGCTTCCATTTTGAAATGTCTACATGTCATATGATGAGAAAGATACACAAAGTATGGATATTTTGTTTCTGCATATCCATTAAAATCTCTTCTTTTTCTTTTGCTTCTTTCTATTGGTCCGTTTTTTAATGTTTCAATTTCTCCATTCTTTCTTTTTTCAAAAAGCTTGTCCTATGCAGTGCAAAAAGTATGTGCTAATCATGAAACTGGGCTTTGACGTTGTCGACGTCTTGGAAAATCCTCCTTCCGGTGAAGAATATCTTCTGATGAACTCGAAAGTTTTTTCTTCCTTTTTCTCATTCTTCAAATTCATGCCAAGGACGATGAAATCGATCAGTATGTGTCTTGTATTTTGAAAGTTGTTTAGAGGAATTAGGAAATTCACATTAAACTGCGGAACACCTTATTACTTCCAAGATTTATTTCCAGTTTGTGATCAGATTTCTGATGCTTTTGGTTCAAATGTTAGCACAACGTCATAGTTTCTTTTAGCAATAACTTACGCTTTCAACTGACAAAGATCAGATTGTACTATTAGCTGAATGTCCCAGACTGATAGACAGGTTTATAAGAAAACATTAATGAGAAGATCCCGGGAAGAAGCTTGAAGCATGATCTAGACTGAAAGTACTCGCTAGCACTCCCAATAACAGGGAATTTTCTGAAAAAGTAGTGAGTAGACTGTTTTTGGCAAAACTGTGTTTTGGTTACTGTCGCTTCCCAGGTTTAACTTACTCGACTATTTTAGTTTAATAGCTTTGGTGCCGATTTCTGAGCATTAATGATTGATTGTATGGTTCACCAATATGTCGGTATTTCCACTTAGTTGAGAATTTGTTTTTTTTTTTAGCAATTTAAGTTTTTTTTTGTGTTAACGCTTCAAAAAGTTCTATATTGACTCGACCTTTCAGACGCTTTCCAACAGTCTTTTTGAGTACGTTCCGATCTCGAGAGCAATTTTTATTGTCCAAACTTTATATTATTTTCCCACACAGTTTGCTCTCAATTGTGTAATCGTAATCCATCCCTCCCTTCTACACCATTCTGTCTGGCCTTTAAACAAAAACTCTGTTCTCTGTACTCAAGAGCTGTTCAAACATAACTATTTGTTCCAGTTGGCACTAGCAGTTTTCCGATGAAAACATAACTTTCAGACAAGTTATTAGTCAGCTAGATACTTAATTGATGTTTTCAAACAAATTTTCTTTCCTTTCTATGCCGCTACTACTAAACATCAATTATGTTCCGCCGAATGGCATACGTTATGTCTCCACATCACTTTTTTCTGATAATAACACCAAGTATTCTTGAATTTCATTTTATCAATGACTTGGATTCATTTCAAAAATCTTTAAAAATTGCATTTTAAGAAGTTAAAGTTCTCACTTTCCCTCAACCTTCTCCGGGGACCTATTCCTTATTTTTGTCTGGTTTTTTGAGGGTGTGTTAAAGTTGTCTAACATTTCTTTCTGCGAAATTTGAGTTTTTGAGAAAAACAAGAAATTATTCAGTCAAAGAAAAAAAACAGAAAAACACAGTCATATGAAAAATTGTTTCGTTACATGTTCCAACATTCCTGATATCGAATGACTTATTACACACCATGTTATTTGAGAACTCATGAAACCGTGAGACGAACGTATGAACAGGCATGTGGTAGGTGCAAACTAAGTGAGTCATGTACTCGGTGCTGTCTGGTCCCAGTTCTCCCAAACACTGATTGATACGTGGAGAGAAAAGGGTGAGAACCGCCCGCCCGAATAGAAAACTGAAGAGAGGATCTCTGAAATTTCTCTGGAAAAGAATCTCAGCTGAAAAGAAATCTCGAAAACCAAAACTCTTGGGTATTTCTCCGGTTGTTGAATGTTCAACTGCCAGTCAGTCTCTCTATCTCAAGATGAAGATCCAAATTTTTTTTTGTTTTTTTTTCAAGTCAGGAATGTTCTTCAATTTTTTAATAGCACATCCGTAAACAATTCATTTCGTTGAAAAAGCACATCAAAGTGTTTCCGAAAATCAAGTTTTCACCTTTGAATTATTCAATTTCCGCTATGAAATAATGTGATTTCGGGTCAAAAGAATATAGATCCAAAACAATTTTTGTTCAAACTTTTTGATTAACTCCCTCTTTTTTATAAATTGAATTGTGAAACAGACATATGATCGTAATCTGCACTAGTTTTCTCTGAAAGTTAAGAATAAAAAAGAGTCAGTGAGGTTGCAAAATGCCATATC
>GL379786.1:3667958-3881647 GCA_000143925.2 Caenorhabditis brenneri | reverse complement strand
CATGCATTTTTTTTCTCCCTCCATCTTTTTGTTCTCATCTGAAATCATCTCAAGAATCACAAGGTCGTTTTGACTTTTAGATTTTAACGTCCGATGTCACGCAAAGGTCAAATAGACAATGAAGTCTTTGCACCCGAAAGATTGTATTCCTTCATGCTATAAGTTTTTTCAACAAATTCAATATTCTCCGCATTTCTTGATTAGGATTCATAATTCATAATGTTAGTTGTACGAATCCAAAAAAACTGGGGAACTGGAAAAAGTCGGAAGCTTGACGTCACGAGACTTTCATCCTTTTGTGATTGTACAGAGGACACCATTATTCATGAGTTTAATCTCTTTTTAAAACACCTACCCTAAGAAGTTCCGCGTGTTTTCTGAGATGTATTTGTTTTTTGAGAAGGAACACCAAGGATTTTCTGCAGGCAGAAAACTTCTCTTTTTTTCTAATCTTCCACAATAATCCAACTCATTTATTTACAGTTGAGTGCACAAAAACAAAAGCTTATTTTTTACGCACTCAATTAGGAATTGTTATGATTTCTTGGCTGGAAGAATAAACAGAACACTTGTAATATGGTTAAGAAGTCAGAAACCATTGACATGATGTATTCAATGTGTACCGAGAATCTTGGAAATTATATGCTTTCACATCTAGTTATTATCATATCATGTCTATTTCGAACAGAATCTTAGGAAGTTAAAAAATTTTCAGAGAACTTCGAAATGTTGATTTTCACGCCTTATGACAAATAACAAGAACTAACCTATTCAAATGACACATAAGTTCAGAATCATTTCACGAACCGCGTGGAACAAACTCCTTCTCCCGGAACAGACACAGGTGTAAAGTTAGAGTGATGGCATATGATTTATAAGGAAGGAGTCTAGTTTACAGAATACTAAAACAGATGTAAGGTCGATCATAACTCGAAATTTTTAATATCCGGAATATCATTCCATAACTCAAAACACAGTTTTGAAAATTTTCTCAGGATTCTTAATCCATATTTTCTTTATGTTTTTAGAAATCAAAAATCGAGAATAGTTGGGAACACACTGACTCAGCTTTTGTGCGTTCGTTCCATTTTGTGCTTCTTTGTTTGTTCTGATTTTTCAGTTTTTCGGATCATCTTTCGATACCTGAGAAAAGAAAATTGCTCCCCAAAAAGTCTGAACCTAAAAAAACTGCAAACATTTTTTTTTCAATTCCGAACTCATCTCTCTGTTCCAATAAAGTTCCATAAGTATGTATACACTTTTCGTCACAATCTAATATATCTTCCAAAAAATGTAAACGTCCTTCTAAAATTTTCAACTGCAGAAAAAATGCATTTTTCCCTCCTTTTCCAACTTTTTTTCATTTTCAAGTGAAGAGAAAAACACCCAAATTTGAAGAAGTGAGCAAGAAGAGTTTCTTCTTCCTGCACATCGTCGAGGCTTCTTGAAATTGGTAATATAATTAGAAAGTTGTCGTCGTCGTTTTCATTTTCTAGATGGGGCAAACCTTCCTAACAACACCATTTCGTTTCTGCCCTTGTCATTGTCTTGTTGATCTCAGAGTACATCACCTCCACTCTTTTTTTCTTCATTAGACCTTTTGAACATGTGGTCGCTGTTGCAATTATCTAAATGTCAGACGAATGTCATGCTTTCGGCAAAAAAAGATATTTTTCAACAAACTAGCCTGGTCCCAATTATTTATATGATATTTTTTCCTCCTGTGCCATCCTGTTTTTCCGTGATTGTTCTTTTCAATCATTTGTTCATAGTTAATGAGGAATCGAAAAAAAAAACAACAATCCTTAAAAAGAAACCTAATTTCTGCCACACGATGAGAGGAAAAGGAAAGAGGAGGGCGTAAGAAAAACAATTTATTTTTTCAGAGAGAAAAGAATTTGAGCTGAAAATTCTTCTTTTTTCTCACACGTCCCACTCTCCAAATGATAGTTTTTTTGTTTTATGGGAGTGAATCAAAAAAGTTTCAAAATCTTGAAAATCTGAAGAAATGATTCTTGCTGCATACCTCCCCCTACGCAGACAAAGTTTTCGATGTGCACTTTTGAAAGCGAGGAGGCATGAATGAAACAAGTGGTGAGAAGAGAAATAAAATGGAGGATTCTCTGATCTATCTATCTTCTTAAAATATCCCTTTTGCAACTCTCTGTTAAACAAAGCGTACTCAAACTAAATCCAATCCAGTTCCGGCTACTCTTCCCCTTCCCCATGATTCTAGTTCCTTTATCACACATTTGAATCAACAAGTGTAAATATTGGGAATCGAATGACGTCTTCTAGTTATTCATGGGTATCCATATATTAGTATAGTATTTTTTTTTGTTTTTTTTTTACATTTGGTGACTTTTTGTATTCAAAGCGTCCAGGGTCCACAGGACCCATATCAAAATTATTAATTCTATTTTGATTTTTCTATCTATCCCATTTGTTTATTATTTCGTGCATATTCTGAAATTCTTCTAAGGTAGTATCCCTTATCCCAGTCGCCACCGCACTTGATGAATGATCCTTACGAATTTTTCCAACTAGAGCCCCGCATTGTTTCAATTTTCATTACAATGACTTACTTCGAAATACACGCAATTAAAAACGCTCGGATGAGCAGGAAACCATAAACCAATGTGAGCGAACCAACGTGTGTTATTCATCCGCAGGCGGTGGTATGCTGGATTCTATTTCTTTGTTACTGGAATCCGACGATTCTCAATTCCCGATTCTAAATTTGGCCGCTTTTTTGTCATTTGCTGGGTAGGGTGAGACTGAATTATTTCATTAGATGCTGTCATTCTTGGAATGAAGGTTCAGAGGTTAGGTTCATTTTCAGTAGAAAAGCCCCACGAGGTCGTTTATTTTTATTAGGTTGCTTCTTTTTGGACCCATTTTGACCTTATAACATGTTCCTGGGACCCTAGATCACATGGAACTATCATTTGGCTTTCAGCATAAATCCCCTCATTTGACAATCGTTCTCAGGACCCTTCTCTCTTTCCTTGCCACTTGTTTTTTGTTTGCAAATAAACACGATGCGTTTTCAGATGCACACTTTTTTTTGAGTCTTCAAGTCAAGTCAGACCGGCAAAAACACATATATCAATGCCTATGGAACTTCTTTGCCGTGGGACCAATCTTTTTGGGTTTTGTTTTGTTGAGCTGTATCCATTTCAGTTCCAAGAGTTTCGAAACTCTCTTTTCTCTTGTTTTCAACGTAGACATGGTGTCCAATTTACGAGGTATTTTTCATGATCCTGTCTATGATCTATGGGTCGTTTTTCATCTTCTTTGTTTTTGAATCGGACCGAATTTGCCCACACAAAGAGCCAAAAAATCATCCCAGGGTTTTAGTATTTTTGTGCGCATTATGTTTTTCACTTTGAAAAATTTCTGGCTTTTTGAGCTTGAAATAAAAACAACGATTATCAAAAACCGGAAGTCATACGATCTACGAATCCTTTGAAGTTGGAAATTTTACGTTTTTGTTCGAAACTGTGGGAGTATTTTTGTGAAGAGAAAGGAATAACTAAAAATTGTAACCTTTTCAGATTTCGTAAGAAGTAAAAAGAGACTAAGTAGTGGGTTATAATCGTTCCCATTTTTCATTCTTCTTTCCTTTTCCGCCGTTCGCTTTACCCACTTTCAACGCAGAAATTCTTCTTCACAATTGACGTATGTTTTCCCGCTGCTTCCTTCCTAGGATTTCATTTGCACCGTGCAGAAACGGGTATTTTCGAATAACATACGAGGGTGTGGATGGAGATTTTGAGATCCCTCATAGTATTTTGTCTTTCTAGATGACGTGCACTACCAGCAAGTATCTGTATTATTGTTTCATAACGGAAGTTTCGAAAATAGATCCTCAATGTATCTAAGATAAGATTTCCGCTTCTCTTCCCAATCAAGTTTCTCTGAAATAAGGGGGTTAGTCACCATTACAATGAATCTTTGAGCATGTTTTGATTCCTGTTGCTAATCGTCACCCACCCTCACGCAATAAATATTTTCTCGTTTCTTCTTTTTCCGTGAGTCTGTAAGTTTTTCGATTTTGACGAAGTCTACTTTAAAATTCAACTTTTTTCGTCTTATTTTCGTTTTTCTTGTCTGAAGTTGGGTGACTATCTGTGGTTCTTTGGTTAGTTGAAATCCCTAATCTAACTAGGCCATGTTCCTTAATCATTAGAACTTTGTCTTACTACTGTGTTATTTCCAAAAACTCAATACGATACGCCCCACATCTTTTTTTTGTCCAGCACCTTCATGTTGTGCTTTTTTCTTTATTATTTTTCAGTACCAGACATTGGCTGTACGGGTGGTGCTTTCCAATTTCCGGATAGGTAATTGTCTGAAACAATATGTGAATCAGTTGAAAATTCTGATTAACAGGATGTCTGGGTAGACCAATTGCTCAGAATTCATTTACCGAAATTGCCAAAAAATCTAATAGTCAAAACCTAAAACCTGAAATCAGGAATAAAATAACAATCCAGCCCGGTCATTACCTCATTTCCCAAAATTGTAATTCAAAATCTCAATTCAATAAGTTTGCTATTCCAGGTAAGCAACAGGAACTGACTTTAAGCTTTCCCCACTTTTCCAAAATAATTGACGTGACGATGTTCTAATAACCGTTTTGCCCTGAAAGCCTCCCGGAGAGAAGATTATTTCAAATGTGGGAAAATAGCCAAGGGCGAAACTCGTTAGCACTGAATATTTTCGGCGAGGTATGCCTGCGTATGCGCAGAGCTGTTAAGTTTATAAATCGGCTCAAAAAGTGTGTTTTTTTCTGTCTTTTCTCCTAAAAAGTTTCCTGTTTTACATCATGTTTGACATCCGTTTTAGATTTATCACGTCTAGTATTGACGTGGGGGTCACTCCAAAGCTTTACAAACCAATTTTATTTCGAATAGAAATACAATTTCCTGTGCAAAAGCTTTTCCACGAATACCGAATTGAAAATAATCCTGATCGGTCACAAGTTTTTGGTCAGGAAACGAAGTAAATATGGTTGTAAAATGATAGTTATGAGAAATGAAAAACAAAAGAACGAAGTAGCCAGTAAAGTATAGGTATCGAGAAATTCTTGCCTTTCTTATTTAGGGTATTGTCGTTCTTTTTGCCATGAATGAGCGTTTCTGAGTCATGAAAAATGACTCCTTAGAAGGACAGGAACGTCTAGTCTGCAAATTGTTCTAGATGTTCCGCCTCTCCCTCATTTGCTTAGCTTTTTAGGTTCAGGAAGTTTTGTCACCCTAGGTTTTGGTCCCAAGTTTTAAGAGATAACGAGGTGGTATGTATTATTCATCATGAAGTCCGAAACTTGAGGGTTAAAAACACACGTTTCAGTTCAACTTTTAGACTTTTGAATATTTGAAGGAAGTTACAAACGTGAAGGTGTGGGTTAGATCAACTCAAAATCTTGTAGTTCTGGAAACCAAGACGTTTCGAATGCGCTCATCTTTATTGGGATTCTGTAGAACACCACCTCTTTTATTTTGTTCTTGGGGCTCCCAATGTTTCACAGAACATTTAAATTTCCACCTCCTTCCATCATTAGTCGTAGTGTTCACGTGTGAACTGAGGGCTAGTTCCGTTCTTTCATCTTCTGGCTGGTTGATCACAAAACAAGAGTGTTCTGAATAGAAGAGACCAACTCAGCGTTTCCTTTTTCTTTATCACATCAGTTTTGCTCATGCGGCAGGTCATGATTCATGTATATTACAGCCTTTTTGATCAAAAATCTCAACCCAATTTTTCATTTTACTCTTGCTTCTCTCCAAACTTCCATTCATTTTCTGCCCGCAAGAAATCAAGCACAGAAACATTTTTCATAAAAGAGGCGGAGCTAAGGAATACTCCGCATCTGGAGCATCTGGAGTCTGTCCGCCCCCTCGGTCCCAATTCCGGAACCTTGTTACTCTGATTCTCTCATGCAAATCAAAACATTGTGTTTTTGTTCTTTTCTTGATAATTCGAGCGTTCTTAACTCTAATGACCAACGCCGCATTTTCTCCTGCATGTTTTTTCTCTCCTGGAACAAAAGCCGGGCCATTTGCAGACATGTAGATATTTGTTTTCATTTTAGTCATCCAGACATACTCAAACACACATTCTAGACAATATGTGTCAGGAAAAACGCAGAAACGAAAGAAACATTGGCTTAATTAATCCCCTAATTAACTCTGATTGTATGTGCTTTTTACACTCGTGTTGTTTTGGCATTTGAGAAAAGGAATTCGTGAATTCACATTTATTCTTGGACGTTCCTTCTCAACCATTTTTCAAAAATATTTTTTTTGTCAGGTTCAATTTTAGTTCTGAGCAGTAAAATTTGAAATTCGAGTTTTGTTGAACTTTATGTTATTCTTATTGGGTTAAATTTAATTGAGTTGTTCTGAATTTATTATATTTTTTCCTCTGTATAATAATTCGATTTCAAGAAAACAGAAACAGTCATAAAAAATGTCCAATGGTTTTCCTTTCGATGAAAACACAAGTACTCGGAACTTCTTCAAAAAGTACAGTCTGTGAGAATTTCGGAATTTCCTGAAAAATGTGTCGTGAGCGGACTTTGAAATTTTAAGGAAGCCTGAGAAAGGTGTTCCGTTTTTCCGAAAAACACGACATGGTGGCTCAGAATGTCTAGATGTCTATTAGATAGATAAGAGTCAATGCTCAGGAATCAGAGACGAATTCATTTAATTTCGAAGGAGAGAACCACAACTTTCACCGGATATTTGCCTGCCCTTGGTCCTTGTCCTTCTCCTCCACAGTTCAAAAACCCATCCGGAGAAAAATGAGGCAGAATTCTGATCTATGAAGAATCTTTCTTCAGAACTTTTTTTTGCATTTTTTTTTCTATCAAATTTTTATGTTTCACTGTTAATATGAAACCAATATGTTTGAAAAGGTCAGTAGTCAGCTGAGCATACGTTTCTCTGTTATTGAATACGTTTTATTGAATTTTAAATATGCTTTCGCTGCTTTTTGGAAGTTCATGAGCAAAATGTTCAAATTTTAAAAATTCAAAAGCAAGTGGAGTCAGATATCAACGTGCTCAACTATTCAGTTAAGAGTTCATAACTCACAGTTTTTCGTCAGATTTTTTAACAAGACGCCTGGCTTCCCTATGAGGTTAGTTCTGGTCCAATGTAATCTGGATAAGCTCTGACGCGTTCGTTCTTCCTTGACTCAACTCAGACGTTCTTTATGCCCATACCTACCTATCACATGTATTTTATGTTTTTCAATTATTTTTCTTACGTTTCTTTGTCGACTCTTTCAACAATAATATTTTCATTGCCACCTATCCAATTTCCTGTCGATTTCCGTTATCGAACAAAATCATCAATGCTCTGTGTCACCCACCCAGTTCCGTTCAAACCTCTTCTTTATTTCTTCTCATGCGGGTTTTTTTCTCTTTATTCTAAGAACCGGCGGTGGCAATTAGACACAACCGTCCGAGTGGAGAGGAACCTTCAATGAAAGGCATTCCAGACGTGGGAATGAAACGCGGGGGGCCGCAGTGACACAGGGAAAGGAAAACAAACGAGAGCAAAAATACTTTATGGTTTCAGCTATGTGTGTCCTAGATTTTCTTTCTCTCTGTTAATGCAAATAAGACCTCTCACTCCATTTTTTTGCTTTTTTTTTTCTTCTTGATTTTTCTATTTTCCTCTTATTTTCTAACTTTGCTCCAATCTTTCAACCATAATCCCAGAAGACCAGCTTTCTTCCTTCATTCCCTCAGCTCATCCTTCATCTATCACCTTCAGTCTGTCTTCCTCTTCCTTCTCCAGAAATTCGCTCCCCATAATGTTCCGAACATTTTAGACCATCCATGAAATAGCGACAAGATGTGGAACCTAAACTGCAGTGAAAGCGACACAAAAGTCGCTTGCCTGAATCTCGGCGAAGCAGTGCTCACAATATCCTCAATGCTCACAGTCATGCTGGTATGTAGCGTTGTTTGTAGTGGTTAAAGTTTGATGATCATCTAGGATACCAATTAAATAAAATCTGAGTCATGTGTGTGAAGCTCCGGGCTTCTTCCTTTGTATTGTTTTCTTCTTTCTTTTTCCTCCTCCTTTTTAGCATCACTCATTATTTTTGAATCAAACTGGCCTAATCTAAGGAGAACTCAAAAAGGCGGAAGTGCAGGGCTCAGTGTTCAGTGATGTCACAGACTTATAGTACTTGACCCTAATCCGACACTTTACAGATTATCATATTCGGAAACTTGTTGGTTGTCGTCACTGTTTACCGGGATCGGAAGTTGAGAATGCAAAGACAAAACTGGCTAATCGTGAGTCTTGCCGTCGCGGATATGCTTGTTGGACTATTGGTCATGCCCCTAACTTTGACTTACGAAATAGTTGGAGAGTGGACAATGGGTAATTGAGAATACCGGAACAAAAACATAACACTTGAAATTCTACTTCCAGGAACTGTTCTTTGTGAAATATGGCTCGCATTGGATGTGCTTTTCGTCACCGCTTCCATTTTGCATATTTGTGCAATTTCTTTGGATCGGTACTTCTCGGTTACACATCCACTCACATACCCTGCAACTAGGACCCCTCTCCGGATGTTCATTTATATTGGTATGTAGGAAGGAAAATTTATTTATAGACGCGATTCTTGAAATCTTGCTATTTTTACGTTTCTAGATTTTCGAAATGTCGAAAGTTTCCTTTTCACTGCTTCCCAATTCAATTCTATTTTCAGGAGTGTCTTGGATTGTTTCTCTTCTCATTTGCCTCCCACCAATCTTTGGATGGAGGCCGGAAAGGGCAGAAGGAGAGTGCTCCGTAAGCACTGATATCGGTATACATCTTGCAAACCAAAAAGACCAAAGAATTGACACGGAACTTTTGCAGGATACGTGCTCTACTCGTCCCTAGGGTCCTTCTACATTCCAGTTGTTATTCTCATCATCGTTTATGCAAAGATCTACAGTATCACCATCCGCCACAGCAGACAACGACTGAAGGAAACGGAAAGACGTGATCACACATTGAATATGTTAACGATCAGAAGCAGCACCAATGGTAAATAGACTTCTGACTGATAATGAGAAAATTATTAATTAATTTTTAGAGCGTTACAACATGGAGTATGAGTTGGAAGAAAACTCTGACCCGGTTGAGGAAGAGAAAGAGAAACCAGCATCCAACCGTGACATGATTAACAAAGTTTGCTGGCAATTGAGAAAGATCTCCGAAGAACTTCCAAGACAAGGGGTCAAGGTGAGTGTAAGTTTGAATTTTCTCAGTTTCGAGTAACTTTGTTCATTCTTTAGATTGCTCTGGACACTAATCATAACAGTCCGCCATCCTCGGATCTTGCTCGGAAAATGGAGGAGAAGAAGTTCTGTGAGAAGAGAAAGAGAAAGCTGAAGGCCAAGGAACGTCAAGCAACTCTCCTGCTTGGAATCATTTTGTCAGCCTTCATCTTGAGCTGGCTTCCATTCTTTGTAAGTTGTATCCATATTAAAAGACAATCAGAGCTCATCACTTCTTTTAGATGATTTATGTCATTGGTGCGTTCGGACACGAAGCCCCACCATTGGTTTTCAAATTTTTCTTCTGGCTAGGATACTGTGAGTCTAGAATTCGTCCTTGGCATTCTTTTCATGAGTGGTATTACAGGCAACTCTGGAATCAACCCAGTTATCTACACAGTGTTCAACCGAGAGTTCAAACGAGGACTCTGCAAGCAACTTCACAAGTTTGAGAGGTTCATTCATCCTCTCATGGAATTCTATAAATAAATCTTCCGATAACTGCCTTTAAAATTTTCAAAGTTTTAATTTTTGCCATTTCGGGTGTAAACTACTTTTTTTATGTCATTGCTAAAAACCCTTCTTCTTGAAACAAACATAATCATTCAACCATTTTGCACAACACCATTTGTATTTTTGACTTGTACGATAAAATAATGATTAAATTAATATTTATAACAAAAATAAACGGTATTTTCATTCAGATCAATTGTAATGTCAGACAAAATAACACAACCCGTGAGAGATTCGAATCGTTCTTATTAAAATTTATTTACTCCTGGACACACACACAAAGGGGTCCATCATTACTTGAATCGAAAATACTCGAAAATTCGTCGTCCGTGTTTTTCAATTTCGGGTTTCTCCGGATGTCACAACAAGCAGCTACGGCGACGTCGACGACGACTCGTCCAAATGTCGATTGCTCCTTCGCGTCTTATTATTTTTCCGAAAATACCCTTTGCGAGCCTGGGCCATCGCCTCTGAGGAATTACTTCCTTGACCCTGGATGACCACAAAATAATTGTTGTTTACCCCAACATTATTATGCAAAACCTCGGACATTCGTCGTGAATCCTGTCTGCCTAGAGTCTGGTGGCCTGGTGTAGTTGTCGTCGTAGTCGTGCAGTTGCTCGTTTTGGGACCAATCTAAATATATTGAAATTCCTTCTTTTTTAAATGATTCGCAGAAATATGATGAGGAAGTGCTGAGAAAGTGGGGATAAACTTGGTGGAAGAGGATGAAGATTGGAATTAGGGAAGTGGGAAAATATAATGAGAAACTCACGTTGCTCTCAAAATAGTGTTGTGATTTCCCGGAACTTTCCTCACTACCTGAAAACATTCCAAAATTAAATCAAACTTAGGATTATCTGAAAGGGTTAACGGATCTAATGAAGTTATATCAATAAAATGCAGTACTTGAAGATTGATTCACAAGAATACGGGTCGGCAATCTGACGGATGACGTCGTTCGCGTTGTTTGCGTTGAATTAAGTGAATCAATTGACGAAGACGATTGTTTTTGGAGCTGCAATAAAGGAATGGATGGGGTGGTCTTATTGTGTGAGTCATTTTAATGTAAGTGAAACCACAAGGTTCAGAGACCGGAACAAATTCTCTTTGAAGCCTCTTTTCAATCGGCTAATGTAATTATGGAATGCAGTGTTCGATAGAGAAAAAATAAAAACAAACGGTCAGCGTTCGTTGGCTTGGATGCTTTGGTAAAATGCAAGGGGCTATGCAAGGGGCTATTGTCAGGGGTGGGGAATTGCTTCGCTTCTTGATTGAGATCTTGGATCTGGCATCTGATGATAATGACTCCGATGATGATGCCAAACTGTAAAATGATGTACTTCTGATAGAGAACTTTAAACAATATTATTTCAAGGTTTGATGGAATTTCAAAAACCTTAAAAGTCCTATAGTTTTTTTTGAACGTGTGAAAAAGTTTCGTTAAAAGTGTTTCATTAAAAGAAAAAACGCTCCACTCCTAAAAACGAACCTCTGACATTCATAGTTGACCAACCTATCGGTAGTTGCGGTATCTCTGTTTATGATAGTCACTGATGCCAATGCTCTTTTTTGAATGTCATTCAGATGAGCCACTTGCACTGTATTAGCCTTGTTGAACGAAACGGATGATGCCCTACGTTCCATCTGGCGGAGCTTGTTCTGTTCTTTCGAAACGATTCTTGCAATAGCTGAAATTTGCATTCTGTTGTTGGAAAGTGACAGTATTGAGAACTCACGGTCGTCGTCCAAATCTGGAGATTCTTGTTTTCTTTGTGCCGCCGTTCGTCGACGTTCTTCAATGAATTCTTCGATTTTTCGCTCTTTTTCTTCAGTTGTTTGAGGGTACACGTGTGTAACACTAGCTCCATCATATTTCTGAATATCAATTGATCTTGATGCTTTTTCGAGTCGGACTTACCGTAAACGATCCATTAATACCAGCAGCTAGCCTTCGTGCAAGAGCAATATTCACACCTCCTCTAATTTTTAATGAACCTTCTTCACGAAGGCGAACTAAACCAGCTGGTATAATTTCATTCTCCGGGATCTGGAGTTAACAAAAAATTATACATAAACCGGTAATTATTAATTTGTACCTTATCCTTCCTAGGTATTATAGGTGGGGCTGGATTTGATAATGCTACATTCAATGCTGGCGGTGTGATTCCGTCGATTTCACTACTTGATGAAGTAGATGCTAGACTTGTTTTTGACTTGAGATGCTGCATAATTACCATAATTAGTTATTATTTCAGAGATGTGTATACCCTAAGCTCACTAGTATGATATGTGAGTGCACTAGTGCTAGAGGCTTTTCGTTTCCCAATTTTCGGCACACTTTTGTAGAGATCTTGGTGTGATTTTTGACTGAATGCAGATATAAATTTCTTGGCACGACGCCAACTTTCAAGTCGACTCCCGTTGTCTTCATAGGGTAACGCAGAAAAGTCCATCATAGATCTTCCCTTTCTAAATTTGTAAACAATAATTCATCATAACTGATTTCTGAATTCTTACGAAGGAATTCGATTTGGCAGAAAATCTTTGTGTTCTCCACAATTTGAAAATCTTGGTGAGTCACGAGCAGGTGTAGTCATCGTAGAAGCCTTTCGGTGTATGACTTCATGCTGACCTGAAAAATTGAAAGAATTCGAAAACTGTGAGTCACGTGATTCTCGTTTACTTATTATTTCCGGTTCTTCAGGTAAAGGAGGTGGCGGTCGTATGATATGAGATACGTTGACATATTCAGGTAAACTTGTACTTCGTTGTTTTGCATCTGATCCTGGAACGATAATTGATGATGATTACTGTTCAGATGATGGTCATGGTTATTGGTCACAACTGATTACAAGTTTCAGAAAAAAAGTTAATTGAAAATTGTGTTGGTTTTTGATACCTAAATTTAGGTATCATTGAAAAATATAGTAGAGCAAGCTACATGATTATTCTTTAAGAATTTCTGTCGACTGATCGTTTCATTAGGAATTGATCAAGATCTTAGTTTTATCTTTGTGTGCTCTGTTCAATCTTTCTAGAAGCCACTGGCCTTTAGGAACATGATAATCGACCAGTATCAGGTATCGTTGAAACTGCTATTCTGAGCTTTTTTTAATTTCCCTTAATTCTCAAAGTGTTTCTAGTTTTTTTTTCGAAATGTTGTTTCCAACCTAAGTATGGAGAGTTGTCAGATGTAGAAAGCACTGGAGACTCTGAAGCTGATGCGATATGTTGTGTGGGATATACCACTGGAGTTTCAGCTGCACTTATCACTGGCGGAGATGGTGATGTCACTTCTGGCAACAGACCGTTCAAATATTTCAAACTTCCGACGGGCGTCTTCATTCCGGGATTCCTCAGACCGAGAGTGTTGATTGCGGCGCTAAAGAATAGATAAGGATATTTGATAACGAAAGAGAAAGGGGGAGAAGATGTCAACATATAAGGATAATATTTTCTCACCGAGACGAAAAAATCTCGCTTTGGTTGATTGATGGCGTTGTCGGACTCATTAGATTAAACCAACCGCTGAAGGTGCCGGACAGTCCCGATATGGAATCTTGATGCTTCCGTGTCCGATTTCCGATCTAGAAAATGGAAAAAAAGTTTGAAGTTATTCCATCTTATCACTCACGTTCTGTAGCCAGACACCTTCCGCATTCTTCTTGTTTAAATACAAGTTTAGAGATCCGTCATCCTCATTTGCTTTTTTCAAAAACTTCGAGAACAATTCTATAGAAGGACAGCAGAACAGAAACTCCTCACTTCCATCGTGAGGTGTTATCATTACTCGATGATTCATATGGTCCGTTGAAATGTTTGCAGCAGCTACCTCACAATACAATAAAGTTTCCGCTGGATACCCATATACAATAGCTAGTCGTGAATCCTAAAAATAGATAATAAAACTCGATAAGTGTCGTTCCACATAGTTTCATTATCTATATGTATCTAATTCAATGTCTCACATGAAGATGACATCTGACTTCTTTGTTGATAAATGATATATTGTCTTGTTGATGTGGGAATTTGAGTAGCTGCATGTAATGTGTCGTGCCTGTCAGAAAACCATGGTTAGGTTACAATTCCTATCAATCATACTCACTTTGACCACCCACGTTTTTGAACCATGTTTCCCACTGTAAAAGTGTTTCAGGTAGATGGAATGCGAGAACCACATTATTCTCTTTTGTAATAACCGTTAACGTTTGATTCTTATTTTTTAGAGGGAAACCTGAAATCATATTAAAAAATGAGGTTGTCGATGTTTTAATTTCCGATTCACTTTTCTCAAACCCGATGTAATTTCGAAGAAGAAGTGACTGTTTCGCTTTATTCTTCTGCCGATCTTTACGATTCTTGTAGATTGTTAAAAGTGGATCCTCCAGATCATTTTGCAACTTGCAAACAATGTATCGTGGCTCCCACTGAAAAACAAGAAAAACAACAATCTTTTGTTATGTATGGTGGTGAATTAATTGGATTGATCAAATTATAAATGTAAATGTGATCGACACTATCAAATATCATTTCCATCATTTGTTTTGTAAAAAGGTATCAGAACACAGAAAAGAAGAGATGCCGAATGATTAATGGAATTTTAACGCGAAAACGGAGGAACGACAATTTATCATTTTCTAGCGTACGCTGCTGTTCCAACCTTATCTTTTTGCGGGGGACGCTGATGATAGGCAATAAATTTTGGATTCACACATTATGGGTTCCAGAGAGATAAGGGAATAAGAAGATAGAAGTAAATAATAATAATAATGAGAATAATAATTTGGATCAGAAGAGTTTGACTAACTCGTCAAATCAGTGAAGTTATCAAGACATGGATATCAAATAGGTGTGACTTTTTGAGAATAAAGATTAGGTTACCTTATTATTTTGGAACAATTTGCAATGCGACTCGATGGATCTGCCATTATTGTTCAGTTCAACTCTTTCCTTCATTGTTGTAACATCTGCAAAAGGGAACAGACCCATTAACGGCACACATTGATAACAGAGGGCGATAAAAGTTTGAAAAAAAGTTGTAAATCAAGGCGAGAAAAAAACCGTTGAACAACACGTTATTGCGCAGATAGGGGGGTGAGAGATGATTGAAAGGAGAGGGAAGGATCGGAAAAACCGGCACATACACATCACACACTTACTATGCGCATGAGGGGACCCCACAGAGACAACCAAAAAGATAGTGTGAGGGTGATGGAGAAGAATTAGGAGTGGAAATCGATAAATGGCAGTGATAATGACCGGGGGATATAGTGTTATTGGCGAATCGGCGGCACAAGTGACGACGGCGGCGCCATCAGACCGGTATTACATAAAATCAACGTCGTTTCTCAAATTCTCAAGTTTTTTTTCAGTTCCAGTGTCAACGAATTCATAGTGTGAAGTTTTTTCCAGAATCATGAATGATATCTTCAGACTCTGAGAAAAAGCGGAAACTGGAAAGGAACAAACAAAATAACAGAAACAAATAATTAGTACGGAACACAGAAAAAAAGGAAAACATGACACAATGATGACTGGATTAAAGGATTACTCCCTCCGCAGACAGTCAACAGAACGTTGCCGACCTGACCTCTGATATTCTTTAAAGAAAATATCAAATGATTCTAAGATAACGCTAATTCCGTTTTATTTACAACTCAAAACCATCAATTTTTGGTAAGAATTAGAATTTTTTACTATTTTCAAACTATTTGATGAATGAACTTGAATCTGAACCTGGTATTTGATTGTAAGTCATGACAGAGCTTCAAGATATTTTTATAAAACAGTTTCAGGGAATCCGAGTATGAGAATCAGTTTTGTAAAAATCATAATTAGAAACTATGTTTACTTATTTCTAAACTCAAATTCAGAAATTCTCAGTGTTCCAAGATTAGTGAGCTTTCAGAGCATTAATACATCATATTTCATTTGCACTGTCTGTACTGAAAACAGAAAATCCCGTGTTCATTTTTATATATCATTCCCAAGTTTTCTGAATCCTGTAATAGAACGGCATTATGACTTAGTTCTAATTTTCCCCTTATTCTGTTGCATTCTCAAATCGGATTTCTTTAAGATGATACTCAATTGTTTTTATCGTAGATAAAACCTGTAAAATGACTTCGCAAATTTTCTTCATAGCTCACTTTGAGTTTTGAAAATTATACTTTGAAATTCGATACATCCCCATGTTACTCGAAGAGTGCCCACACTGGTTGTATAATTTTTTAATTAAAAAGACTTTTATTACTCATAATTGATTTATTGTGTTTTTGTGCACTTACAAAATAGATCTTTATCAATGTTTGTCGAAAAGAGTCTTCTCAACAATCCTTTCTATTATACCCTACACTGCTCTCGCTCCTTACAGACTCAAACGTCTACTTTGGGTTCCAAACTAAGGGTCAATAAAACAAAGTTTAGCCCCAACTTGCGACATCTACTATCATCTGAATTTCAACCCACATTTTCTCCTAATCAAAAAACCATATTAGATGTGAATTGACACCTTGAAGATAAGAGATACCGAGAAGAAAAAAAAAAGTAAAAACCTACATTTCATGACTACGATCATCTTCACAGTCCACTGTTCTAATCCATCAACTTCTATATGAAAGTGACTAGTTATGACATTCCAAATATTGGAAATTGTATCTGTTGGCCCATTCAGACATGATACACATTTTAACAACTTCCGTCTTTAGGCAAAAAACCTTTGTCCATGTTTTGCTGGTGTCTTTTTCTTTCTAATTCTCATTCTTTTCCCGAAACGCTGTCTGTTATCCTTAAATGACTCATTTTACTTTTTGTCGGGTTGCATAGTTGTTTTTTAATTAGCGAGGTCACAAGAAATGAAGTTTCGAATTTCTTGTTCTGTGCAAAAAGTTTTTAGAAAAGGATTTTCTGTTTTATTTATGAAAACTGATAATCATCAACTACTCGTGATAAGTGATATCGACTCACAGGTCTCAAGTTAAGAAAGTATTTTTAACTCATTAACATTTACGGCCAAAATTAAGTTTCTGAAACATTTTCCGTAACATTTCGTCTCTGATTTGCATCTCGAATCGGTATATATATATATATATATATATATATATATATATATATATATATATATATATAATCATTTCTCGTCAAACTCAGAATAGATTTTGTATCAATTGAAGTATACAGTTATTGACTTCTGCAGAGAAGTCATAAGAGTGAGTCATTCCTGAACGGATCGAAGATGATCGTTTCGAAACTGTTTATCTAAGTTTTTTTTTGAAACACTGGATTTTACGGAATCAGTTGAAAGATTTGAAGTAAGATTTTAACAGTTTTAGATTTTTCTTCAAGTTTTCAAAAAGCTATGTTGAAAACCCATAAAAGTGAAGAGCGCAGCCAAAATTTATGAATTACTTCAGTTTTCAAAAAGTGGATTTGTGAGAAAGCCTTTTCGCTTGGTTCTTCGTTCTGTATATCGGCATAAATTTCCGAAAATTGATCAAAAAAGCGATGAATCATTCCAAACTGTTTCTCCTCAGAAAATAATCTTTCTCGAAAAGACTGATTTCATAATTTTCAAACAAATCCTGCATGAATTGAAAAACGTTCTTTTTCTAGAACGTTTCTCATGCTGAGGCGCTTTTCCATTCATCTTTATGAAACGGCCTTAGCCCATTCCTATTCGTTTTCGTTTATTTTGGAACGTTGACAGTTTTTTTTTGGTTGTAGTCTTGCTTAACATTAGGCGGTACTAGAAAAAAGTGTTCTCTCGAGGAATACTTTGCATTTCTTTACCGATCTTTTTTTGCCCTGAAAACGAGTATAGTTTTCATTTCTCCTACTGGATTTTATGTCTCTTTTTGAACAAAAAGACTTTTCATGTCGCCTCACTTTTACATTGAACAGTTTCTAGCAATATTATGATCGCGATGATAAAAAACGATTCTGCATAAAAATATATTTTTGCCGTATTCCCATGGATTTGCCCCTTCCCCCCCCCCCACGCTTTACATATCGAGGAAGTTTTGTTCTGGTTCTTTCTTTCAAAATCCATTCGTTTAAAATTGGAAGTCATCTTTTTTCCCTACTGGCTCATTGGGGCCTGTTCTTTCGGCTAAAGTCATTTATATAAGTTGGGTTCTATCTGCCTTGAAACGAGCAATTGACAGTCATTACTAATCCATTCAATCTTGACTCCTAGTGCTGTCAGTTTATGGTATTGCCTCGACTTTTAGAAGACTTGGTTCTCAACTCTCCTTGAGAAAATTATCACAATGCGAACTTCATATTAGGGAATGTTTTTGTTTCTCATTTTCCAACAAAGAGTGGTACAACAAAAGAAAACTGCTACAAATGAAAACTTTCACGTATGAGGACTATTATGTTTAAGAATCGGAGAATGAAGGTTACCCATTTTTGTTTTTGTTATCCATTTCTTCTTTATTTGTAGCTATTTCCGCATGAAAAAGTTATTCGTTTCGTAATATCCAATAAAATCTCGCCTGTTGATTTGAATCGTAAATAAAATACAGCTCTATTTTACAACATATTTCAAAATGAATTTCGAAAAAAGGTTCAAAACAACCACAGATTCAAAACAGATCAAACAGGCTGCTGACATACTAAAATAACTATATGTCTTCTAATTCTCGGCTCAAGAAGTTTTAGAACTATGAGATGCTAGGTGTGATAAAACACTTTTTTTTCAAATTTTAACGATGTCCGACACAAAAGACGCCACTCTCTATCTCCACAAGTTCTTCGAAACGTTTGAAAAAAGATGTAGAGGTCAAAAATAGGAAACTATCATAGAACAACCCGTTTTCTCATTTCACTTTATCACTTGTTTCCCGATTGAGCACTTTTCTGATGAAACAGAGGGTGTATTTTTCACCAGCTCCCTTCGAAATAGCGTGGTTGACCGTCTCTCCTTATCAGTTTCCCGCCTTTGTGATTGTTACTTTCCGGTTAAATAATGAACTCGTATTTCAGCTGCTTGCTTACTGGGTATTCAAAACGAGTATTGAGAAAGTCGTTGTCCTTCTGTTCTTCTCAAGATGAATCAGGAGGATTACGACAGACAAAATGGTTTCAACCGGGAGGAGCCACCAAATTGGATCAGAAGAAAATGGGATCGAATCAAAGAAGGAGCCCAATTGAGTGGTGTTGGAAGGATGATCGAACACCGAATTCCAATCATCGGATGGTTGCGGAGGTATGTTTTTTCATACTTTACTTCCTTAATAGTTTCTAATTATGTCTGATTATTGGTATAAATTAACTGAAAACGAACATTACTTTCGATCTAGATGAAATTGATGCGCGTTTTCAAATGTTTTGCTTAATTTTTGGATTTTCGATCGAACCCTAAATATTGTGTTTTTGAAACTAGAGGGAGAGATAATTTTTCGTAAAATAATTCCAAATAATTACGAATCTACTGCCGTTATCTTTACAGATATGCCGTCACAGACAACCTACTGCCAGACGTCGTCGCCGGCACCACAGTGGGCATTTATGTTGTTGCCCAAGGTACAGTCAACAAATTTACAAGTCAGCAAACCATACTTTTCCAGCGATGTCGTACGCCTTGCTCGCCGGCGTTCCTCCTGTCATTGGCCTCTACGTCAGCTTCTTCGCCCCTCTGCATTATGCCATCTTCGGCTCGACAAAACAGTCCAGCATAGGGGTGTTTTCGGTTGTCTGCCTCATGATCGGGAAGGCAGTAACCGATTTCGAGCACAAATATGCTGACGGTGAAATATAACATAAAATAAGGTTTCACTTATATTTCATTTTTCAGATTATCCTGGTGTCACAAATATCGAGATAGCGGCAAGTCTGTGCCTTTTAACGGGCATGATTCAGGTTTAATGTTTTCTCAGAATCTGCGAGTTTTAAATAATTTCTTCAGATTTGTCTGGCCTTAACCAAATTCGATGTTTTAATGACTTTTCTTCCCAAGCCTGCGGTTGATGCGTGAGTTTTGAGAATTAAGTGGTTTCTAATAAGTAGACATAAAATTCAGAATCACTGTTTCTGCGGTCTTCTATGGAATTGTGAGTCAAATTCCGAAAATTCTTGGATTCTCAGTGAAATCAAGTGATGCGCCATACTTTTCGTTATTTCATGTGAGTCTCATCCATTTATGTTCTGAGTTATCAAAAAATTTTCAGTCTGTGTATGAAATTGGTGTTAACATCGTATCTCTGAATATCAACTGGCCAACTGCAATTGTTTCATTTGTGACATTGGTGTATTTGATTATCACCCAATTCTTTGAGAAACTCTGGAAAAGATCTTTCAAGGCTATTCCGTTTCCAAGGGAATTGATAATGGTGAGTTTACAGTGGTCTCAAGTTTTACCTGATAAAACAAAATTCAGCTGGCTCTAGCAATTATCCTTTCTGATGCACTCAATTTGGATTCGAACTATCATGTGAAAACAATCAAAACTATTCCCAGCGGGTGAGTAATTGACTGAGATTTTCATCGATCTTCATTCTGAATTTTCAGATTTCAATCACCACTCCTTCCAAGATTGGATATTATGTCTCATCTGTTTTTGAATGCTGTTTCTGTTGGTATGTCTGACTAATTAAAAAATCCAATAACATCTAATTTTCAGCCGTCGTCTCTTATGCTATAACTATATCAATGGGAGATGTTTTCTCACGGAAACATAACTACATAATGGACACCAATCAGGTACCCATTGTCACCCTGAAACACTGTTGAACAGTTTATGTTCAGGAACTCCTTGCGCTTGGCTTGACCAATTTCGGGTCTTCGTTTTTCGGGTGCTTCCCAACATGCTGCTCACTATCAAGAACGCTTGTCAATGAAAAATGTGGAGCTAAAACTCAACTCGCTTCTATTGTTTCTTCCGCTGTCATTGGAATCGTGGTCATTTTTCTAGGAACCTATTTGACCCCGTTGCCGATTTGTGTGCTGAGTGTTCTCGTGTGTTTTGTTGTGATACCGTTTTTAGTAAACGCTGGAGAGTTACCAAGACTTTGGAAATGTTCTAAACATGACTTCGTGAGTTCATTACTAAAGACCGCATGCGTCGTTTGATTAGCGTAGTTGTTTTTTTTTTTTCAAAAAAATGTAACAATTTTCAAAAAATGTAACAAAAACAATGTATCCTAGCTGCTTTTTTCTCATTTTGAGCAAGGAGAGACAATTCAATACAATTTTTTGGAACCATGTGAAGTATATACTTTTCTTTTTTTTCTGCCAAATTTTTTATATAACTTCTTTTATATGAAAAATATATCAATTTTTGCAGTGGACGTGGATCCTCACTGCTACAGTTACTCTTTGTATCGATATTCCCCCCGGCGTACTCGCAGGAATGATTTTTGGTGTTTCTTCAATAGCTATTCAATTGCAACAGTGAGTGATAAGTTTGTTCGAAAACTAATGATAATAAGTTATTCGGGCCCACCATCAAACAGTTGGGACAAGTTGGTGACAATGATTTTCGTCCGATCACCCATTATTCTGCGGCAAAGGTAAAAATGGTCAAAGTTTCGTTCTCGTTTTCAATACTTGTCTTGTAGGCAACTGAGTTCCGGATCATTCGCTTTGATGCCCCACTGATCTTCACAAATGTGAAAAAGTTCTCTCATAACATCCGAAGTGCAATGCAAGATACAAAAAAGCGACGAAAAAGCATCGAGTCCCAAGAGGGCGTCAAATGGACAGCGATTATTCTTGACTGCCACACTTGGACTTACACTGATACAATGGGCATAACTGCAGTGCAAGACATCAACGAGGATCTTCAAAAGTTGCATATTTTGCCACTTTTCGCGAATTTGAAATGTATGTATGTTTTATGTAACGTGTTTTTTGCATTCTTGATTTTCAGCATCTCTCCGTCGTCAATATGAGCGAGCTGGAATTCTGGAGGAAGTTCTAGTTTATGAGCACGAGGTCCTTGAACTGGAAGTGAAAGTTATGGCGGAAGACAGGAGAATTACTGAGGAACGTGATAAACTTGCTAGAAACACGGTCCGCTATGCTAATGGAACCAATCGAAAAGACAAAATTGACCCAGAGGCTGGGCTCTACAATGGAGAAGCTGTTCAAGTTGAAATGAAACACGAGCAAACTGAGCATCAACTCCTTCTGGATGAAATCCAACTCAATAAGGAAAAACGTTGTTTGGCAGCAAAGAAAGAAAAACTCGCCCAACAAATCAAAGAAACCGAGAGAAAGAAAGAGGGGAAAAGCGAGAAAAACGCGGAAAGCAGCATGAAAATCTCCCAGAATCAGATCTATCCGTCAATCCAAGATGCGTTGAAAGCCGCCCACGAGTTGGTCATCAAACAAAATGAATTCTTCAAAGAACGTGTACAACAAGATTAATCACAAAAGTTGCCAGAACTAATTGGGTATCACAATCATCATAATAATGTGTTTTTATGGAATAATTTGTTTTCTTTTAAAATTGAAATTGAAACTTTACGGATAAAACTTTGTTTAATAAAATTCTGGTAAAATAACAGACTTATGCATTTGAATTATGACACCCGAGAGTTTCAAAGTTTTTTGTGGGCCACAAAAAATTTGGTCGAATTCTATATATGTTTTCAGAGGGTTTCTGAATAGTAGAAGGGTTTGAAAAGCTTGGCAGGGAAGGGAGGGGGACTTAGAACTAGAAATGAGTACAATGAATATAAAAGAAAAATGACATTTTGTGACCGAACATAGGATTTAAAAAATAAGGCATCTTTTTGAAATTTTTAGCACCAAGATAAAAAGAAACAAGGGGAAAGAAATGAGCAATGGCATTGGGAAGTACTAGATATAACGTGTTTTATGATCATCAAAGGTTTAGTGTCCTTATTTTGGGGCAGGACTCATAGATCTTCTTTGGTTTTCCACATCACGATCCTTCAGACTTTCAGATATACGTTTCTTCAATTCTGTGGGGAATCGGTCGTAGCATCGTTTGCATGTTGGCTTCATATCGAATTCATAGAATTTTGTTCTGCAATGCATTTGTTACCGTATGAATATTTGAGAAAAGAATGAAACTCACTTTTGGTCTAGCTTCTTGTCACAGAAACTGCATGAGAAACATTTGACACACCAGGTCTTCTGAAGAGCTTGGAACACTTCTCCGCAGCATGGGTCTCCACATCGGAAGCAGAGGTTTCCAAACAACTGAAAAATAGAAAATTGTTTAGTTTTCCCTGAGACCACTATGTTTCAAGTACCTTGTGGAAGTGCTGTTCGCAGTATGCAAGTCCCTTTCTTTCGTAGTGACGATGTCCCAAGAATGGCTTTTCACACACCGAACAGACGAAGTGCTCCACGTGCCAGTGCTTACCCAAAGCAGCAATAACACGCTCTTCAATAGGCCTGTGGCAAGCACCACAAATTGGGATTCCCATTGTATCGTGACACCTGAGGCAGTAGAGTTCTCCATTGACTTCCCGAGAGGCTGTTGTTAATTCGACACTAAAAATTTATATTAAAATCATTTTTGATTTTAAATTTCCAGAATTTGATAACTTACTTGCAACGTTTGCACTTGAAATGATATGGATGGAAGGAGTCTCCTCGGAATTTGATGTGCTGTCCATCATCGATCATAGCGTGGCATTTGTGGCACACATATCTTCCATGTCCGGCTGCTTTTTCCCGTTCGTTACATTCACGACAAAGTGCCCTGAAAAACAATAACTCAAAACCTTGCTAATTATTCATTCCTAATACCTTCCAGCGTTCCTCAAGAATCCGACATCGGCCAACTGTTTATTGCAAATCTCACAGCAGAAACATCCCGGATGCCAGCTGGCATTCATTGCTTTGATCACTCTCCCAACAATGAACTCATCTAGAAAATAAAACATTTATGGCTTTGGATGCCTTCTCAGCGATACTTACTGCATTTTCCACAACAAGGAGAAAAGAGGACATGGAAATCGTGCTCGCAATACTTTCGTCCTTCATACTCAAAATAAATTCCGTCAGGAAATGGTTCGAAACATTGAGCGCAACTGTAAAGTATGAAATTCTTCATGACTCATTAGAAATTGAATGAACACTTACACAAAACATTCAGAATGCCAAACTTCTCCCGAGGAATTCACCATTTGATCTTGCATTGAAAACCCATCCCTACAACGGACGCATACCATATTCTCAAAGCCATGGGCGAGGTCCCCATTGATATGATGGTGGTCGGGCTCCATTCCGCCACACACCATCTATTGTTGGACCCCTGAAAGCAGGAATCAATCGACTAAGCACACAGATGGTAAAAGACGAAGGTGGGAGAGAGAAAAGAATGAAGAAAAGGAAAGAGGGGAGAGTAATATGAAGACAAATATGTACAAACAAGGCGAAAGCCGAAGAAAGCAATGAGTATATAGGTTTGGTTCGTGGAGGTATAAGAATGAAGTATTTCGAAACCAATAAAAGACGGCGAAGATGTAAAAGAGAGTAAGCGATCATGAGGAAAACAATAAATATTATACAACCGTTTGTAATGTTAATTTCGACACGAGACGACATGGATATGGTAATTTCTGATCACAAAAACCCATAACAGTAAAAGTATAAAAACAGGGAATGAGTGGGTTGGAGGAGTCGTGGAAAAGAGAAAATCTTTGAGAGAAAGAGCAAATGTGCCAAAGGTATAGGATGCGACGGGTTGACATATGTGTAGGAGAAATCGGGGGAGGAGGTGGCGTGTGGAAGCATTGGCATTGCATTTTGTGTAAAGGATGAAAACGAACCAAGAGATAGAGATAAGTGAACAACAAAAGTGTGTAGAGCACAACAGATTCAGTGAGAAAGATGCCGATGCCGGCTGCCTCTTTTCCTGACTTACTCAGAGGCAGAAAGACGAGATCCAATGTGCTGATGATCACTATTGATCGAGAAACAGAAAAGATATGAGATGGAGTAGTTGAGGATGAGAATACACTTCACACTTGACAGATTTTTTCGAAATGGGTGAGAAAATGGGTGTTCGAATGGAAAAATCGCAGAAATCCGACTGGTTATTTTTACCACACATGATTTTTACCAGAGACAACACGCTGGTCTTTCCTTTATTCGCGCGTCGTTGAATTCAACGCAATGCTTATTCTTTCTTTGTCAAATAGTGCGACATTGGATATTGCGTCAGATGTTTTACTATGCAACAATGTTTTTTCTTACGCGCGATATGTTTTCACAATAAAAAATAATGTGATACAACAAAAATGACTGGTCACTGTGGGCATTACAATACGATGAATCACTATTTTTGGAGACATGTAGTTACAATAAAAAGTTTGGAGGAAAAAGGAACACTATTATAGTGATATGGGCATTTATTGGACAAAAAGAAAGTGCGCAGAAATGTACAACTAAAAAGAGCGAAGAAAAAGAGAGGCAATGCGCGCAGCGGGTTTGGCCAACAGCCAAGCGGGGGGTCAGGCTACTGCTGAAGAGACGTAACAACTGCAAGAATAGAGAGCGGTTCGGAGAGACGCGGCGATGGGTTGCGTGCGTAGGGTCACATTAATAGCCAAGTATTGCTGCTCGTTGATACTCAGAACAGAACGGACAAGCTTTTCCTAACACATGTTTATAGTTGTGTGGATAGACTCATCAGAACTGGCGAGGTAGTGAAAATCGGAAATAGTAATTCTTCCGAGAAAAAAGTGGAAGACGACTGGCAGGTACCTAAGTGACCTTCACCTTTGTTTTTATACTTTTCTCACATCCTTAGTCACCCAGTATCATATATCAAGTGTCATCATTGTTGAAGAAAACTAACGAAAGATCCAGAAATTCGTATCCGGAAAACAATGACAATTCGTGAAAATGATGACATATATGAGGTCCATCACATGTAATCCTCAGTTGGATACCACCACCACCTGTCAAGCAGCTGGTGCCCTGTTAAGAAATTCGACCGCCTTTGTTGAAGATCGTAAACAGATTTTAGGTTCTTTCATGGGTAACGTAAGTGCGTTTCGTATAATTCAGAACATCTGGTGTCACCGGGTCACGTTTTTCGAGTGGCTACAACATTTCATCTTTCCGAATTCTGAAGATCTTTGTTTTCATGTTTTAGAATTTGAAAAAAATTCTGAAATCGTATAGTTCAAGTGTTTATTTTTATTGAAAATGTGGGAGGAGATCAAGGATTTTTCCAATATTTTTGAATGGATAGATAAGATAAGAAAGTTGACAAAGGTATATGAAAATAACAAAAATGCATCAGCGTTGGAGGATATTTGATGAAAACACAAAAAATAATCACACAAACAGAGGGAGGATCAAGAAGAAGTGCTGTCATCCTTCTCGGCACGATCTTCTTTCTCAGTACCAGCCCAAAGAGGTTTGACCAGTGCAGAAAGATTACGGTCCATGTCGTTGAAATTGTACCGCTCGTTGATTGACTTGCCTATCGGATCAGAAGTGCTGAAAATTGAAGATTACTGTGGGAAAAACAAGAAAATTATGGAATTTATGTGATAATTTCGCCAAAATTGTTTTACTTTTTCAACTAAATTTTTCAAATTTCAAAATCAATTTTCGGTGCATGCACTAAAATATATACAAAATCGAAAATACTCACTGTGATGTGCAGAAAGAAGCAGAAAGCGAGGAAGAAGAAGAAGATGCAAGGAATAACTAGTAGTTGAAATTGCGGCGTGCCAGCGCTTCCGCTTTGATGGACGCCGCCGAAACAACGGATTCACGGGAATCGGTAGAATTCATGCTTTCCTGACTTCCCATCACGTTTCCATGTTGTGGATCTGCTGGATCTTCTTCCCTGGCAATTGGTGCCTTCCGTACTCCAAACCTTGCTACGAACCTTTTCCGCATTTCATCTTCAACTCTAACAGTGGCATTTGAATCAGTGCTCCCAAGACTCTGAATACTTTGTCCGTCACTAGAGGCAGCCATTATTGTTTTAGAAACCACATTTGATGGAGTTTGTGTGAAGAATTCGTGACGAGCCTGCGTATTTCTTTGCGATGGAGATTGAGGAATGATTAATGATTGTGGTTGGGAAGGTACATCTCCCGGTGTTACATTCTCATAAATACTACGCTGAGTAGCAGTCTGCCGTAGGGATCCGCCAGAGGGACTCAGTTTATGAACTCCAGGAACTTCATGTTGCGGTTGAGAAGGTTGAAGAGGAAGTTTTTGTAGTTGCTGCAGCAGTTGTTGTTGTTGCAAAGCTTGTACTTGACGGTTGAGAATCGCTTCTTCATAAGAAAAGCTCATATGTCCACCCTCAGGTGGAGGTTCAAAATATCCACTAGCTGATCTAGGAAGATTGTATCCGAACAGCAAACTATTGGATGCAGAATCTTCACCATGCAGTTTACTCATTGATCCTAAGAGTGTTCTATCAAACATTTCATATCCACCAGGACCAAGGTTTTGAATTGGAGGTGGCCTTTGGCTCATGTCAGTTCCAAGAAAACTGTGCTCATTTCTCAAATAGATATCAGCACCTTCAACGTCTTCAGCATAGTAACTATTCTGAGAAAGTGTATCTTCCCCATCTTCATCTTCATTTTCTGCTTCTTCTTCAGAGTCCACTTCATAGTCAACACCTTCCCTATACTGCATTTCCCGTCGGAAATCATATCCTTGAGCAGCCAGGAAAGCTAACCTTTCCTGTTCTTCAAAGTCATCCAAATCATCATCATCATAAATGTCAGCCTGTTCCTGTTGCTGCATCGGTCTACCAACTTGATCATAAGACTGAGGATCCTGCTGCAACATTGTCAGCTTTTTCTTCATTTTTGTTTGACTTGGTTTTGACATTTCATCATCACTCATTATCGCAGCATCGTCTTCACTGGAGGTGTAAACACTGCTGTTTCTTTCAATCTCGTGAGTTTGAACTCTGTCGTTGAAAGTCACCGATTTGAATGATCCACGAGAAAGTTCTGACATACTTGAGTCTCTTCTGTCACCAATATTTTTCTTTCTCGGTTCACCATGTCCTGACTTCTTGGAAGAAGACTCTGCTTTCAATTTTCTGACGGAAGAGTGAGTGGTACCTGATGGAGGTCTGCCTTCTATTCTGGAGTCTTTATCCGCATTTTCATCTTTGGAAGATTGTTTCTTCACTTTTTCTTTGGAGGAGTCTTTTGATTCTTTCCTGGAACCTTCTTTGGAACTATCTGTTGACGTTGCTTCTTGTTGTTTTTCACTGTCATGTTTTCCCTCTGGCTTTGATTTCGATTTCTTATCTTTTGAAACCATAGTTAGAGTGATGGTAGCTTCAGCTTTCTCCTTCTTTTTCTCCAAAGTTTTCAACTCCGCTGATTCATGCTCAACAACTTCAGAAACATTTGTTGAACTTCCTTTCATTTTTTTCAGTTTCTTTTCCTCTTCAGCTTCTTTCTTTTTCTGTGCTTTTTCCAGCTTTTTCTGCTCTTTTTCCATTTTCTTCTTCTCCTTCTCCAATGCTTTTGCTGCTTTCTTATCTGACTTGGATTCCTTGGTATCTTTGGGATTCTTGGAGTCCTTCTGATCTTTTTGATCTGATTGGACTGATGTCACTGACTTATTGTCACTTCCACTTTCAGCTTTCTCACTACTTGACTGGCTTAACAAATCAGAATCGAGTTCCTTGATAACTCCACTCGTGGATTCTTTCCTCTTCTTTCTGCTTTCCTTCACAACACTCTTTTGTTGGTTTGATACTTTTTCCCAATCAGAAGTTTTGAAACCAGTTCGTCCCTGCTCATCACGATACCAAGCGGGATTTAAAAGCACACTCTTTGACATTTCACTAGAATCCGTTTTGTGAACTTTAGCAGGTTCAGTGGTTGGAGAGGTTGCCGATGAGGATGGCATATTTGGACTTGATGAAGACTCTCCTCCATCGGTTGTTGTTGCATGTGGCATTAACCTGTTGGCAATGGCTTGTTTGAGCAATGAATTAGCCCCGGCTCCGGGCGCTTTGCTGCTTCGACGGGATTGTTGACCGGAGCGCGAACCTGAACACATGCTCTGTCGGGACAACTTTGAAAGAACTGATGGGTGCGAGTGCTTGATTTATGGCAGCTCTTTGTATAAAAAAATTGATGAAAGGAATGCAAAGCAGAGTGCTCTCAAAATAACTATACAACGCAACCAGACTACGAGAAGGTGGATGGGTAATAAGAAATAGTTTTTACCTGGGTCCAACTGACTCGCTGATGTTTGGGACTGACTTGGAGCTGAGATCGGCGGTGCTGCGGAGTGAAACTGCGCTTCTCGCATGCTGGAAAAAGAGAAATTATGAGGGGTCAAGAGATATCAAATTGAATTTTCGCTCATAAATGTTGTCATAAATAGGGATAGATGTGTGAAGTTTCGACGTAGTACTACTGTTTTGTACATTTCTTTTTTCAGAAAGTCATTCTCAATGCCAAACTCCATGTACCACTATCATTACAGCAATCTGAGTATTGCGAGAGATAAATCCATTTTTTGAGAAATTCAGGAGAAAACAGCTTCTGAACAAAGGCCTACAGTAAGCTTTGAACTTTTTAGAGTTAACGTATAAAATTGAATTGAATAATTCGTGAAATTCAATGATTTTTGGACGAAAAAAACATTTTCTAGTAGATGAATATTATTGAAAACTTTCGACTTCCAAAATCTTGTATTGAAAATTGGTCAAGCTCAGGTTTACCATATTTTTCGAATTCTAAAGAGATATTCGGAAACTTTTTTCTGAATCGAAATACTCAAAACTTCAATCACTCTACTGTAGTTTTCTGTTCTTGGTTTTTTTTTGCTTTAACAGTTTGGGAAGCTTCGAGAAACAGTTTTGGGTTGCTCAAGAAAATATGCTCTGAACAAAAATGTTTCGATCTTGAGGCAAAAAAATATTCTCAGGACTATTGAAAAAACATACCAATATTGTTCATCTTTACTAATAGGAATGTTTCGAATAGTGGGTGTATAGACCCCAGCTACCAGTTTGCAACATAAATTCATTGTTTATGTTTCATCTAGATAATGGGTATACCACACCTGATACACTATATCATGGATATATGTGTGTGTGAAAAGATTTGAAAAATAGCACAAAATCGTCTGACGCCGTGTTCTTTTTCGCACTCTCTTCGGTGTCAGCTGTTGATCAATGGAAGAAAAGAAAAGACGACAAGGAGAAAAGGCAAGTGATTGTGAATATTTCAAATAGACTGCTTTTGCTCCTTGTGCTTCTTCTCCTCTTCTTCTTCTCTGTCTTTTTTTTTATAGTGATATTATGTAACGGGTTCTAGATTCTTAGATCTAAGCGCCCTCGATTGTTTGTATGTGCAATCTCGACACATAACATCGTTATGCATAAAATAAAACGATGCGGCAAAATGTTCAAAAGCATATGGTGCATGTTTATAGAGTCGAATGAGCTATTATTCCACCATTTCATAAACGATTTTCTTTCCCACTCTCTTTTTTTTACAAACCTGCGGAGCAGCGGACGGCCACTGGTGGTTGTGGTGCTCGGGCCGGAACCGGCTTGAGATGGATGGTATGCTCCCTTAAAAACAAAATTTTTTATGAGAATCCGAATCATGACCAGCTATAAATGTACGCGTACCTTTCGCCCTCACCTGAGAAGATCCAAGCCCACCTCCACCACCATGAGAATGTCCATGTCCTCCACCACCTTCTCCACCAACCATTCCTTGAACCCAGTCTGGATACTTGTAGAGACAACAGGATCGGATTTTCTTTGGAAGTGCAGGTGGTTCCTCTCTGAATTAGTAAGGTTTCAAAAATGATTGACACGTAGTCTGACAAGTAGAGAAAGTGCATGGTGTCGTGAGCCAATGATGTGGTTTTCGGAATTGAAGATTTTGTGGTTTTAAAAATCAAACATCTGTCAATAAGCCTAAAGCTCAGATCGAAGACCGGATCAGTAAATTTTGAAAAACTAGGTTACCTTCTGGTAAATATACAAAAAAAAGATGAAAAGTTGAGAGAACGAGTGGTTTCAAAAATCTGAGAAGCAATCAAGTCTAAAATTGTTGTTTGGAGCCAAAAATTTTGAGTTGCAAAAGTGCTGAGAAAGGTAATTTGTATTCAGGTGTTTCCCCCACATTTCTACTAATTCATCTTGATTTGAAGTTTCTGGTTTTCAAATGAAGTACTGTTTTGATTCAAATAATTAGCTTTGCAGTCTTTACTAAACTATTAAATCACATTCTCAAATGTTGGAATAGTTTTCAGTCCTTTCATTTTTTTTTCATTATCTTGATATTCCTGATTTCATGTCTTGTGTGTTCAACTTTTGCATTCAGTGCCACACATGACTTCTTCTCTACGGAAGAAACATATAATACTCTGTGTCGGTGTCATATTTCATGTAAGCCAAGCAAAAACAGTGATTCGAATGACAATGATATGAAAAAATTCATTGAAAAAATGTATGTGCTTTAGTGAAGGGGAATATTGAATGTTAGAGAGATTTTTTGAGAATGGCAACTTGAAGTTGGACTATTTTCGGATGAATTTCAAATTTGAAGAGTGCATTCTATATCTGAATTTGAAAGCAGTTTTGGAATATTCTCACGGAAAAAAACTGAAGAAGAAAGTAGGGGATCGGGTGCATATCACATTTTTCAAAACATGAAATGTTACTGTCAAGAAGGGAATTATAAGACAGGACAGAAAAAATACATGGTGGGATTGAAGTATTTCACCGAGATTACTCAGTAAATGATAATGACTATGTGTTGGAAGAGGGCATTGTTTGTAAGTTACTGTTACCAGTACTCTCAACAAAAGTTTTGTTGAATATTTTACAAGATCGAACTGTTTTTGGTTTTTCGGAAAAGAATTGAGGTCACTCAAAGCGATGTGAAAAGTGGGAATATGTTCAAAATATTGTGAATAAAACATGGAAAAAGCGTTGATTGATCACACGTGTGTGAAGCGTGAAGTGTTCAAGAAGATGACGGTATTCCGCCGGCTTTGTGCGTCGGGAATGCAAAATTGTTATCACTGCAAATATTGGATACGGTAAAATTGTCCGAAGCTCTGAAAACTTGTGAGACAAACAAGCGGATATTAACTTACACTTTTGGTGGTGTTCTTTGAAGGAAGGCACTCAAAAGATCGATCGGGAAGGGGAAGATGATGGTGGAGTTCTTCTCGGCACTGAAATTCGATTAGAATGTATAATTTCTAAAAGTTTAGCCTGTGAAAACTTACGAAATGCTATTCAAAGTTTGCAAATAACGGAGTTGAAGAGCAGATGGGCTCTCGGCAATAACTTCTGCAGCTTCCTTGAGAGCTCTAGATGCCTTCTGTTCTCCTTCAGCAACAATAACCTATAAGTCGCCTTCAGTATCATATTCAAAATCCATATTTCATACCTTGGCTCTGGCCTCACGAGCAGCTTCGGCTTCGGCAGCCATAGCTCTTTGGAGTTGAACTGGAAGACGGACATCCTTCACTTCGACTCTCTCTACTTTCACTCCCCATGGCTCAGTGGCTTCATCCAAAGTGGTCTGAAAGATTGGTCTTTGTTCTGCGAGTGGGAGACAGTACCACATATGTTTTTTAGGTTTCTTAGAGGAACAAATAGCACACCTGCATTTGGTGAGAAATGGCTTCTCTGTCGGACAGCATTTCGGCAAGGGTTTTGGTTCCGAGAATGTTACGAAGAGTGGTTTGAGCAAGGAGTTTGGTGGATCGGGCAGCGTCTTCGACATTGGTGACCTGAACAGCAGAGGATAAAATTTAACGATTTGAAAGTAGATGAATAGACACATTTAATAGAAATTTGTTAAAGTAACTTACGGAGATAGTAGCATTGGAAATACGGAAATAGACGACAGCATCGACAGCAACGGTTACGGAATCTTTGGAAAGAATTTCTTGTGGTGGGACTTCGAATGAAAGGACACGAAGATCAACTTTCCGATAGGTGTCAATGCATGGGACGATGAAGAAGATACCTGTGAAGCATGATATTGAAATTGACACACAACTCTAGATTGAGTTCTACAAACTATAATTCATTCGAAAATTTTTCTTTGATAGTTTAGTTTTGTGAAAATTTAGAAGATATTCTTCTCAACACGATCAGTTTCACCAGAAAACAACTCGATGAGTTATTACAGTTTTTCTGAAAAACCCATCATATTCAAACTGACAAAATTCACATTATATAGTTTCAACTCCCATAATCCCAGTAGCATAAAATAACAAACCTGGTCCTTTTGCACCACCTGGCATAAGACGACCGAGACGGAAGATAACGGCTCTTTCGTATTCTTGGACCACCTGCAATTTAATGATTTATGTGAATTCTTCACTTTTTAAAATTACTTTTATGCACATGCATGCCGAAATTGGAAGAGTGAAGAAAATGAGAAGATAGGAGAGAATGGTGAGAATCCATCCGCACACTCCGAACTCATTTTGGATATTGGCTGAAAATAAGAACATAGTACTTAGAAAAAATAATTTTAGTCACCCAATCTGAAATTATTTGATTTGTCAAACGATATTTGTTTTAAACCAGTTTTTTTAAAAATTTGACAAAGATTTTTTAGGAAGCTATTATTGATGAATCCACACAGTTTTTATCAAACCTTCAACATGAAAATAATCCTTCTTTGTTGGCAAGATTGTTGTCTTTGGTGAAGAATCGGAGCCACTGGTAGTGGCCACCGTTTCTCGTGTTTTCATTCAGTTCGAAGTGTATGAACTCGGATGGGGGGAAGGGTCGAATGGAATTGTAAAAGAAGAAGGCAACACAGCTTCTTCTTTTCTCGTTTTTCTTAGCTTTGCCTGCCAGCGGGCATAAAGCGACGTTGATATCAAATGACAGCACCTAGGTTTTCGTTGTACCTATATTTTTCCGTTCTTTTTTTCCATGATTTCAAGTCTGGTTGAATAGAGGAAAAGTCCAGGATTACATAAGCCACAAGAGAGATAAAATGGGATAATGAAAGCAAATGGTCATTGTTTTCATATGAATAACAAAAAGCCATAGACAGACAGGATTTATGTTCTGAGGTCTAAGAAAGGATAAGGAGCTCAATGACATAGAGTTTTCTTAAAGTTAGAATAACATGTTATGTTCTTCTCTTATCTATTGTTCTGAATCACTAATCCTTTTTATATAAGCTATAGGGTGTGAAAACTGAAAATTTGCTCAGGACAGATGTTTTAGAAAACTCAAAATATTTGTTGTTTTAACTAAGAGAAAACAATTTTTCAAAAGAGCTAGGTGTTCTTGCCACATAACAACTGACGTGGAACAAGTGATCTGGATTTATTAGAGGGGAGAACAAGAGGTGACAAATCGTCTTAACCGCTGTTTTCAAAAATTAACAAAAGGAAAACCCAATCGAGATTTTTTGTTTTTGTCATAAGTTAGAATCAATTTTTTCGCGAAACTACAAGAGGAAAATACAACTTTTGTCGAAGGTTCCAGAAAATAATGGTAATCTAAAAGTGGACAACTCGTAGCGTCACTTTGGACGGGTCTAAAATTTCATATTTCATCTACGCTTCACTGGATGAATTCAGTAAAAGAGAAGAATTTCGGAAGCTTTTATGAGTGTAGTTAAAGTATGAATGACATACTGAATTGACTGGTAAAGAAAGAAATAGAGGCCATGGACAGAAGAAAACATTCATCTCCTCCAACTTGGTAAAGCTACTTAGTTTTGAATGCAATAGAAAATAAATAAAATTGACGGAAGAAGGAACGGAAAGTTTGAAAAAAAACTGAACGAAATGTATTTTTTCCTATATCTTTTTCGTTTTTTTTTTCGAGCATTCAGTGCACCGGGAAACCACTAAAGAAAAGAAAATAGTGGGTTCGTGACGTTTTATGTGAAAGAAGAACCGATAGAAATGAAAGATGAAGAAATGCGGTAAGATTTTAATGTTGCCTCTTCAATTGACACTTTTTCCCATTCTTTTCCTAAAGCTTTGAAAAAGTGCAAAAGCGCAACAAAAAAGGAGACAAAAATTGAAAGGAGTAATGTTGGCACAGAGTTTTTGGGGCAGAGCTACCTGACTTTTTTTATGGGTTCGTCGTGTTGTTTGGGTACTCATGAGAAAAAGAATGGATTATTAGTAGGTCTGCTAAAGGTTTTGGTTATTTTTAGTGGCCTGTCAGGTTGATTTTGTCAACCGCTTTCAATATTTTTCAAAACGAATTCGATGTGAAATCTCAAATCTTTTTGAGTTGAGAAAAAGAAGGGAACCCGTACTAATGAAACTTTAAAATTCATGTTGGCTCAAGGACACTGGTCAAAATTGTATTGTTACAAGACTCATGAATGAATTAGTAAGAACATATAAATTCGAAAAGCAGCTAAAAGAGAAAAAGTCGTATTCGTGCCATGGTGATATTACAGATTAGTAGATTCTCTTCCATTGAATAAAGAGAGGGAAAAGATGAAAAACAAAAACAGAGACCGAAGGAGGGGGATAATCCAGATGAGTAACGTAAGTTGTCACTTTCAAAAATTATATTCTTCCAGAAAATGAGATATGATAATTTGAAAATTATTACAGTTTTGATTTTCAATTTAGAAAAACATGAACCGATTCAAATGTTCTTGGATTCCAATTTGATCCAATAAGTTATGAGAAACAAAAAACTAGAATCAAAAACCATTCAACTTTTGGGTTTTATTCCAAGAGTGAATGTTATGAAAAATGCAGTGTTGCATAAACTCTATGAATGTGAGCTACTACGGAAATGAACATAAGCCACTCCTTCTAACTTCACATCCTCAATTTCCGACTAATTTTCGGGTTACGATGTTTCATTCGGGTTTTACTTTCCCCTAATAACTTTTCAAAGTACAATTTCATTATTTTCTTTTCAAACCAACCTTTACGCATAATGAACAAAGCAAAAAAGAGAAATAGTTGTGGAACAAACTTAGAATATTAGAGCAGTCATTCTCATCTCAAAGAGGAAATCTTAGATTCACACATGTTTTGATTTTACACGTCTTGTTTGAATTTAGATTTTTCTTTTTTTTTTCACTAGCATTCACATTTTTCTGTTTTGATTTTTGGGAGCTCCAAAGTTTTGCAAACTTTTAACCAGTACCAGATTTTTTGCAAGCCGCTTTCTGATCGTCGTCTCTGCGTCGCATGTAAATAATAGGTGTGAAAAAAATCTCTTGGTACAGCATTTTTGGAATAGGATAGATAGGCTAATGATGTACCAATACACAATCATACGCCCGAGAAAAGTCCAAATTGAATAGTGACACAAAATATAGTTATGAAAACATGTTAGCCAGAAACAATAGAAAATAACACAGTGGGTGGGAAGTCCTTTTAAGGGACCTTTGGGAGTTGTTGTCCACATCTTTTTAAATTGGCCCAAAAAAGGGCAACTTGAAACAATAGAACAATATTTTCCCTCAAAACTCAACAGTTGGTTATGACATTCTTACCTCCTAATGGTTCAGACGGTGGTCTTTTAACATCAGTGGTGATACGTGGAATATAAGGTGAGAATTTGAATTCTCTTGGTGGTGGAACGGAAAACTTCCGTTCAACTGGATCGTCATACATAACGTTTTAGGTATGCTGTGTTGTTGTCGTTGGGGAATCCATGAACATGGAAAGAAATGAGCTATATTAAGTCATACGAAGGTTCGAGGGCGGTTTGTGAGGATAGGATCACCCCGCATAAATAGTGATGCGGCGCAAAAAAAAATGCAAAAACGAAAGAAAAATTGAAGAATAAAACACAAAACAAGACAAGAAAGATGAAGCATCCTCATTCAAAAAACCTAATAACAATCATACAAACGCCACACCAAGTGTTGATGTCAGTGGGGTTTATGTTTGTGTTTCTAGCATTTGACTAAAATTTGAATTTGATTTTTGGCATCTATTCATTTGAGAGTCTTTGCTTCTTCAATCCAAATCACCGTTGAAGAAAAAACAAAACAAATTCAAAGCTCTCGGAAACGAAATCTCATTCTTATAAACAAATGCTTGAAGGTTTACAAGCCGGATTGAAGCGAATAAAATGAACTAGACTGATTTATAACTTCTTGTTTGTTTGTCCGGTTTGTGACAAGTAAAACTGAATACGACTAGGGAAGAAAACCGAGGTTTTCAGAAAATAAATGTGAAAACTTTCGGAACTTTCAGGGGTTAACTGTTAAGCCATGAGCAATGAGTAGACTTTCTTTTTGTCGAGAATGTGTGTTTGTGACAAAATTGCAATTTCTAACTCCTAAAATTGGCAAGAATAACAAATAATTTGGGAGTAAAGAAGCATAAGAAGACAAGTAAGACTAAAAGCGCATTCTTCTCATTTTCTTTTCTTCTTTTCTCATTGTGAATTTTCATTTGGGTTCGAAAAATTTGCCATCGGTTGCGTGACGTCTATTAAAACTACACCGCAACAACGCCTTCATCGTCACCAATGTTGCAAATGTGTTTGATTTGGAAAGATAGCCTCTCATGCTCTTTACTCCTATTGTGGATGCCTTACTTTATCTAAAAAGAATCTTAAGGCAAAGGACACGGGTACTCTTATGGTTAATTAAAGTTTTTTTCAGAGTTTATTTGCTGTCTACATTATGAGTAAACACTGATGCTAGGGACTGAAAAAGGAGAAATTGAGAAAACTTTCCGTTTTTCTTTCTTCTTAATCTTGTTTTTCAGAGAAAAAAAAACATTTTTGGGAGAAAGAGTTCCGAGTGTGACTAACTTTTCCCAACTATGTTTTTGTTGCAATGTTCCACAGTGATAAAGTTTTTCACTCTGGTAAATTACTATTTCGTGGAGAAAACTTGAAAACATCGTTTCCGAAATGGAATTTTTGTTATGCTTTTTCTGACTGAACCTGTCTGTCATTTAAATTTTTTGTTCAGAAGCATAAACAGGAACTGCAACAAAACTCTGACCTTGAAAATGAAGAAAAAAAGGTTGGTGTGTATGAATAAGGACCATAAAACTGAAACATACAGCCCAACTAGTTCAAACTGAAGCATTGACACATAAAACCGCAGGGTGAATGCTACCAAAACTCTTTTTCAAGTTTGAACTGTGTTCTACCAATCTACAATAAAATTCAGACAAAAAAATTTAAAGTTCAATAAAGTGTTGAGAAATATCATCTTCACAAACGCGGCAAACCCCTATTTTCAGATGGTTTTCGAGAAAAAAATTAACCAATTTCTCAATAATCAAAGAACAAAGCCAAAAAATTGATCAGATTTTTGTTCAGTCAGTTTTGCCTGAAGTTGAAAATTTGACATATCTGGTTCCAGACAAAAAAAAACAAAAAAATTCTTCTAGATATTTGGAATGATATGTCTAAAACACAGCCTATTTTCAATTTTTTATCTTCTCGAAGCAACACACTCAAAAAAGCGATCGTCGGGGGAGGAAAAAGGGGTCCCGGAAAAAAACGACTAAGTTGAAAAACATACAAATAATCGGGCCCGAAAAAAGAAGAGCCTTTTTTTCCAGAGGCGCTATTCATGAGGCTTATGAAAGAGAGAAAGATGAGGTGAGTAAACTACTTTACAGACACTTTGAGTGAAAAAGGGTTCCGGAAAAAAAAGAAGACGAAACAAACAAGTAAAATTCTCATTTACTTAGCTACTGCTTATCCGTTAAATATGTCTATTATTTTTTCTCGGTACTCGAGTAGCTCTGAGCAGAACGATGTAAAATAACTGAAAATAACTGAAAACACCGGCTGCTCTAAGCATGACAACAGGAAAAAAAAATATCGAAAAAAAATAAGTTCATCGTAATTTCAATGCGTGACATAGAAAAAGAACGCTTAATCGTTGTCGTTTAAGTGGTAAACAATCGTACTAATATTCAATTACTATTCATGAGTTCCTTAACTCCTACCACTTTTTTGCCGGATTCAAATTGATCAATTTCGTTCCAGTTAACACTAAGCCAGAAGCATTTTTGTTTCGAAGACCACTAGTGTTTTTGCTGTTCTTGTGCGAACCCAAGAAATAAAATGATTTCCTTCCGTAACACGCAAAGTGAATGAAGAACAAGGAAATTCACTACATTCCGTAATACTCCAATTTTGTTTTTTTAGCACTCCCATTCAGTTTTTGTTAGAGAGAATTTCTAGCATTATTGTCAAGAATGTAAGTTTTCAGCGTTCAGGGGAATAAAAACGTAACACTCAATGGGGAAAAAACTAACTGAAGAAGTAGAGGTAAAGCTAGACAAAAATGAGAGTAGTATGAAAATTAATGTGCGATGATCACTGAAATTTCAGAACGTCATGAAACCTGGTGAAGCGAGATTTTTTAAAAGTCGGAAATGAGTTGAATTTGAACTCGAAATATAACTTTGAAAATAAAAGCAGAGTTTGGAAAATCAAAAATTTCTACCGTTTTATTTTCTAATAGAACATCCCAATATATAATTTTTGGAAGGGTGATGCTCAGTTAATTTTAGGAGCCAAAAACTGATGCTTCGACCACACGTTTTTTCGTGTAGTTTTTTTCACTGTTTTGCCCGATAAAGTTCAACATTGGTAAGCGCTCGAGGCTCAGAAAAAAGATACGTTTTTGAAGAATTTACAGCCTATTTTGCAAAATCACAGCTTTCCAACGCATGCAACATTCGATTCGATCTGTGAGAAAATACGAAAGAATCTACAGTAAACAGTCATGAGATTAATAATTCAAGAAATAGTTTGCGAAATTGATATCCAGCTTCTAAAAAGCTTGAATTCGTGGAACCCCCGAATGAAGTTTTTCAGTTTCACAGGCGTTTCGTTTTTCAACCAGATGCAATCATAGTACAAGGAACTAAACATGATCCTACAACTGATCGGAATGTTAGACATGAATTCTGAGATGTTAATGAAAGCAAACGAGTCTGATTTTGAATGTAAAGTCAAAGTATAAACCTTTTCCATCATCAGATTCTTCTTTTCCTTTTTCCACATCTTTTTCGCCTTGTTTTTCCTTTTTAACCGAGTCATCATCGCTGTTGGCCGAGATGATTGATGTACTCTAAGAGCGGAAACCGTTGATAATCCGGAAACCAAAAAATTATATTAGACGCACCTCTTCAAGTTGTTGTAACGTCCTGGTCGCCATATTCTCAACTTCATCAGATGAAGTGGACAATAAGTCATCATCTTTAGAACTTGATGAAGGAAGCATGGCACCTTCTTGTTGAATACTAGGATTACGTTCGTTGCTAACCAATCTGGTTTCAACTTTGACAGAGCCGTTGGAAGATAGAGAAACAACGGAATTGCGAGCCGATGACATTGTGGTGCTCATAGATTGAATGTGTGGACATTCAGCTACAGACTGGACAACGATTCACCACGAATGACACATAAACACTTGGAATAGTGGGATGTACTCTCGAATGTATGGATTTCGTTGAGAAAGCTCATGTGCCCAAAAAGAAGACGCGCTCCTCTTCACCAAACCGTTATATGACGTCCCTGATAAAAAATGCAAAGAAAACGGTTTGGATATAACAGTGCAGAGGGAACTCGACTGGTTTGTTGACTGGCGTGACTGGATGGCGTCCATTGGAATGCAAGAGTTTCGGATAGAAGAATTTTCGTTTTTGGAGACGAAAGAAACTTGAATAGTAGGACATATATGCATAGATTAGGGAAGAGTTTTTGAGAGTAGTAGTTTCTCAGAAAAAGGTCAATGATACTTTTGGAATGCCAGTGAAGTACAAATAGGGACACGATGAAGTTCTAGGAGCAAAGATTTCAGGGATTCAGTATTGGGAAGTGTTCCAGAAAACTAATCAAACCTCAACGCCTGGGCTACTAAAATACGAAATCAGTGATAGAGTATGATTTCTTGGATAAGTTTACAAAGAATTCTATGCTGAGATTTTCGAATAATTCATTTTTCACAGAAACTTGACAGGAGAGTGATGAAAATCTTTTTTTTTCGATTTTATAGTGTAGCTAAATTAGCAGGTATGTAAAAACAAACTTCGTTCTTAGTAATTCCAAATAGAAAGCTTCAGTGAAAATTAAACTTTCAAATGAATTTTTTTGTTATGACTGTTCCGAAAAAATCATACCAGGATATAAGTTTTGGGACATTTTATGTTACTGAACAGCTTTCATGAACTTTCTAACCTAATGAGTCCGACCATTTCAAAATTCAATTCCCAAACTTTTTCAATGAAAAATTTTTGAAAATTGGTAATTGATCTAATCAAATCACTCTGTCGGTCATCGAAAAAATGTGTTTTTCGTGAAAAAAACCATGTTCACTTTCCTGAAAAGTGTTTTTCCATGATTATGAACTTCATGTGTCAAGTTTCACAGTAAGTCGGCTTTACCCCCAATTCTTCATTCTCCCAGTTCACATGAGCATGCTCACTATACTTTTCACTATACTTTGAAATTCTTACATCATTCCCTTATATTTCTTTTTTATGATCTGAGTTATGTTAGACATTCTTGTTTTTGAAATAACTCATTTCTTACGATTCATTGCATTTTCTTCAATTGCTCCCTTCTCGTTTTTTTTTCTCATTTTCTTAAGACTTCCTTTTTGTTGTATTGTTTATGTGTTTCCCACGCCTCTGTCCAGAATAACTTTCTGAGAAGACACAGAGAAGGATTTAAGGAAACCTGAGACCTACTCTGTCATTTTTGAAAATCATCGTCAAGTGTTTTACGTACAAAGCCTTTCGAACTCATTTCCAGATCTAATACCCCACCATCTATCTTTTTTGTCTTGAATTGCTTGTAAACAATCTCTCTACATTTTTGCTTGTTGCTACCTGAGAGTGCGGAAACGTGTCATTCCGGTTGAAAATAGGACGAAAAAAAGGAGAAGTGGTGGGGGTTGATGCAAAAACACATAGCATGTGAAGGATGTATTTCATGTTGTAGTTGTATGTTATGGAAAAAGGATGCACACCAATTGAATCAACCTTGCGGGGGCTCTAGAGATATTGGAAACGTTTCAGAAATTTCTAAAAGTACTACTTTGGAAGCAGATGATGTTTGTTTTGATAATATTTCTTGCAAAATATGGATACGTTCGCGATGAACTTTTCAGGACTTCCCACTAGACTTTCCCTTTCTATAAGTACACTCTGCCCTGCTGCTCTTGAGAAAAGTTTTCTGCTCTCTTCTGAGTCTTCCTAGCCTCATTAACTCATTCACTTCTTCTCTTTCTTCTACTCAAAGTCAACCCACAGATTTCCGTGATGCGCAGAGGCTCTTGTGCCCAGAAATCGTTCAGAAGCACTGCCATCACGCTATCAAGCCAGAGGAACCGCCACGAGCAACATCGAAAAATGGGAAAAAAAAGTTTCGAGTATCGACGATTTGACGAATAAAACAGACTTTTTTCTTGTCAGACCATAGAGTTTTTGTGTGCTCGTAGTTTTTTTTTTCAAAAAAAGTTCAGTTTCAAAACAAAACGATGACGTTAGAAAACTTAAGAAGAACAAGTGGATATGTAGAATTTTTAATCAGGACACTCTGAGATACGAGTTGCAAGAGAAAAGTCAGCAGAAGTGCTTTCTTCAAAGTTGTCCTTCTTTATTTTATCCTAGTTTCATATTTCAAGAAATACTGAGTGTTCGTAGTTTTCATAATGAATGGTTGAAGTTGTTTTCTTGACAGATTGAAATTTTAGAAGGGTACATGGCTAGATGCCTCAAACTAGCAATTATACGACAGGGATGACCACAAAAAAGTTACACCGTCTTAGACAGGGCTAATCAGCAAGGAGATGAACTCAATATTTTTCTTTTTACGTTTAGACTGGAATGAAAAATACTACAGCAGTACAAATTCGGTTATCGGGGATTATAATCAGATAATGGCAAAAAAAGAAAAATACACTAACCTGATAATAAGTCAATACGTTGACCTGAAAACTTTCCAATCAACTGTGCTGCTTCAAAAATACTTGGAGGAGTTGGTTTTTTAGGATTCCTCCTGTTGTCGGCCATTTCGGCCATCCGTTCTCGGATGCTTCTTTTTCGACTCATCGAGGATTCTGATGGTGCGTGTAAACTTGATGCTGCGGATAGTGCTGATAATTTTCGGAGTGATCCTGCACTAGAACACTCGTCTAGAAGACAACTTCCAACGTCGAGATTTGACTCCATAATTATTTTTGATTAGTGAAGGAAGATAAAGAAGAATAATGAATAAAATAATAGAAAATGTTTACAGTCAAGGAATACAGTATCTAGAAGAACATGGAATTGCTAGATGATGTGCGGATGCGGGAGTTGTTGGACAGAAGGTGTCTAAAGATGAGTTATTGAGGCCTCTCCGCCCTACGCTGTGCGACACTCGTGCGAGCACACGTTTCTTAGCGCTGAGGGGTGGAGCCGAATCGGCTAATGGCTCAATTCGCACCCCGAGAGCAATTGGCGCTTTTGCCGCAAAAAGACAAGAACGGATGTATAGGAAGCTGTTTTTCGGGGGGCAGTTGACTGACTCGACGGGAGCCTTTCACTTGCCCCAATTAATTAATTTGTTGAATTTTCGCGGCGGGCGACACATCTCTCACTCTTTACTCGTGCAAATGGAGGTGGCGCGAGAAAAACGGATGCTCCTTTTTGGAACACTTAGCAAAAATGAAGGAACATCATCGGTTTTCGAAGAAGACAAAACAGCAAAGAATGATCCTCTGGGAGTTTGAAATTTGGGAGTATGGGAGGAAATCAGAACGGAAACATCTAGACTTTTTGATCACTTTTTGTTGACCCCGAAGTTTTTTCGAATGGAGAATAAAGAAACAACAAAAAGTGGAGCCTTTGAGATGATGAAGTGGAGAATTTCGAGCCATTTCCAAAATCTGAGATAATCCGGTGAATGGAACAACCCCATTAATGAATTTGAATCTAAAATAAGGAAATGCCAAGCTAATGGTAGCATATGGTTCTGTGGGAAGTGGGGTAAAATTCATTTGAGCGTGTTGTCTGAATGTTTTTTCAATCACAGGAACTGTGAATGAGAGCCTTAAACTTGTCGATAACTTTTTCCATTAACATTGTGAAAACAAAAAAAGCGAAGTCGATCATTATATTCTCATCAAATATCTTTAGAACTCTGTCAAAAATATTTGATTTTGGAAAGGTCGTTTGTTAGATATTGGTTTCCTCGCTTGATTCATTGAAATTTTATTTGATTTCTTTTTTTTTAATACTTCAATTTTGGGATTCGTGTGACCCCTTCTCCCTTCGTTTTTGGATTTTACGAACATACATTAAGTGGTGCATCCTTTCTAAACTTGCTCTCCAAAATCCACTTTCCCTAAAACCTTTTTTATTACCTGCCAGTTTCTGGTTCCCATTCCGAATCCTGCACTTTTTATGACAACTCTCTGAATGATACTCGTTGCTCAGTCTAATCAACAAAATGGACCTCCTTTCTCCGCATTTTTTTCTGATGTTTTCTAGTCGAGCACCAACCGAACTACTCTCATTTTATATTGCAGAGAATATATTCACAAAAATGTTCTCACTCAAATCAGAAATTCTGTTTCACCTCCCCGAAGGGCAGTACAAGACACGAGTGAAATAATTCGAAATATGTGAAGTGATTTAAAATTCTGAAGGGTTTTGAATTCGTTGAAAATTGAAACGAAACCTAGAATCACTTCCGTTTTTTTTCATTCTTTCTGTTATAGGTGCAAGGGCAGAAAAGGAAAAAAAACATGTGAAACAACACATGTTAGAGCTCAGTGTAAGTGATGAAAATGGAAGTAAAAACCGAAACAGAATGTCGTTTTTGAATTGCTTTTTTCAATGTTCTCATTCGAATTCCTTTCTTACAGATCAAACATATTTTCCTGACAGAGAGTAGCGTCGAAAACGGAGAAAACGCATTTGGAATGGAAATCGGACCCATTTTTGGCTTATGTCAAGATCTCAAATGTCTCTAACTCACCATCTCAAATCTCTTTGTTTTTTGTTGTTCGCAAAAAAAAATAATGAGAAAAAGTAAGATTGGAAAAGAAAGTGTCATCAAATGCCAGACAGATGAAACCCTAAGGAACTCAACATCAGAATAAAGATGCACTTCGAATTGCACCGGAAATTATCCTCGAATGGTTAACAATTGGGTTACCAAAATGAGAAGTCAAGAAGAGAAAGTGTTTGAAATGAAACTAAAGAGAAGGGTTGAAATCGTTCGGAACAGAAAGACAAAGATACACAAAAAGAGACGGAAAAAACAATTTCCAAGTCTGGAAATCACTTTTCTTCCTCTTCAAAATTTGAAATGAGAGTGTTTCTTTTCTTCGAAATTCCAAATAGAAACTCTTATGTTTCATATTCGATCTAGGCGACTTTTTGGGCGGAGAGAATTAGTTTACGATGTCTTCTCATTATAAACTTTTCCTAAATATTGGGGAAGCTTCCAAAAAAAAAGAAGCAACAAAAAATTTTGGTGGGTGGAAGTGACATACAAAACTCATCACCAGTGATAGATTTCAATTTCACGGCTTCCCCGAAAAAATATAAGAAAAATAGAAAAAAGGAAAGAGGATGAGAATCCAAATCAAGGAATTTTTTGCCCAAAAATAAACAAACGCTGATCGATATAGTAGCGTAAAATAATGACTTATGCCCTTTCCAAAAGCTGTGTCGCGTGGTAAAACAATAAACTGGGCAGTAGAAGGGAGCAATAATTCACGGCTTTCTGAAGAAGTTCACAAAGAAGGAAGGAGGGTTCAAGGAATCCTGAAAACTCCGGACTCAAAAAAATTCAGGAGACTTTTGAAGAGGTTCCGACTGCACACATGAGATTGATGTTTCAAAAAGGAACGAGTACTTTTTCCTCCGGAAAAAAGTACGGGAATCCGGCATCTTGAACCTGCTATTACATTCCACTTATTCCATCAGAAAGATAAACGGACTTGTTACATATCGACTTGCAGTAAGCATTCTACTTTTTTGTGAAAAAGTTAGACTAAAGCAAGTCAGATACCAGGTGAAAAATAAATAAGTTGGGTTTTGGAAGCGTAAAATTTGAATATTCTAAAGGTTCGGGAGAGCAAAAAACTTGGAATTGTTGAAAATTAGTCGGGGTGGTTTTTCTAAAAGTGACAGGTCCAAAATTTTTTCGAATTGGGAGTCTATGTGCAGCAGCGTTTTTCAGAAATAATTGGTGCAGGGAAAACATGTCAAAGAACGTCTGAAAAAGCCAAATATGGGAGGCTTTGGAAATTTTCCTAGTTTCACCCAGTTTGTTTCCAAAACTCTGATCAAAACTGTGGAATTGGAAAGAAAACGTATAATTTCAAATAAAATGAATCGATAAGTCAAAGAATTTGGAGATCGATGTTAGGAAAGAATTATAAAAGCACCAAAGAATCTCGAAGTTCAAAAAAGACCGCATCAGTGGGGTTTAAACACATATTTAAACAATATTAACATATTTATAGTGATTTAACAAAAGTTTTGACTTTTTCAAGATGCGAAAAATAGGTCCAACAGAAGTATTACCTATAAAAATTACCTAGCAGCAATTTTGGGCTTTAACTTATGAGAAACACAGTACCACGTTGGTACACGCTAATTTTTACCATAACATTTTTTGTGAAACTTGTCATTCAGAATTTACATTTCACTAGAAAACACTATTTCCGTTTTTCCATTTTTGATTGGTTGTCAGAAGAACATCTTTGAATTCTCTATTGCATCACAAGTGCGTGCGCGCGTTAAAAACAACAAATATATCCACAAAGTAAGAATAGAAGAGGAAGTGAGTTAAAAAACATAAATACACAAGAGAAGTTCATCACGGATTCACCCTTCTGAATCCGAAATTTCCCAAATTTGTTGCATAGGTGACTTTTGGAAGGTTGAATGAATGAGCAATGCTTTTTCAACATAAACTATTATTGTTTTTCCAATTTTTCACATTGTTTTCCAGTGTTTTCAACACAAATCTATTTTTGAATAAACCCATTTTTCACTGGTTTCCCTGCATTCAGTTTATTGTGGGCCTTGCGACGTGATTGATGTCAACCACTTACCGGTGAAAAATTACCATTCATTCGTTTCTTGAGCTTTTTGACGTTTCGCATAGAAGCGGGTGTAACACCCGCAAATAAGATTTTGGATTGAGAAAAGGAAAGAACTCACGTTTTTTGGGCGCTTTTCCTTTTTTCGGAAAATATCTGATATTCTCTGTTCGTATACTTGGAGCGTCTACTGTCATCGCAATTCTCGCATTGATCTGATATATACGATTATTATGTAAAACGTAGAGGAAAAGATGGAGAAATCAAGAAAAAAGAGTAAAGTTTTGAAGCAAAGATGGACAAGACACAAAGCAGAATTAACGGAACATAAACATACCATCCGAGGTTGTGGGGTGGCTGCTAGTACGGAAAGACACAGTGAGGAAAATGGAGATGGTCCTGAGAAAGAAGTTCTCTGACCGGTACCAGTGGCTGTAGTCTGTTCTCCTGGTACACTACTACTTGGTGCCCAATGTGGAGGTGAGTTATGATGAGCCAATGCTTCCGGATCAAATGTGGATGGTCTTCTAGAGGCAGACACTGTAGGTTCGATGAGCTGCCTCATTTTGTGATTTTTCGGTTCAGAATACAGTCAATTGAGATAGAATTAGGTTTTTTGGAGATGCTAGCCACTTAGGACGTGTTGTGAAAATCGAACCAAGATGAGGAGCCCAAGACTTTTTGTGGTAAGGCATAAAAGAAAAGAATTGACACATTGCTTGCGCTTATTTCCGGATTCTCCCCCGGGAGCGGCCCTCTCCGGTCGTGAAGAGGCTCAGGGCTCGAGGCTCACAGTCAGTGCAGCCACACCATCACGTCGTGGCAAAAAGAGCATCGAAAAAAAAGAAACATTCTTTGTCCCTCTAAGTGAGAGCAGCTATCTCCAACCACATTGACAAAACTCGACACCCTCATCCACTCCAACGAAAATAAGGACACATCATGAAGTAAGAGAACAATTGAAGTGCAGCTAACTGGCGGAAGTGAGGACACTGGATGAGTCTATCAAGCATTTTTTGTGGCTGTGACGTTATTTTCAAAACTATTATTGGTCCAGGTATTTTCGAAATTGAAAAAAAAATCGGAGTGTGAGGTAACTAATTGTCATCTAGCTCTGAAGAGTTATTTGAATATGATAGCCCTCAAAATATAGGCATCTTGGATTTAGATTTAGAGCTTAAATTCGAAAAATTAGATTTTTCAGCGAAAAAACTAGAACCGCAGACAGCCTTAATTAGATATAGGCTTGAATTTATTCGAAACCGAATTATATATGGTTTTTGTCTTACAGGCTCAACCACAATTAACAAAATCAATTGATTGCAGAAAATCTAAAGTCAAAAAGTCAGTCGGTTCAGAATCTAGAAATCTCCAGAAAACTACAGATCTGCCTGACAGAAAAACCCGAAAACCGAAGTGAGAGGTGTTTGGACACTGGACTTCTTAAGGATTAGAACAACCAAACTACGAGAGTCCAACAAAACTCTGAGAAGTTGTGTTCCTCACTCCATTTGTGTGGATTGAAATTGAAAATCTCTGCTTTCAATGCAGAAAATAGGATTACACCACCTCTGTAGAAAACTTAACGTGATAAACTTGTGAAAAGAACCTCCAACACACAAAAAAATTGTAAAAACATCAAAATACTCCTACTAAAGCGACTCGGTCTCCACTCAAAAATGTTTGATGAGTTAACCTGATAAAAAGGGGTGAAGTCCTTCCTACTTTACACAACCGAGGAGAAGCTTCTCCACCCTCCGACGTGCAGGAGCAACGCTATCCGGAAATCTGATCTCTTCCGACATTAATTATTTCAAACGGAGTATCTCTGAAGGTGTTCCGACGAATTGCTCAGCACTTATAAATCATTAGGAAAATGAGAAGAGATGTTTAGTGAAGACTGAGAAACCGCTGTTGTGCTTATCATTTTTCTTTGAGGCTTCTCAACAAACACTAAAGGAAAGAGTGTGGTTCTGATTGAATAAATCATGAGCTTCTTGGGATTCTTCTCGTACACTCGAAATTACGATAAAAGAAGCATCGTTCAAAACTAGAATCTAGAAAATGTAATAGAACCTGTTTCCGTTTCCGGACGAAAACAACTAAAAAATAGTCGAGACAACAGCAAATATTTTGCACCGGAACAGAAACAAAACAAATTAATTCGACATAAATCAGCACATTTTGAAAAGACTGATGAGTCTTGAAACACATGGCGGCGGTGTCGCCTCGTTTTCCTGAACACGCAAAACATATGTACGGCTGAGAATCACAGTTCATAGGAGGACACATTTTCTCTCGGATTGCCACTGAATTTCTTCGGGCCTTTTTTCTTCGTCTCCTTCCACCGGAAATGAAAGAATTTACATATTTATGAGCAGATTGCACTTTTTCGAAAAAGGACCTCGATGAAAAACACATAGTTAGCTTCTTTTCAACACGAGGACATCATCATCAATTCTGAGATTTTTTGAAAAAACATAGAATATAGGAATATATAGATAGATATATTATTAACCGAGTGAATTGGCCAAACTACACTGCAAAGATGAGAGGATCAAAAATTAGAACTATCCAAGAAAATTCGAATGTTTTTTTTTCCAAATCGCGATAACAAAAATACTTTTTAAAATATTTTTCGTGAAAAAAACAGATTAGAAATTATAGAGTATTGGAACTGACGGAATACAGGTTTTTTGTTGGAGAACTGCAAAAAAACTAGGTTGGAAATTTAGAAAACAGCTAAAAGTTTGATGCACAGAACTTGATTTTATTATTTCTCAATAAAAATTGTTATTCGAAACAAAATCTTTTCTAACAATGAAATTGTCATTTTCTTCGAAAGGAAGGCTAGACATCTCAATGATGCATCTCATAAATCCGGCCGGGCTCACTAAAATTTCTTATTTGAAAGGAGTTATGGTGTGTGCAAAATCAATCACAACGCCACATAAAAATTCAACCAAGTTTCAAAATCTAAAAATAAATCTTGATGTCAAAAATGGCTAGGTTTTCAATCATTCTTGAAAATGGCTTTTTCTGAAGTATTGTAGAATTGGTCTTCCAAGTTTAGCTATTTTTCATGAAAAACTTCCATTTTTCATGAAAAATTTGTCTTTGTTTACAAAAAATCAAAAATAGAAACTGAAAACGAGTTCTGCTATTATTTTCTGCTACGGTTTTAGTAACAACCAGAGTGTGCCGAATTCCATGTGAACATCATTTCGGGTGGCGCTGAGCACCCTAAATCCTCATTCCTATCATGAAAAAATAGGAGCGCATGTTAAAAACGGAGCGCTTTCAAAAAAAGAAAACGAGGAAGAAACAAAGATTATGAGTAAGTAGGACGAATCAGCAAGTTCCATGAAGCCCACTGACTTGTCGAAGGGAACAAATTGCGAGTTGAGGATTGGTGGACCGACAGGGAGAGGAAGAATGAAGTGGATTTGTGTTTGGTTTGTAGAATGAGGCTTTGGTGGTAGAAAGGAAAAAGAAAGTAATCGAATCTGTACACTGACTTAATTCAGTTATGCTTTTTCTGTTGGTAAAGAAAGCAACGTAAAAGTAGAAAGTGAGCAGAAGCATCCTCTCAAATGAAACCTCCGGTGTTAAAGTTTATTGGCTAGAGAAAAACAAAAAACCAAACTTGCTATGAAAAAACATGGAAAATACTCAAAAAGGACAGAATGGGTGGAAGGATGAGAGAGGCCATGGATAGACAACGATCAAATCTTTCACGCTTCGGCAGTCCAAAGTGGAGGGAACACTCCGTTATTCACGTTCTATTGACAATCCCAAACATTTTTGTTTTTTTTAGAGTTTTTTGATAAAGTACGCTAAGAAGGTCAGAGTCATTTGTTTTGACTCGATCCCAGGCTATTTTTGTGTTTTTCTCATTTGGGAATAAATAGGATTGACGGGAGAACAAGGAAAATGAAAATAATGAGTGCAGAACACTTATCCAAAAAAGTGGTGCTAGACTTTGAAAAGAAATAGAAAAAATAGCATGTATTACAGTTTCAAAACTCAAAATACGTTTTGTTGAACGCTCTCCAAAAACGAAGCTAATCTCATTTTACTAATAGTTTTGACCAGGGGCTATATTAGCTGTAATTAAGTTTTCGTGGACTACGTTTCATGAATTTGAAACGAGAACTTCGAAATTATGAAAATCTGTTGAAGATATTTAGACATTCCGATGAAGTACACCTACACTTTCGACAGATTGCGGCCTACCAATGGTCATTGGTGCTCACTTATCTATTTCCTGCCATTTTCTTAGCACCCCGAGAGGTGGTGAGGAAAAGGAAGAACGTTTCTGACACCACAACCAGCACCAAGCACTCCGGATCTTTATGAAATGGGCACAAAAAATGAGATTTGTCAAAGGGGGGAATTGACTTGAGTTGATGACTTCTGACTGCTGACTGACGGCTCGTAACAAAGTCCTAGAACATAGGAACGCCAATCCAATAACAAGGTACAAATGGGAGATGGAATACGAATATTCTCTGGGAAACTGAGAAGAAGGGGTGAGAAAAAATGAAGCGGGACGACGGAGCAGCTTCTGCCCACCCTTCTGAATGAAGAAGAGTCAATCCATAACATGGAAATGGAAACATTTTCGGGATGTGTGACCCTGAGACCCTTTACCCTCCAACATTTTTCCATTTTTCGGTGTGTGATTCAGTTTCAACGGCTCTTCACTTACACTCCCTTCCAAATTCAATCATCGGCCAGGGGTAGTTTCTGTCGTTTTTCGAAAGTCTTCTCACACTTTTTGACTCCAAACCCAATCAGAAATCGCAACAATTTCTCATTTTTTACTTGAATGTGTCTGATTTGAGCAAAAAACTCAAAGATAGACCATGACTCTTCCGACTTTTGACATGGGGTTGTCAGGTTTTGGGACGGGATATCCATCAAAAAATTACATTCTTTAGAAAAGTTCGGTTCGAAAGAACAGAAAGTGCAAGAAGGATTATAGAGCAACAAAAAATGGAGTTTTAATGAAAAATCAAGATTTGGGGAGAAAAATAAAAAGAAGGCATGAATTAATTCAATAAAAGTAGAAGTCTAAAACAAACAAGTGCCCAAGAAGTCTCTCGGAAGGAAACATTTCCGTTCAGAGACTATCCAATTTCTTAATATTTTCCACTACATGTCCTAACATCCTAAACAAAAATCTACATGAGACATAAAAATCTGATTGGTTCTTTTTGAATTATTCATCTTAGAAATTGCATACGGGAGCTTGCACACACACATAGACAAAAACGAAGCGGGTGGTAGTGTCCATCTATTGTCCAAATGACGTGGTATAATGAAAAGACAAAAAAAAGCATAGATTCCATAAAAAATCATGTAGACAAAATAAAAAGGAAGTTGGAAAAAGACTATAGAAAAAGAAAAATATCCTTTCCGTAGTTTTGGCTGTATTCTATATGTTAGAAACTCTTCTGGGACTGTTATAGTAGAGTTTTGGTTGTTATTTATATAATACTCGCAGCATACTGAGTTCAACTTAAAACATAATCTGAACGGTTAATGAGAAGGAAAATATTTCCATTATATTCAGAACGAGAAAACACACAAGTACAAATGATCAGCTCATTCACGTGGGCGATAAACTACTTCCCGGATTTGGATTTCATAACCATGTGCAACCAACCATAATGCGGTTTTTTGTTTTAGATGAATAAGACCAGGGTGGTTTCAAAATCAAATAGCAGGAAAATCACGCAATTCAGAAAAATTGAAAATACGAATTGTGATTCGAAAATCGGAAAAAGGATATTTTGATGTGATCAAAAACAGGAAAAAAAATTGAACACATCCCGATAATTAATTGAGCGGTACTTGATTTTGAAGGAGTTTCTGATTGAGATTTTGCAAAATTTTACCATTCATCCGGGTTTTACCATGCCACCTTTTTTCAAGCTCATCAATCTTTTCGACCCTTCCTTGGCCCCTTCATCCCGCTAATTTCCATATGTCACTCTTCTTTCTGTTTTTCCCCTTTCACTAACCTCCGAACACCTCATTTCCATTTTGAATAGCATATGTCTTGGCGGTGTACTTGTTCAAGTCTCCACCCTTGAACTCGCTCATAACAGATTTGTTGTCCCGGGTCCGTTTCTTGGTCATGAAGACCTGAAAAATGCAAAGTTAGAACTATTCAAAGCTTTCATACAATCTTTTGAAATGCTTTTGTTTTTGAATTCGCAAAATCGGCAATTTTAAAGCGATACTTTATAATATTCCACAATAAATAGTGCTAACATATGTGATTCACCAAAAACTGTACTCGAAAGTGTGAATGTGTTAGCATTGGAAAAGGAAATGTTTGTTTCTAACTCATTAGTATAGAAGTTTGTTTAGAAAGGATAGTTCTTCATCAGGCACATACTACCGGCTCAAATCCATGCTGCTCCTGGAACATGCGGAGGCGGAAGGATTCATGCGCGGATTTGAACTGGCGAACGGCTCGAATCGCTGGATTCTCAGCATGTTCTCCATGATGTCCATGTCCATGGCTACTATGTCCTTGTTCAATATCTCCAGCTGCTGATGTTGTTGGTTTCCGTTTATCCGAACTTGTACTGAACGAGCTGATAGTTTGAAAAAGAAAAAAATGAAAACAATCAATGAGAGAATCTCACCGAAAAATAGTTCTCTTAAAAGAATCTCTGAAAGAATCATGATGATCTTTAGAAACAGGAGTTCCAGGGGGTGATGAACTTTTCGATGTTGACGGCTTTTTCATTCTTAGTCTAAAATAGTGAATTTGTGAAATTCGGAAACTCTGGTCAATAGCCAAAGCTCAAATTTGTAGCGGGGATAAAAATGTTTTGAGGCTTCAATTCCAAAGAATAATTCTCTTGAGAAGAGGAGACACATGATATACTACCAACCCTTGAAGTGCCGAATCAAGTGGTGATAACGATGATTCTCCTCTTCCAGATGCTGCAGGCGATGTAGGAACAGACTGAGGTTTGAGTTTATGCTTTTCTGCCTAAATTTGGTTTTCCGTGTTAATCAACCACCACCAGGTAGAAAAAACCAAACCCGTACCTTGACTTTTGATGAAACCCATGACGAGCTGTCTCCGGCCGCCGTCCACGACATATTTGAACAATGGATGGGAGACTAAAGAAGAATAATGAATCAGGATACTAGGAACGAATAAAAAACAAAACAAAACGGCAATATCTCATATGACGATGTAAAATATGGAAAAGAGGAAGATTTCGAATTGACTGCTCCCCTCTCTCTTTGGCTGGATTTAGTCGGATTACAAGGGGGTAGTGCAATATGATCGCAAACAATACGGACTTAATTTAAATAGGCGGTCGGGTGATATCCGCAAAAATAGGAAACGAGCAGCAAACGCTTTGCGAAACTACAGAGGGATTAGTTGATAGATTCTGGAAATTGCTATTGGAAAGGGGGGATTTGTGTCATATCAGTTAACATTATATTGAATTCTATCGGAAATTATCTAGACATCCGGCAGGGGCTTATCGTTTAAATTTTTTGGAATATCGAGAGACCGAATGCACTTCATCATCACTCCTTTGGTATCGAAATCAAACTTTGACTGTTAAAGTTCGAAACGTAATTTGCACATCAGTTCTCCTCCTTGACAACTAAAAACTGGAGGCTGAAAGCGTCAACGAGCAAAAACATCGTAAAAGAGACTGAGAATGGACTATGAGCGCATGTTGAAGATTATCGGTCGCGGATGAAAACGACGTCCATGTCTGCTAATGCTCGCAATTTTCTTTTCTATTCTTTCGGATTCTTGGGTGATAATCCTGATTTGATACAAGCACACACACTCGTTGACCGCACTCTCTTCTGCCAGAGAGGCGAAAGTGTTAATCCGTCAGACGCGTGATAAGGATCATACTTCTTCGACTTTCAATCTGTGAGTGTCGACGTCGTCAAAACATCGATTTTTGTCTTCCCGAAAAGCACAAAAATATTTCAGATTTTTGTGCACAAAAAGTCAAAACAAAATATTTCTAGTTAAAGACGTGGTTGTCTGAAGTAAAAAGGCACTAAAATGTAGTAAAATATGAAGAAAACGATACAAAGAAGGCTTCCTAATAGAAGAAGAATAAGAAAAAGAAAACGGGCTCGACCGGTGTGTTTGTACTCGTTAATGAGAGACAAGAATAGAATTTGAAAAAAATTCTGCGGACTCGAGGCCTTACAACGACAATATATTGTGGTCGAAAACACAAATTAATGTGCGAGTGAGTGCGATACAATTGTAGTAATGGTCAGTCAGAAATAACATGTGACAATCAGAAAAATAAAAAACCTCAATCAATGATTCATCTGAATATGTAAAACGGAAAAAAACCACTGTCGAAATCAAAAAACTCCAAAATTATTACATCCGCGACAAAAAAACGCGATTTTTACAACAGACTTTGGACTTACCGGCTCAAATCCAGATCCTTGACCACTAGGACCGCTCGTGCCACTTGCCGGTCCGTGTTGCTCCTGGAGCATCCGAAGACGGAAAGAAGCGTGCCCGTTACGGAACCGTTTTGGTTGCTGAACTGGTGGTGGTCCTCCGCTCATAATGTCTTCTTCTCCAGATAGGGCGACGAGCTGGAAAAAGATATGTGTTTGAAGGTGTGAGAATCTATCAAAACTGGAAGGGACTGTGAAAAAACAGAGAATTGTAGGAGGGTGGCACGGGTTAGGAAAGTTTTCTCACAAATCGATTTGATTGTTCAACGTGTCAAAACTTCTTCAGCATCTTCTTTTTTTTTTGATAGAAGAGTTCTGAGTTTCTGTCAGAAACAGGTTCATCTTTGCTGGACTGTTTAATTATACTTTGTGTTTTAAAATAGCTTATCACTGGCATTTTCAAACTCTCATCTGTCTAGAAAACATCACAAAATGTAGTTACAGACATGTCCTATTTCAAAAAACTTCAACAAAATTCTCATTGAAATATATTTTTCAGATTCAAATATTCAAAGCGTTCGCAGACTGGATTTGAATATTATAATCGAATAAAGCATGTTTATGAACAAATCCTTCTTCTCCGTCTCGTTCATCAGTAAGTGCAGAATGTCAGAACCCGCTGATATCAACGAAGACCGCAAAAAGGATTATCGGTATATAAAAGAATTGGATGGGAAAGAAATAATATGAATATAATAGTGTACGTCATAACGACAAAAAAAGGAATAAAATAATCAATCCACAACAGAACCACTCACAAATACAAAAATTCATCATCCTACAACCACAATGAGTCGTTTCTTTTTCTCTCCAATAATACCTTTCTACCCGGCTTTCTCGGGCAAGCCGAAGTCGTTTTCGCCTCATCCTCATTCGTGGTGCTCAACTTTCGAACATGCAAATGAGACGGTGAGCTTGGTGGTGAAGTCATTCCTGGGATTTCAATTCGTCGTTTTTCAGAATGCTACGGCGAAAAAGTAGCGTATGGGAAGAGAAAAGAAAAATAGGAAATGAAGAAAAGAAGACGAAAAAGAGGCGGAGGAGAAAAGGAATGAGAGTGTGTTTTTTTGTCCGTTTAACCCCAAAAACTCTTAAATTGGCGTACATGAAGGCTACCTAAATTTCAGATTCACCTGAGAAAATCAGATTTTTTCGAAATAAAGATTTGCGGTTTCTTCTGTTGTAGAGTTAAATACAGATTTCGATCATAGAAAAAGAGATCGAGAAAGGTGTAGAATGAAGAGTTATGGCATTTCCGAAGCGGGGGCAGGATGCTCTCATGGCAATGCCACTATCGACTCCAAGGCGCTATTAATCCTCTCACGTCGCATCACAAGCACTCGTTAATTTCATTCGGAAGTGTTGGGATTGGAAAAAAACAGATAACTTCTGAGAAGGAGAATTCCAGGAAATTTGAATAGTGTTTGATTATATTTGAAATCTCTCAATTCAGGTTTGACGGAGTTTGCATGACAATCTAAGATTTGTTGGTTGAGAAAAGGGGAAAGTCTTCCGAAAAAGTGTATGAAAACTAAGAACACACAAAATTGTTGCAACAAGAAAGAATAAAAAACCAAAAAACTTTCGTCATGTACGTTCGACCAATTTTCAATTGTTTCTCAAATTTCAACTCTTCAACTCACGCTTACCTCAAACGTCATTAAAACTACAAATGACAAAAATGGATTTTTGGGATTTAATTCCAAACGGAAATGGCTCTTTTTTCAATTATGATCTTGTGATAATAGAGATTGATAAAAAGACACAGAAAAGGATCTCACGAGTTTGGTTTGATAAGCAGCAATATTGGGATGTCCTCCGTGATAAGCTCAAAAAAAGAAGAAGAGGGATTTATTAGATGTGATTCACCTGTCAAATCCAAAATTGAAACTAAGAACTGATAATCTTTTTCTCCCAATAAAGTCTGACAAGGATTTCTTCGGATTTCGTATTTTTCACTTTTCAAATTCATGAAGAATCTAAAATTTCCGAGGGGTCTAGTAGTAATTGTTTGGCTTCTTTCGAGTATTTGTTTCTGTTTAGAACAAATGAAAACAATAGTTCTCAACAAAATGAACGATCATCAACCAGTGTATTCTTAGAAATTCAAAAATAGAAAACCGAATTCAATCGAAATTTGTGAACGAGATTCAGACAGAAGAATCAGAAATGGAGGGACGGATACTTTATAGCTGTTGGTTCGCAAATCTCCTCTATTTCATGGATTGATAAATTTGTGAAAAACAAATTTTCTGAGGAAGGATAAGAGGGGATGTGATAGAGAACTGAATATTCACTGATGTCAGCTTATAGTTAGAAAAAATAAGGAGAGGTTGACACAAGAAGAAAAAAACAGATTAACATTATTAGGTAGTTTTTCATCGTTCAAGAGACAAGTAAAAAGTTATCATGAGAGAAAAAATGTGTTTTGTTCCAATTTTTCAAAGTGGACGACAACCTCGGATCTTCTTTTGAAAAGTTGGGAGAAGGAAGAGCTTAAGCAAATTGAGTGCATTTATCCCCGATTGAGGAGAAACGTGTGTTTTGGCAATCTGCCGACAAAAAGTGCAACATCTGCGGCACATGCGGAGAAACTTTCGGCAAATCCATTAGGTTCATGAGTTGAATGAATAAAGGAATGGAATGGTGGAACAATGGAAAGTCAGTTTGCAATTATTCTTCATGCAAGGTGGCTTTCAAAACACAGAAAAAAGAGGAAATGAAGGGAAAAACACATTATACTAAACTTTGAGTGTGTTTGATTTCAATTTCCGCTATTCCATTTCATCCGGAATATTGATGACCCGTGGAGTAGAGCTTATTTTTCAAATGTCAAAAAATTTCATGAGATCTACTCTCGGACACAGAAGGGACCAATTGTGGAGTTACAAATGTGGAATTAGACTTTTTCTTTAACACAGACTGATACAAAAATCTGGAAATTATACTAAACGAGCAAAATAATAATGTTCACTTTGAAGGTCCAATGTAACCCTACCACTAAAAACATCCATTCATTGAGGCAAGAAGACAAAAAACTTTAGGGAAAAAACGGGCGAACCACATTTCTTGTTGCTACCGGATTTCGTTCAACGCCGTTTTCTTTGTTTTTCTTCATCATCCTTTCATTCGTAACATTTCATCATGAGAAAAACGTTCAACTTTCATGATAGTTTGACTTGATTTGAAAGGTTGTCGTAATTTTACAAAAGTTATTGATTTGCTAATGTCGATATGATGTAGTTAAAATTGATAGCGGTTCTAGTTGTTGTGTTCCTCTCGAAAAATTTCATCTGACAAAGCGTGGATCAGGACAACTCGAAAAATCAATAAACATGGATTATTTTTCATGCCGATCTAGTTTTCTTAATTTTCTCCAATTTCACGGTGCTTTGTTCCATTTTTTCGTTTTGAATGAAACAATAGGTAATTTCTAGATATTTCGAGATTGGAATTCAGAGACCTTATGACTTTGATAAGCTAGTAAGAGAAAAATACTTCGACATGCCTCGATATTATCTGATTTTTTGCTGTCCGTAGTTAAACAGCCTGTAGTAAATGAATTTAGATTCTTCCATAATCTGAAATGTGCGGCATGTAAATTTAATTAGCTAGGTCTTTTTGTTTGTTTTCATAGTTGGTGGTTTTTAAGCCCAGTTGCCTTCATCCGCAATCTGACTCTATTCAAAACTTTCTTGGATGCTAGATGGGTTTAACAGTGTCCAAATCAACCCGTACACTGCAATGAACACAATTTCTCTATCCAAGAACATTCACTTGACAGAAATCTAGGAAATGTGTTCCAAATTTTTCACTTTGTATCTCTTTCTTAATGCTCCTTCTCCATGCTCATTCCTTCCCCTCCCATCGTAACACTTGCTTCTCTCTGGATAAACAGAGTTCCGTTGGTGACATTGAGAAACTGCACCTGCCCTCTCCTCCACGGCCAATTGCCTCTCGCGTTGTGTGTCTGTTTCTATGACGACAGAGGCGTGCTCGGTCAATTGACAGCTGGCGGTAATCGGCTCGATTTTCACGGAGTCTCGCCTTCATCCGACCTTTACCCATTCATTAGGCCTGTTTTGTCTAAGCTTTTTTCAAAATGACGCCCCCAGTTCTTTTGAACACAATGGCGAATTTTAATGAAAAAACGTGTTCCAAAGTTTACATGAATGTGTTTCGAAAGGTAATTTGTACCGGGGAAATGCCAATTTATATAATTATATGTTTAGTTTAATATGGGGTTACCTGAGCATGCTCAACTTCATTTTTCTGAATGGAATCACAACAGCAATTTTATTGCATGTGGAGGAGCATTGGGTACTCTGAAGATTGTGAAAATAGGAATGGATGTGAGAGATCCAAAGCCGAATGCGAGTGCGCTCATTGTTAATCAAAGTTTGGAAGGGCATAATGGTAATTTTCATCTGAAACAATTTTCATAACTGAGAATATTCAGCAACTGTGATTAACGCTACGTGGAACGAGAACAACCAAAAATTGACAACTAGTGACACTTCCGGTCTCATTATTGTTTGGGGTCTTTTCAATGACCAATGGGCCGAGGAAATGATTAACAACAGGTACAATATAAAGTTTCGATTTTTTTTTATCTTTAATTTTTTCAGAAATAAAAGTGTGGTAGTTGGTATCTGTTGGAATACGGAGGGTACAAAGATCGCTATTGCCTATGCTGATGGGAATGTCATTGTGGGAACCTTGGAAGGAAACAGGATTTGGAATAAGGAGTTGGATATGCAACTTGCCGCTTGCGAGGTAAATCGAATTTGAATATATATTTGTGACAAACAATCTAAATAATTCAGTGGGCCCCTGATGGTGATATGTTGATCTTTGGAACAGCTGATGGAAAAGTATCGGTTTATGATGATGAAGGATCTCATTACGTATGTTGGAGAGTTTCTTGATACATACCTATAAGTTTTTTTTTCAGTTGGATATCCAAATGGTGTGTTTAGAATCTGAAGATTTGGAGCAAGCTCTCGCTAAAAGTGAGTTCCGATTCATCATCATGAGTTTTAAGTTAACTTTTTCAGAAGAAAATCAAAAAGAAGAAATTGTAACTATGAAATATTGGAGTCCAACATTGAAATCCAAAGCAATGATGGAAATTCAAGAAAAAGAGGAGAAAGAACAAGAGAAAGAGCGAGTGCTCACTGGAACAGCAATCTTCAACAATTACCCCACAAGATCTCCAGTTGCTAAGGATCCTTTCGACCAAGACAAAAATTCAGAGCCAAATCAACCAGTGCCATCTGACCGTCCTAGATTTATGGTGGCCTATTCCAGAGGGGTGCTTCAGCTCATGAGATCTTTGAATGACACAGGTAAGATCAAGCACCTATTTCTTGACAGCTTGATAACAAAGAAAACTACAGTTTTGAACCACACGTTACAAATATAGATAATGTTTTCGATGTTTTCGAAAAACATCCTTTGTTGTGCACAAATAAAGCAGTGAAATGAAAATAAAAAACCATATTAACAAATTCGAAATTTCTCAAAGGGCTTCATGATAATCTTTAAGAATTCATTTCTTTATCCGAAAACAATTTTCTTCCACGTATGGCTCTGAATTGATCTCCAAAGACAAGCTTTCAGAGCCTGTCGTTGTTCGTCTCCCAAATCTCAAGATCACTGGCGCAAAGTGGTCACCAAACGGTGCCTTCATCGCGATCAGTGGCACTGCATTGGATACTGAGGATCCAAGACATTCTAGTGTACACTTTCTGTCAGCCTACGGACAGGTGAAAACGATGACCTTTATGTGTTCTCAGAAATAATTACTTTTTCAGGTTATCGGTTTTTTCCAGCATTTTGAAACAAGAATTACTGGCATTTGTTGGGAAGCCAGTGGGCTCAGAATGGCAATCGCAGCTGATGGAAATTTGTTCATTGGACATGTCAGACCTGAATTCAGAGTAAGTTTTCAAATAAAAAACTATATGTTTTAAGTTTATTTCAGTGGGGTGCGATAGAAGATACCATTATTTACGCGTATCAGAAAGAGGATCCGTACCAATATGGACTCATGTTCTACGATTTCAAGGTAATTTATCTGTAAAAGCGCTGTATTTATAACAAAATATGTGTTTCAGACAGACGAAAAGACTATCAAAGCAGTGACATACTTTGAGAACATGGCCTCATACAAGGAGCATTGTATCATCATAAATCGTCAAGATGAAGTCGGAGCGGTTCAGGTATGTTGTAGAGTTGGATCTGTTTTTCTGAAAACTCAGTTTTCAAGTACTTCTGTCAACTATGCAACAGTATTGGTACTTCACTGGACTATAATATGACTAATGTGAAGCCAAAATTTGTCTGCGTAAATGGAATGTGTGCGGTGATCGCTAGTGAAGATCGATATTTCATATGGCACTTTGTTCTACCGAGAACTAATTCTGTGCAAGCTGGAATCCATGTGCCTGGAAAATCTGGTAGCAATAATTATTTATGGAAATAATGAAATGTGAGCAATTACAGGAGAGTACGTTTTGGAAGAACAACAACGGACAATTGAATACGGCACGAAAAGATTGGTGAGTTAAAACTTATTTTTCAGCACACATTAAATGGTGATTTTGCTATGTGGGTATATTTTACCGCAATTTGACACACCTCTATAGTTTTTCCAAAAATATGTTTATCGTATCATAAAACTTTCCAAAACTGAAGTTTATAGTTTCTGTGTTTTTCAGTTGGGATCCAAAGACTCCATCTGCGCAACATGCATCGGCGACACGTTTTTCCTCATGGTAATTCACCTTTTTAATTTTGCAAATGATCAAAAATGTGTTTCAGGCACTCGTTAATGGCGGAGTTTATCGTGCAAACCTATCTGACGGAGTCATCACTGCTAGATATAACTTATCACCCACCGTTGATTCCATGAAGTTGAACTGCGACTTTACTAAACTTGCTGTCGTGAAACTTGTTGAACGTGGGTTTACTTTTCCAAAAAGCAATAATATTTTGTGTTTCAGAAGTTCCATTCTCGATCACTCTGTATGAATTCATGGCGGATGAACTACAGAAAACGTATTCATGTGAGAAAAAAGATGTTTGGGATTATCAATGGGATTCAGTAAGCTTTTTTTTTAATTGGGTACGCGCTTCATGAACATTTTCATTTTCAGAACGACAACAACATGTTAGCTTTCAAAGACAAACACAAAGTGATGATTTGCGATGGAACCACAGTACTTGAACAGTCTCCGGTATATGGAAGCATCTTCTCATTCCAAAACCTAGTGGTAACTTCTGTCAACATTGAAAAGTTACTTCTCACACCTGAAACTCCTACAAAATCTGTGATAACTGAAAGCATGATTAAAGCAAAACAAGATGTGCTAAACTTGTTGAATGCCATGAAACTGGATGAAGCAGTCGATTATGCTGAAAAAAGTCCACATGCTGAGTTATGGAATATGATTGCACAGTATGCAGTACTCAAACATCAATTCGACAAAGCTGAGCATGCATTTGTGAAGCTTGAAGATTATGCCGGAGTTCAATTCATCAAATACATTCGAAATATTCCATCGAATGAGTTGAGAAATGCTGAGATTTTCGCTTTTCGGGAACAGTTTGATGAAGCTAAAGACATATTTTTGCATTGTGATCGGAAGTAAGTTTTCGAATTTTCGGAGGGCATCATCATTTGGATTTTTAGGGACTTAGCAATTGAAATGTACGAGAAGGTTGGTGATCATCTTGCAGTCTATGAGCTGGTCAAAAATGATCCGGACAAGGAGAAAAAGAAGGCATCCTATGAAAATATGGCAGAATACTATTACGAGAATCTGGATTGGTAATGTGGTTGAAACTATTTTAAAATTATTTTTTCTTGCAGTGATTTGGATCTTGAGTTGGATCCTTGGTGAGAAAAACATTTTTGACCCATATGTTATTGTTCTTGATTAATCGAAAAACGTTTTAATTCAATAGCATTACAGGAAAGAAGCAGCAAAGTTTTATGGTCTCTGTGATGACATCGAAATGCAAATCGACTGTCTCATCAAAGAAAACGAATTCGGGGAACTGGAAGTATTAGCTAGATCACTTTCTGATGAGAGTAAACATTTGGAAGTAAGCATATCCATTTTTTTTTCAGGCCAAGAATTGTTTTTCAGACAATGGGAGATGTTTTCACTTCACGTGGAATGTGTGACCAAGCTGTCGAGTGTTACCTCAAAAAGAAACTCCCAGAAAAGGCACTACATGCTTGTATGGAGCTCAATCAGTGGCAGAAAGCACAATTCATTGCTGACGCCCATCATATAGAGAACGTGGAAGGACTTCTTGGACGCTATGCTGAACAAACCAGGGGAGGTATGATAATTTATTTTCTCTCATGATATCCGCTTTTCATTTTTCAGCTAGTGATGAAAAGTCGATAGCTACTCTTGGACTATACATGCGTGCCGGAAGACATCTGGACGCTGCCAAAATTGCATTTGATGCAAGTCTCCTTTCTTCATTTTTTCAGAACAAGTAATTTCCTTGCAGATTGCAAACGACAGAAGAGAAAAAATGAAGCCAATTGATGACCTGAAGCAGTGCTACGTTTTAGGAGCACTATTAGTAGAGGACCATCGACAAACAATTAAGGATTTGAAAAAAATTGATGTGAGAATGAAACAATTTAGTGGTGAACAATTGGATATAATGTTTTAGAAACACAACTTTCTCGAGAACACCTTAGACGATGAATCCGGTTTGACCGCTGAGCAAACAAGGATTCTGGAAAACACTTGGAAAGGGGCAGAGGCGTTCCATTATATGATGCTAGCACAACAACACTTTTTGAATGGTTTGTACCGTAATGTATTTCAGATAACTGATTTTCCGATTTTCAGGTCGTATTGAAGATGCTCTACAAACTTCGATAATTCTTTCTGACTATGAGGAATATCTTGATCCAGCGGAGATTCATAAAATGATCGGTAATTTCTGCATCTTCCACTGAAAATATTCACATCTGATTTTTCAGCTTTGGCTGCTGCCAATGTTGGTCAATTCGGAATTTGTTCAAAAGCAATGATGCGCCTTGAAGTGCTTGAAGAATTCGATGATGCCGAGAGGGAAGAAATGAGAGATCTCTCATTTTCTATTTTTTCACAGTATGATTTTCTCTGAACAATTTTCAAGTACATCCGAAATTTCAGATTCCCTCCAGTCAACCCCAGTTCTTCGAAAATCCCTTGCATTGCTTGTGATGCTCAAATAGACCCATTTGACTTACAATGCCGTGAGTGCTATACAAAGGTAATTTGTCTTGACTCATTCCGAAAAAATGACGAAATTTTGCAGTTTCCCGTTTGTATTGCCTCCGGAAGATTAATCCTCGGCAATATTTTCTGGCAGTGTCAAAGATGTAAGAGGATCGCCCATCCACATGAAATATCGAAGTACAATTTTTGCCCACTCTGTCATGAGGCAGAAAGATTCTCAATTTAACGGAATTGGATTGTGATTTATTACTGAAAAGACGTTTTCATTCTCAAAAATAAATGTTGAAAAAAAAGATTTATTGAATTGAGAATTTTTGTGAGAATATGGATACACGTTAGGCTCTCCACGTGGGTAAAAAAATTGCGGGTGCCCGTTGCCCGCCCGGGTAACTCCGCTTCACCCGCTTTTACCCGTCCGCAATCTGCCGTCGCGGTGTATGCGGACAAATCGCCCAACTTCACGCGCAGACAAGTAAAATTTTTATATTAATCCTCGAAATTCTTCGAAATTACACATAAAAGCATTCAGATTTTTCTTAAATGGACCAAAACTCGTCAAACATTAAGTAGTTCCAATGCCAGCGCATCAGAAAAAATGTATCCGACAAAACTGTTGCGAATGGGCTCTCCTTCGGACCGAATTGATGTTTTAAGGCTGAGAGAGGTTTAGTGTTGTTGTTTCTTCAGAATAATTGGGAAAAAATTGAATAGAACAATTATATTAACATAGAATTAATTTAAAATTTTCATTTGTCTGCGCGTGAAGTATGGCGATTTGTCCGCATACACCGCGACGGCAGATTGCGGACGGGTAAAAGCGGGTAATTGATTACCCGCCCGGGCGGGCGCGGGCGGGCAAAATTTACCCAAATGGAGAGCCTAATACACGTCATGAGGGAAGCACAGAATGAAAATTCAGTCTCAAAATATAACATTTGAAACGGGATTAATGAATGAAAAACTATTCAATGAGTGGAATTATACCGTTTTGAGAAAGTCGAAAGTGCAGGTTTGAGGAATTCTTTCAGTGAAGATTTCAGAAAAAAACATATTCAGTAGAATTAAAGAATCACAAAGTTCGGAAAGTTTCCATAAATGAATTCAACAACATTTTTCTAGAGGTCAAAACCCGTCTGAAGTCATAGAGTCAATACAATCTTCGGTGAAAAGTGTTTACCGAAAAATGGTTCTCCACATTTTTTTCGATGAGAAAAACCCGGCTCGATTAGTTTCTCACAAAGAAAACTGCTATTAACGAGAACGCAAAAAAGGGAAGCTGAGCTGAATTTCTGAGTTTTCTCTGCACTGTTTTTGTTTTCTGCCATCCGGTCATTCCTTTCTGATTGAGCCAATCTTTACAACTTCTTGGCAACTTTCCCACTGTGTTTGTTTGGTCAAGCAATTCGAGAATCGTGCTACAAATTCCAAAAATTTACTTTTCCCAGGAACTCAAAAAAACTCACTGTGATGTTTGATGGTTTAGTTTGACAAGGAACCGCGCCGCTGAAGATCCACAAAAGTCATAGTTCTCATTGACAAAGCATTTGTCGTATTCATAAACACTTCTGAAATGAGAATATGTAAAGGAGAAATGCATTTTTTGAGCATACTTGCACAAGCTGTCCAGTGACTCTTGAATTCCAGTGGGACCACCTTGGAGTAGCTGAAGAACTTCCGATTGGAGGAATGTTGCAAGAGATTCGCAACGAGTAGAGATTTGGTGACCATAGTCAGACCAGCATGGTACAATGTTCACACGGAAATCTGTAAATAACACAAGAAGGATCATTGAAATCATTTCAGAACGGTTGGGATTTCAAAACCATGGTGTACTGAGTTTTGGTGTATTCTAATGGATTTCAATCCAGGATCGGCTGATAAAACACAACTAATACAAAAAAAAACTGCGCCCGCCTCAATAGTTTTCTAGGCAAACTTCTCTTACTAATACCGTGTTTCACTTTTCTTTAAAACCTATCAAAAATGAACCAAAATTTTGGAGAGAGACTAGCAAAATTCCGGAATTTCTCTATCATACTCTAATTGTGACGGTTAAACCATATCTTTTCATCTGAATAACTCATATTAGATGTTTCCAAAAAAAAAAAACTTATATTAGATGAAGTCGAATTATCTAATAAGTCGTAAACTTTCGAGCCCGTGCCTAACCTGTATCATTTCTGAAATCATGACACAGAATCATCCAAACATTTTGTCCTTTGATGAGTATCTCTTTCGCTGGCACATTCGGGCACCTCTGCAGACAGCTATGATACTCGTCGTTTCGTCTGCATGCACGAGTCAATCTCAGCGCCATTTTGCCTTGTCCAAATCTGAAAAACAATAAAAAATAAAGTTCCAAACATAATAAATGAATAACAAATAAGTTACTTCAGTAGGCTGTTCATTGGAGTCACCATATCAATGGACCATTCGTGAAAGTCTCCCATATCAAATTGCATTCCATTCATCTGAATAGGGGAAGCGTTGAATTATAAATCAGAAGGTTGTGGGAATTCCCAATTATCGGGATTCACTCACATAATTGTCTTTACACTTGAGGAAGCACGGCTCTTGGAGTTCATCGCTCGGGGTGAGGCTCATGAAGATTATAGCTAAACTTAACCCGGGCCGCATCTCTGGAAAATTAGGAGGTTTTACTGTTTCAAAACTATAAAGTCAGTGAAGAAGTGGTTAGGTGAGGATTTTAAGTTTGGTGTTCCTGAACAACAAGTTTCGAAGTAGGAGGTATAAAAGTAATAAAGTTAATTGGTTTGTTGACCGGTGTTCACCGGGTTTTTATTTGAGTCCACACACAAGAATGGGACAAAAAAACAAGACTTGAAAAAAAGAAAAGCGTTATGAACCATGAAATCTGAACGCGAAGAAAAAAAGAAAGAGAATAGAATGTTGTGAATAAGCATGAGGAGCACAATTGAATCTGATGCTCAGGGGAACAATTAGCGGGAACTTGAAGTTTTAGGGAGCATGCGCAAGGGGTCGAGCCTCCGGGTTAGGACGAGTAGTGAGGACGTTGGGAAAAAACTTTGAAGCACCGCACACATAAACACAGACACAGATGCATCACAAGCTTCCAAAAGCACGTATCCATAAATAGTATTTTGGTGGTCATCCGACAAGAAATCTTGATAATTTATCACGCCAACTTCTAGGAAACTTGGGTGAAATATCTGACCCGGACCAAAAAGTCGAAAGCATGCAATTGGGACGTAGGAAGGAGGTTGGTGGTGGTGAGTGCTCCAACGCAAAAAATGAATGAGGAAGGAAGATGGAAAGGGGTGTGAGTGAGAATAAGAGGAGAAGCTGTGGTCCCAGCTTGAAGGTGAGGCAAAGAACATCGTAAGAAGAAAGTAAAATTAGTCGAGTTTTCGGGTCGGCCTGTCACTCACTCACGATGTCTTCGCTTCCCGGAAAAACGGGTTGAATATTCAAATTAATTGCCTGGTCAAGGTTTTGAGGTTAGATAGAGATAGTGGACAAGAAGATGAAGAAGAAACCGCGAGCAACTTGTTCCGGAAATAAAGAATTGAACGAGTTCTGTGTGTTGCTGCAGTCAATGAGCAGCTAAGGAAGAAATGATTGACGTAATTAGAAGAGAATTGACATTTGGCAAATTAGACTATTTATGATAGACCTGAAACAAACTAAAAATTAGAGTGACAAGTAGAAAATGAGAGAAAATTGACCGGAAGCACTGGTTTGTTGTTTCGAGCTTATAATTCAAACACCAAGAAATAGTCCTTTTTGCGTTTAGAAAAAATGGTTTAGCATAATAACTTCGAAATGTTATACTCTGAAGTTTTAGATTTCATACAAGACCGGAAAATAGCGAAATCAGAATTTTCAAAATACCACAAAATGAAGAAATTATGCATTTTGTGGGAATGATGTTGTTTCGTTGACTTGAGAGCTTGAGAACGATTCTTTTTTTGGATAATTTTTTTTGATTTCAAATTTTCTTAACAATCCACTCAGTTTCCAAATTAGTTAATTTCACTTGATTACCTTTCCGTTTTCGAGTTGTTTCAAACCTGCTTCCTATTCCTTATAACTCCAGAGATCTCCTTTTTGAAAACAATCCTGAGCGGTATATCCGCTCTAGCCACTGTGAACTGTTCAATTTTTGAAACCCGAGCTTTGCCACTCGAGTGTGCGTTCGTTTCTATTTTCAGAGCAAATCTCCCCGTTTCCCCTTTCTCCTTAACCCTCTTGTATGTGTCAACTTCATTTTCGAAATCCATCCTTCAACAACAAGACTTTAGACTGTTTTTGTTTCGAAACACAGCTTTATCTTGCTTGCAAGCTCGAGCACGGACTGTTCAGCAACAAGTGTTGCGCGCTCACGACAATTCAACATATGTCCATCTAGATCTTCCGCACACTACTTCTCTTCAGTGACGAGCCGCCGGAGAGGGGGCTCTCCCTCCTCCGCCATATCCACTTGTATGCTTATCACGCTTGTATTTTGGCTTGACCACAAGGGCCAAAAAAACTGGAACGAGTCGGTTAGGAAGAAAGTACAGGCGGTCGAAAAATAAAGAAGCGGGGGAAACGAGGAAGAAAGGAAAATACATGATTATCTCAAGTGTCATGGTTTGACAAAAAGTGAAAAAGCTCTTTTTCCAATGACAATGGACTAGTTTTGACCAGTTCTGACAGAGAGCAACAATCAATGTTATCTATATTATATAGTCGGAAGTTGCACGGTTTTCTGGGAAAACGTGTAGCCATTTTCAAAGTTTAGTTGCCTTCGTAGTTGAAAATTTTTCTTATTCAATCGATTAAGAATATTGGAAGACTTTAATTTGTCTTGGAAGTATTTCTCTCTATCTTTACCCTACCTGTACACAGACTTAGCCAGAACAAAACCCGCAACTGTATTAAACGGTAAAACAAAATGTATCCATAACTCCTCACAAATTTTGTTCCCATTGATCCAACCCTCATTTTTCCTTCATTTCCCATATCCGGTAGCGCTTGCCCTTTCCTTCTTGCAGTTGTCTTTTGACATGTGTCAAAATAAGGGCATTGTTCCTATTTGAACAGTATCAATTACTGTTCTTGACACTTGCCAATCCCATTTTCCTATTTGCCATCTATAGCCACTGCCATGAAAGTTTGGACAGGAAGATCACTGCCTTAATGGCAAACATATAGTAATTGTTGATTTTCTGATTTATCCCTCCTTAGATTCATCACTAAATTTAGTCTTTGTGTTTTTTTCTCATTCATTGGCCGATACAGGCTTTCCTTCGAGAGGGAGGGCAAATCTACCGACGAGAGCTGGTCAGCGAGAGGGGGATGAGATAAAGAATTTCGGGTATATACACAATCAAACAAGCCTTTTTGAAAGTGGCTGCAGAGCCCATGGCTACGCTCCCTCAAACGGTCTGTGTTTATATTTGTGGGCTCAGAAGGGTTGCGGTAAGGGTGAGCTGCCGAGAGCTGAAGATTGTTCGTTTTATTCTTCTTATATCTCACGATGGCTTGGCTCCTCTTGAGTTTTCCTTCTTTCTGGGTGGCTATAGATAGAAATCGTTGTTCTTTTTGATATCCATTCCTCTTTGTTGTCCCTTGACCAGGTTTCTAATAATGCCTGAATTCTGTCTCTCTTTTTGCTGATTATAACTCCGAAAACCTCAAAAAATTGAGCAATCTCTGTTTTCCAAATTGTCTCTTCTCGCTATCATTTTCAATCGTGCGAATTATACATGATTAATATAACGCGGCGTGCGGTCATCAAAGCAGCTTATGGCTAGCGCGTGAAATTTCTTCGGTAGACCCTGTTCGTCGGTTTTGAAATTCGAGACTTGAGCATTTTGCCTACCGATTTCCGCTCGTTCTTCACTCTTTCTTAGAAAAATTCAGGTAGTAGAGAGGGTTACTTGTTCAATTGTATGTTCTGTTTGACCACCGGTTTGAATTCGATTCGGCTCTTTCCGGGAAATCGAACCTCTTCATCCTGAAAAGATGTTCCAAATCTTTGACTATAGAATTTTTCTTCTGCATCCCTTCCTTTACGGCTGGCATGCCTCAATCCAACAGTCTAGCATTTCCCTATTGCAATTGATCTCTGAGTTTCAAGATCCCAAGTCTCAGGTTTCATACTCATCCCTGTGTTTTCATTGGATTGGAATTGAATGTGTCTCCGTGTTTCCGGATTTCCTCCGGAATGTAGTCATGTCCTCACTATTGTTTTTTCGACAATCGCACTCCTATCGTTTCACAGAATTCACACCTCGTTTCGAATAAAAAAACCACCACCTAGGTTCTAATCCGTTAGTTCAACACTTGTTGTTGGCTTCCAAAAAAGTGGTGGCTCGCGAAACCAAGACGAGCCCACCCATTTCTTCATTCAGTTCTGATCGAGACTCTTTCTCCTTGTCATAACATCACGCACCCTCTCTCCTCCTCCTCATCTCTCACTCTTCTCAACTTTTGTCGCCGGTATATGGTCACCGACAATCCAAAGACTCTCTTGTTGAGTCAACATCGAGTTGACCATCATCCAGCGACGAGGGTGCTAAAATCCGAGAAGAAAAGGGGGAATAACGGGCGGGACGGACTCCTTGCGCAAAAACTAAGAACACCTCTTTGGCCGCGCCCGCGTTCATCTTATACCGATCGCCGTCTCAACTATCTATATTGATACCACTCGGGAGGGTCTACGAGCACACAGTAAACAAATGATGACACCCGTTTTTGTGGTCATTCGTGAACTACTTGAAAAAACTTGTGTCTTTTTGAAAGTTTACTTCTACCTCCAACTCTTTACCGTCACATTAGGTTTCCATTAATTTTCTTACTGAATTGTGTGGTCCTATTATTGTTTTTTCTCCACTTCTATGTTTTTCAAATCTACCGTATTTCACAACCCATAGTTTTTCCATGACTCACCCTGGCTCTTAGACTATTTGAGAACTGACCACTGTGCTCTCTTTTTAATGTGATCCGCCCCAGTTCCACAAGTACAAGTCTTCTTGAGGCACAACCGAGATTTGTAAACATGTTGAGTAGTCGCACCGTAAAATGACTTCAATAGTACTTGATATTCCATGCACTCTCTTTTCCTACTATGGGGAGCCGTGTGACCACAACATCTCACTTCCGTATTCGAAACTTTTTCAAATTCTTCGAAAAACTATGGTTTTTGTTTTTTTTTCCTAGTTATTTTCGTGGATTTCGCTTTTCAATTTTTACAAACTTTTTTGGTTTTTTATTAATTACTAAACTGTTAAGGCTCGCCAACGACAGAAGATCTAGCGGGAACAATCAGCTTCAACAATAACGATGCGAGTGCTTCTCGCTATTTCAGTTATCTACCACGTAACTATAGGTTCGTAGTAATCGATTATGGAAAACTAATTGAAACATGTTTTCAGCTCAACAAGTGGGAATAAATGTGCCATGTAACAATGAGCTAGACGGACTTCTCACAGCAGACCCAGATGGTGACGAGCGTGCATTCATGAGTTGTCAAGGGGTGGGAGTTGGGTGAGTAGCTTTTCTTGAATTTCAATTTTCTGAAAGCATTCTTGAGATCGTTTTGAGTGTCACCAAGTTTTGAGAAAGTCAGCTTTATCACAAACTTGTCTTATTAGTGGTCCATTCTCCTAGTTTATATTTTTTGAAATTTAGTTTTGTTCAGTTTTCAAATTTGTAACTTGATTTTTTTTCTAAGATGGAGAGTAATATTTGATTGTTTGAAGGTTATGCAATCAGAAAGTGTTATTGAACTTATTACACCAGTATTACATTTAATAATATCAAGAACTGATCTTTTGATTCTAGAACAATCGGTTTCTGGGAAAGAAAACTATGCCCAAATAACATGGTATTTGACTTCATCAACCAACAATGCAAGGAACAGAAGAAAAAAGCACGAAAACAACAAACATTGAGTATTGGTGGGTGTCTAGTTGTGAAATGAATTCTCACTAACAACTTTCATCATTTCAGCCATTCTCAACAATAGTTGTGCAAACGGAGAAACTTGTATTGGAGGTTCTGTGTGCGATTTGGACACCCTCCGATGCATGTGCCCATATGGAACGACACCAAAACTAGACACACTGTCTTGTGAATCATCTCAACCTCCATTCGTATCAGCAACTGTTGATGGACCAGCACAATTCTTCAACTCGTTTTCTGGCACCAACCAAAATGTATGTAAATTGAAAGAAAGGAGAAATCTAAACGAGGTTTTTTTCAGAGAAACAACATGAACAATAATAACAATAACAACGGATTTATGCCATTTGGACAGCCAGCGGAAGTACCAGATTTCCAGCCAAACAACAATTTCAAGTTCGGAAACAACTTTGGAAATAACCCAAATACTAATAATAATGGAAATGGAAACAGCGATTTCAACTGGAATCCAAACTTTAATTGGAACAACAATAACAACAAACAAGCTCCAATGAACAACAATGGAGCTGGTACCACAGACTTCTCTAACCCGTTCCAACCAAATCCAAATCAAAACCAGAAATTCGTTTTTAACTTCAACAACAAGAACCAAGGCAACAACCAGAACGTGATGAATAATAACAATAATAACCAAAATGTTCAGTTACCAGAAGTTAAACCAAAAGTTGCCACTTTGGGTAAGTTCTTACTTCTCTTCTGTTATTGCACGACTTAATCCTATGATTTCTTTTTTTTCGGAACTCTTTTTTGGTTTTTTCTTTTTCTAGCTATTCCTGGTGCCTCATGCAAATCAAACGAAATTTGTGTGGGAGGCTCAATTTGTACTCTTCCAATCGGAATCTGCCTCTGTCCTGGTGATCTTGAAGCTCGTGATGGAGAATGCGTTTTGCCTGCTGCTTCGACTATCTCTGTTCAAAAGGGTCTCTTTTTCTTTCTGTTCTTTAATTTCGTCTTGGGTTCTTCTCTATTTTTCAAATCAGTTCTTTTCATAAGTTTTTGCTCTTTTTTGAAAAACCCATAGCATCTCTTCTCCCCTAATATTCTTTTTATTTCATATTTTTCCAGTCGGTATTGGTGCACTTTGCTCCGATCTCGCCGAATGTGACCATGGAAGTTCCTGTGTTATGGGAAGATGCACATGTATTTCCCCACTTGTCCAGCATGAAGGAAAATGTGTGCTCCGTCAGCAACAAAAGATCGTGGGTAAGTAAATTCAAACCTTCCATTCTTACAAATTTTTGTTTTCACTCATTGATGTGTTTTTTGGAATGCAAATTTCTAACCCCTTCCAGGACCTGGCGAGTTGTGCGACAATGGAGAGATCTGTGGAAAAGGAAGTGTTTGTGACGTGATGATTCCCGTTTGCGTGTGCCCAGCTCATACTGATCTGAGTAACGGAGAATGCATTTCTGTGACAGCCCAACAAACAACACAACCTGGTTTGTACTTTTGAAAACTATCCTCAGCAAAATTCATTACACCCCTTAGAATGTATTTTCAAACGATTCCTGCCAATCCATTTTGCTGTTCATTAACTTCGACAGAATCTAGTGTTTAAAAGGAAGCAGAACAATCATTCTGACTCAGCACTTGGAGAAAAAATAGGAATAATTTGAACTATTGTAATTCATATTTCATCACAATTCGACTTTTTCCAGTTCAAGTAATGACTCCACCGCCAACCCTCCCCCCAGTTCAAGTACCTGTTCAAACGCTCCCACCACAAACAAGACCACCACCACCGCCACCAGTTCAAGTTACACAGGTATTCAACTTAACATCTTCTTGATTATCATTCTAAGTTTTGAAGCCACCAATCCAACCAGCTGTTCAACCAGTTTTCTACCAAACCACACCACCACCAATGCCAACGTATATGACAACTCCACAAACTACGCCGTACATTCCAAAGCAAATCTACACTGCTCCACCACAAGTTCCAAAGAGTTCAATTAAGATCAACCAGATGAAGATTGGTAATTTGACTTTAAAACCATCAGTTCTTTTTTACTTACAATTCACTGTTTCAGGAGGAAGCAAGCAAGCTGGAGTCGGTGTCAGATGCTCTTTGAATACTGACTGTATGATTGGAGCCTACTGCAATGGAAACACCAATCCACCATCCTGCCAATGCTTGTCAACTCATGTTAATATTGAAGGAAGATGTGAAAAGGGTTTGTTTTTTGGGACTTCTACATGTTTCTATTTTTCTGTTCTCTTCTCCTTCTAGTTATCTATCCGGGACAAGTTGGTTGCCGTAGTGACTTGCAATGCCATGCCGCCCACAGTGGCACCCATTGCATCGATCGGATTTGTGTATGCCCGGAGGGACAAAAGGCGGTTGATCAGACATGTGTTTCAGGTTACTTCTTTATTTCTATTTCTATCCCTTGAACTTGATTTTGACATTCATAACCCAGATTTTTCCCAAAACAGGTACCTCAATCCCTAACCAACCCTGCGGATTCTCCTCGTCTAACCCCTGCTCCAACGAAAGTGTGTGCTTCCAAAACATATGTATTTGTCCCGATCGTTATAGTTATAACTTGTCTACCCAACGTTGTGAAGTATTTTTCCCTGAACATACCGAATGCTCCAAAGCATGTTTTTATCCTCGTGCTTGTGTTAACAGTGTTTGTATCTGCCCTGACAACATTGACTGCTCAAAACTTCCTACCACCAGAATTAAACGCCAATCAGAAGGTTGTTCTAACAACCCTGATGTTTGTAAAATTAGAAACGCCGCTTGTATCGAAGGCATTTGTCAGTGTGCACCGGAATTTCATGAAAAAGATGGTATTTGTATACCAGACAACTTTAGTCTGAATTCCAAAATGAGAGACCCAAACTGCACCGACTCAATGGCTTGTCCAGTTAATTTTATCTGTGAAAATGGAAGATGTCGCTGTGAATCCGAGGAGTTTGATATTGTAAGTGCTCATTAACAAATCAGTTTTTATACCAAAACTTTGTTTTCTAGAATGGAAACTGCCAACCAGTCCAATTCTACGGTGCATTCAAGAATATCAACAATCAATGCACGTCGAAAGACAGATGTGCTGGCGGATCAAAGTGCAAAGACGCCCTTTGCCAATGTGTCGACGGAGCTGTCGAGCTTTCTGGAAAGTGCAAACAATTCCCTGGCGGTCATTGTTCAAATGGCGAGATGTGTTCCGGTGGCAGCAGTTGCTATCTTGGCAAATGCCGATGTGATCCGTCGCGTACACTTGACAATCAAAGATGCGTTCAAACAGCGGTTCCAATCGGATCAACATGTCGTCGAGGACAACAATGTGTGAATGGAGCCGCTTGCCGATTTGGGATGTGCATGTGTGTCGCAAGAACCGTTGCAGTGTTGGGCAGATGTGTTAGTGGAGTGGATGCTGTTGCAACCAGTGTAAATCAAATATCGGATAACATAATTGGAGAGGATAAAAAACCAGGGATTCCATGTTCTCCATTACACACTTGTCTCGCTGGATCCACCTGTCAAGATGGAGTTTGTTTATGTGACGCCGACTTAATCCTCTCAAATGACAAATGTTTGTTGCCAACGTCATCAGAACTTATGCCAACTACAAGCGAAAACTCCCTAAAGGATAATGAGTGTCAATCTGATGATAGCTGCCCAGTGAACGGAAAATGCATCGATGGACTATGTTTGTGTCTACCTGGTTTCAAACGTAATGGGGAACTTTGTTTGAAAGAAAAAGTCTCATTCTCTTCTCACCCCGGTAAAGCTACACCTGGCAGTCAATGCACAACAACTTCTGAATGTTCTTTCCGAACAAAATGTATTGAAGGTGTTTGTCGTTGTAAGAAAGGAGAAACCATAATTGACTCCACCTGCCGATCCGCAATCCATCATGTGCCTCCAGGATTAACCTGTGATCCTTCAAATGGATATGATTGTATCGGAGAATCAATTTGCCAGTATGGAGTTTGTAAATGTAAAAAGCGTCTGGTCAGTGATGGACAAAGATGTGTGCCGATACACTTGGCTCTGTTGGTCATGCCTGGAAAATCGTGTGCAAATGGAGAACCGTGTGGTGGTGGATCATACTGTGCCAAGGATGGAATTTGTCGATGCCCAAATGATGAAGTAGCTGATGTTAACAAGAAATGTGTTAAGAAAAACTCAGTGATATCAGTTTTCAACAAAATCAAACCAATTGCTACCACTGCTGCACCTATCACTACAACTACCCATTATACAACGACAACAACTTTGGATAGCAGTTATGTCCAAAGAAAAATTGATGAGCTCGAGAAAATGGAGTTAGAATTCAAAAACTCCATGCCAACGGAAATGACCCCTCCTGCTGTTCATAGACCTTCAACTTCAATATTGGCTGGTCATCAATGTACTCAAAATTCTGAATGTCCATCCTTTTCCTTCTGCTTTGCAAATGCTTGTAACTGTATGGCCGGATTCCGGGCAACATCTGGACTATGCGAACCTGCTATTGCTGTCGGAGAACCATGTGTGACTTCAAATCAATGCTTCGATGAATCCGAGTGTGTTTTTGGAATATGTACATGCACTGGACTGAATTGCAAAGATACAAAAATGGCTCATCCTGGAGAAGATTGTACTTCTGTCAAAACAGTATGTAGTTACAATAGCTACTGCAGTCTGATGAGTGGTGTTTGTGAATGTCCGTCTGGAATGGCTACGAAAGGCAAAAAATGTGAGAATACATTCGAATCAATTGGAAAAGACTGTGTCACTTCAAGAAATTGTCAGAAATCGAGTTATTGTGACAACGGATACTGCGTTTGCAAGAACGGTCACAAGATTGCTGATAATATGTGCTTCAACAGTCCTCCTGAATATCAAAGTTTCAGTATTCTCCCTTTCGATAAAAACATTGGTGAAAACACTCCACTTCAAAATACGTTAAAAAACGAATTCCGAGGTCTACAAGAAGTCAGTAATGAAGGAATCTTCCACACAACAACAAAATGGCCAGAAATCCTCTCTTTTACAATGATCCCTCCTCCACCCAATACTAATCAACCTAACTCCAATTTTCCTCAAATCTTCTCTAGCTTCCCTATTGCTTATGGAGCGAAAACTGTTGCCGAAGAAGAAAACAACAGTACGCTGAAGTATAAAATCGCTTTTCCTGGAGAATACTGTGGAACTGGGGAAGTATGTCTAGGAAACTCAGTTTGTGAAAACCATTTCTGCCGATGCCTTCAAGATGTGGCTGCTGAAAATGGTATATGTCCATCACAAGATGACGACTTGAGAGTTCTCGGGCTTCAACCGCTAGGAAGAGAATTCCGTTTCAGTCAAGGCAAGAAGATCGAAATGAAAAGAACTTCTTCATTCCCTCTCGAAAACTGCCAAAATGAGGAGACATGTGAGAACAACTCCACATGCCAGAGTATCTTGGGGTTAGGAATGATATGCCAATGTGTAGAGGGCACAGTTTTATGGAGCGGAGAATGCTTGGTGATGGAAGATTCCTACTCCTTGATTCCTATTGATGGTGATTGTGATCAAGACTCAATGTGCCTCTCGGGAAGTGAATGTATCTCCGGAAAATGTACATGTAGTGACGAGAAACGATTGATACTTGGGATTTGTGTGATTGTTGCTCTGCCAGAAACATCTTGTGAAAACGGTGAAGTATGCATCAATGGATCTGTATGTGGAGATTCCAGTTGTGAATGCACTGAAGGAACTGTGAATCACAACGGAAACTGTGTACACTCTCTAAAAACATTTGCTGAAAAAAATGAACTCAGAGAAGAGGGAGATGAACAAAATGAGCTGAACTACGACGATAGCAACAATCTGAGAAGCTTAGTCCGACGAGAATTAGCTTCGATTGACTGTGCAAATGATTCTGAGTGTCAACCGAATTTCAAATGTCAGGAGTATGTTTGTGTTTGTGATGGGAGCACTGAGGATTGTCTGGAATCTATTGTGGATACCCGAGTACCAGTTACTCCGGGAAGTGGATGCGATAGAACTAGAAAATGTGAAAACGACTCAATTTGCTATAAAAACTTTTGTGTGTGTAGTTATGAAGATTTGCCTGAGGATGACCAGTGTGTTTCTCGTGACTGGCATGTTGGATTTGGTTACCAATGTAGTAATTTAACAAGATGTCGTGAAGATCTAACATGTCTCGGTGGAATTTGCATGTGCAAATTTGGTGATTTGAAGTGTAATCGTGAGTCTTCCTGCATGTGTATTTATCGATTTTACCTAAACATTAACACATTTCTCAACTAACATCGTTAAACTTATCTATTTCAGCCAACGAACCAATCACATCCCCACCTGGAGGTTCATGCTCAAATCTTCGTGAATGTACCGGAGGATCTGTTTGTAGAGAGGGTATATATTCTTAGAAATTTGGCTTTCTCACATGAAACAGTTTTCAGGATGGTGCATTTGCCCAGATCCATCTATGATCGTCAACCGTGGAATTTGCATTCAATCTGGACCAAAACCAACCTTGCCACCAAGAGTACTATTCTAACATACTTCTACTCTAACTTTATCTTTTTCTAATTTACAGACATCTGTGCCACAAGTTCCATTGCCACCACAACTACCAATTTCTGTCAATGTGCCACAAGTGACTATCACCAAGGCTCAACCATTCATCACTGAAGCTCCACAACCACAAGGCAAGAAAATAGTGCCAGGAGGAAGATGTGGTTTGAAGTGTCTCTTCTCTGTTCTATCATTAACTTTTCCTTTGTTCTAGGACCTATTGATGTTTGTGTGGGTGGGAGTAACTGCATAGAAGGGTTCTGTCTCTGTCCAGCAGGTCAACAGCCTAGCCACAACGGTCGTTGTGAAAAGTTCACAACCACGTCAAGACAAACCACTTTGCCGTCAACCACCACAACCCAAGGTACCACGTACTTCACAACAACATCCGCACCGCCACCGACAACCAGTGTGTTCTCGTTTACTATCGCCGAGTTGCTCACCACCAGGCGACAGCCCGCTTTTATCGAAATTCCAACGCATGTACCTCTAACCACCACAGCTATACAGACTGACGATGAATGCACGGCAATTGGTTTGATTTGCAAGGGTAACACAGTTTGTGTGAATAAATCCTGTCAATGTCCTGAGAACTACGTCCTCCATCACGACGGATGTGTTTCACCTGAAGAGGCAGCACGGAGAAAAGCTCGTGGGAAAGCGCGACATGAAGGTTTGAGCGTTTGAATGGTTTTCTTATCTTTCTCATCCTGATTTCTAATTGCTTGGAGTGTTTGCAAATGTTTTGCAGTGTTTCTTCTACTTCTCTGATAGTTCACCTAGGTCAAAATGTGAATAGGAAAGCAAATAGGTCCATTTCACCCTCATACCACAAAGAGCTAGGCACGCACCGTGCTTTTTAGAAATGTTTGCTCGCACTTGTTCAAAAAGATTTAACTTTGTTGTTCTTACCTTCTTTTAACATTCCTTTTTTAGCCACCACTGCTAGAGTCTATTCAAAGCCCGGAGAAAGTTGCACTCAAGGACAAACCTGCGTCGGAGGAAGTACCTGTTCGTTTAGAAAACTTTGCGAGTGCCCACAAGATAAATCCAAAATCTCTCAAGGACAATGTATCACTCCGAGAAAAGTTGAAGTAGTCCCAGGAGCTTCTTGCAATGCCAACACTGTATGCACCAAGGGAAGCACGTAAGTTTCTGACTGTTTTCGAAACAGTTGTAGTCATTTTTTATTTCAGCTGTGAGAGTGGATTATGCCGTTGCCAACCAGGATACATTGCCGTTTCTGGAAACTGTGTGGCTCTCCCAATGTCTACTACACCAAAGATGGTAGTCAGAGCAAAGCCACTTGAGAGTTGTGAGAGCGGAGAAGTGTGCGAAGGAGGATCAAGCTGTGATTATGATACTGGAATCTGCATGTGCCCACCAGGACAGATCGTGTTCAATGTTCAGTGTATGCCACCACCAACTCAGCCACAAATTACTACCAGAGTTACTGTTCCAACAAAAGCTGCTCCAGTTGTTACTCCAAGACCATCTCACTCTAGTATGTTTCATTTTCCGGCAAGCTTCAACCGAAATTTTTTTCAGCTGACTGTGAACAAGACGCTAACTGTGGAGTAAACAAGATTTGTGTATCTGGAAAATGCAAGTGCAAACCAGGATTTGTTGACAACTCAGGAACCTGTGAACCACTCGAAGGTAATATCAAAAACCAATCACTGTGAACCTGAACCTAGCAACTTGTGTGGTTTTCATTTTTATCCCGATTTCAATACAACCACGTTTTTTGTGAAGTGCAGAGTTGTTGTTGTTGATTTATCCTCCCGTGTGTACTAACTAGACATTTCAGACATCGACGTCATCGAGCGACCAATTCCAGTGTCGTATGCCAAACATAAGGTTGCCACCCTCTCTGAAAGAATGTTACCCAGAGAACAAATTGAAACCTCTAACATTGAACCTGTCACAATTGCCACTCCAGCTCGGCAAGAGGCTGAAACTCAGAAGCCAAGAATTGTGGGACCACCAATTAGAAGACCACGACCAAAGAACAAGAATAGTGGAGGAGGATCTGGAGGAAGCGGTGGAAGTGGAGGCTCCCGAAGTTACAAAACCGGAAGTGGAAATGGAAACTGTCCACCTGGAAATGAACCAACAAGAGATGATAGTGGAAAACTAATCATGTGTAATGGACTTGAACCCAACTGCCCGCCTAGGTCTTACTGTTATATCACTTCTGGTGGTTTTGCCACTGAAGAGTATAACTGTTGCAAGTCGTGGTAGATTTTCCTGTATAGATAATTGTTTTTCATGACCTAAGTATATTCAAGTTGAACTGTTTCTGGTAATAGAATCTCTCAACTTTTCCTAATTTATATAATTTATATTCTTCCCTTCGAAATTCTATACAAAAGAGTGTCAGAGTGTCACTAATTTATATAATATATCAGATGTTCTATGATTCTCTTTTTGTCTCCCTTTCTCCCCTTTATCACAATTTCACACACAATTTTTTTTTCTTCAAAATCTCACTGGTGATAAACAAATAACTGTAATTTAATTCAACGTTTTTGTGTCCGATTATCCCTCCCCATTTCCCCATATTGCCTTTCTTTTCCCCAAAAAAAGACTTCCTATTCTTTTTTCCCCACATCACTAATTGTAAAACACGTGTGGATTATGTATTCTGTCACAGAATTTCTCACTATTTTTTTGTTTTATTCAAAATAAATGTTCAAAGGTATCCGAGGAAGATCGTTGAAATACGGACAGGCTTGTGATCGGTATATGGACAAATGTGTCAATGGAGCCAAGTGTATTGATAAAATCTGCAAATGCTCTCCTGGATTCTTGTTAGCACCGAATGGATGGTGTGAAGGATTCGATTTAGCCAAGGCTATTGAAATGAACAAGCAATCTACTGGAACTACAAGTGCTCCAAAGGCCAATCGGATTATTCAGACTAAAAAACAACAAGGTTCAGTAACAGTTGTTTCGCAAACCTTTTAGACATCGTTTTCCCTTTTCAGTTTATACTACCACAACCACAACTACTACTACTAGAGCTCCTGTTCAACAACAAGTTGTTCCAGAAGATTTCCCAACCCCTCCATCAAACATTTTCGGATTCCCTGACAGAAGAACAACTAAACCAGTACCAAAAGTTGCTGCTGTTGGATCAGCTTGTCGCCCAATTGATATTTGCCTCGGTGAATCTGTTTGCACTAATGGATTCTGTCATTGCCCTGAAAACTTCATCCGCCAAAACGGGCAGTGTATTTCAAGTGAGATACATCCAATTTTAGATTTAGAAAATAATTTTTGATTTTTAGCTGAGAGCAAACATAAAGTAGCAAAAGTAGGACAGACTTGCAAGAATGGAGAGATATGTGCAGGAGGATCGATTTGTGATTATGACACGAAAAGATGCATTTGTGCAGCACAACATGTTGCTATCAAGGGAATCTGTAAACAGAAATGTAATTTTTTTCAATTTTTGGTAACTGTGTATTATCTCATTTCAGCTGCCCCAGCTTTCGCAGCACCAGGAGATACATGCAGCATGAGAGAAAAGTGTACAGGAGGAGCAAATTGTGTAGATGGAATGTGTACTTGTGATGATCATCATTTCGCAGAAGATGGATATTGTAGACCAATCGGTATAAAATTTAGAATGACGTCACTTTTCCTGAAATAGCAATGTTTACAGAAGCGCGCAGTTCGAAAGTGCAGTTCGTGAATGGAGCCGGATTGAGGTTTTCGTCAATGCAAGTACCAAATAGACAGAGAGCACAACCGTGTAACGAAGAAGAGTGCAAACTTCCAAACTGTTTCTGTAGTCACAACGGTAGCATTTTGTAAACAAAAACATTGAGAAATTATTATTTTTCAGGAAGACAAGCACCAGGAGGGCTCCGACCAGACGAAACTCCACAATTTGTAGTTTTGACTTTTGATGATGCCGTGAATGGAAAGACTTTCCCAGATTACAAGAAATTGTTTGAAAACGATGTACTGAAGTGAGAAATTTAACAAACTTATCAAAGCTATGCATTTCCTGCAGAGGTTATAAATTTTAAGAAATATTTTTCATTTTTAGGAATCCTAATGGCTGTGACGTCAAAGCAACTTTCTTCATTTCCCACGAATGGACCAATTATGATGCTGTAAATTGGCTTGTTCAGAAAGGAATGGAAATCGCTTCTAACTCTATTTCGTAAGAGACTATATTGAAATTATGATTTTTCGTTCAATTTTTAGCCATGAATCTTTGGAGCATGAAAACACTAACAGGTGGTTGAACGAAATGGACGGACAACGAAGAATTTTGGCCAAGTTTGGCGGTGCTCCGGAAGAACAAATCGTAGGAATCCGCTCCCCACAATTGGCATTGGGAGGTGACAATCAATTTGAAGTATGCTTTGTAATTAGATAAACCATTTTCAAGAACATAATTTCAGATGATGGTGGGAGCAGAGTTCCTTTGGGATAACTCTATGTCAGCCAACCCAGGTATCCATGGAGAACCGTTTTGGCCACAGACCATGGATTATCAAGTGGCTTGGGATTGTCATGAAGCGTCTTGTCCAAAGAGCTCTTTCCCCGGCGTTTGGACAGTCCCATTGAACCAGTTCTACGGTTCTTATATGAGACAAATTGACAGCTTCAGAAGATCAAGTATGCTTCGTGCTGCTGTTGACTTGAACAATACTGTTGATGAATTGGTAGGTTTAAAAGTCTTTTCAAAACTTCACTCTCTCATAAAATATATGTTCAGGAAGAGATCATAATGCGAAATTTCGAACGAAGCTACACCGCAAACCGAGCGCCTTATGTGTTGTCATTGAATGCTGATTTCCTGCAACTTGGTGGACATAATAAAGGAATGAAAGCAGTGCAGAGATTCCTGAACAAGATGTCTGCACAAAAAGATGTCTACATCGTTACTATTAAACAACTGATAGACTGGATGAAGAGACCTGTGCCAATCAGCCAAATGAAAGCTGTAAGTTCTATTTTCAAATTTTGATACTCTCGATAAGAATTAAATTTCAGTCCAAAGCAGTTGGTTGCCCAATAACTCTCTCATTCAACCGTAACCCTTCATTATCTACATGCGACAAACCTAACAAATGCCTCTACAGTACGCCGTCGTTATCCAGCCAGGAACATCAATTCTTGACATGCTTGCCATGTCCGACCATGTATCCTTGGCTTGAAAACCCAGCCGGTGGTATAGTCTAACTCATAATATTCAATTTTATTTTATTTTAATATTTCTCTTATTTATTCATTTTCATTTTCAAAAAACCCCCAAAAAATCATAATACCCATGTCTTTCACGTGTATGTATCTACTGGAATTCAAACCTCCATCTACTTAAAAAGTAGTTTTCAAACCTCAATTAGTTTCTTTTTTGACTTTCAGTTTTTTGCAATATTTATGATATCATGAAATAAATATATTTATATTTATAAACTCCGAATCTTCCGTCACACAGAAAAAAACATTTGTCAGAGCATGTGCTTGAACTTTTGAGCGCTGCTTTTTCCTCTTCTCATCCTTCTTTTCCCGTTTTTCTTTTTTTTTTTCGCAAAACACTTTTTTGCATATTCAATTCTGCGTCATGACCTCCTCACCACCAGCTTTCTTTCTTGCAAAATGTTGCCATTTTCCCACTTTCTCCTTCCAGTAAATGAAAGGAAATTTGCCAACAGTACTGATAATTTTTCATTTGAGTGTACTTTCCCCTCATTACTCCCTTTCAACCCTTGATCGGCCTTCATTCCTTATCAGACACACATTTCCCAACGCCAAGATGATAGATGAACGGTATACCGGTTTTTGAATCGGGTGTTAGGAATGTATTGAGGCTGTTTGCAAACCGTTTTCTCGGGAAAACAGTAATATGCAAATGCGCTCTGAGGAGAAGGGCCGTCAAAAAAAAAGAGGGAGACAGTGCACACAGTTGCACTATTCATAATTACATCACTGTTGTTGTATTGATCGTCCCCTCCTTTGACCTCTCTCCTATGTTATTCTAAGTGTATTATGCAGTTTCTTGTGGCTTTGCTATTGCTAATCCTAAGTTTAAGCGAACAGTTTTGCAAAATGGGTTATCGCGTAACGTTAGACTTGGAAAGTAAACAAAACTGCGGAGTTTTTGTCGTATGACTCTTTCCCCCTTCATCAATAGTCTCTAACAGTTCACTTACACCATTTTTTCCGTTGTTGTTATTTTCTTTTTTCCGAAAAACGCCTCCAATAAAACTAGATTTCCGTAGCTGAACAATTTTTAACAGAAGAGATCACGTCCAGGAAAAGATGACTTCAAATTAGACCTTGACCGGCACTGCGTGTAGTTTTCCCATAGGCACGACACAAACGCAGTGGTGGCGTGATACTCCTCGGCCAACCAATTGTCTTTCCGCTTCTTTTTCTACTCTTTCTCTACTAATTCACGGCTGTCTCTCTTATCAATAGCTCTTTTCGCAATAGTTTCCATGAATTCCGATAAGTTTTTTACTATCAGCATCAATCATCTCTCTCAATTCAATTGACAACTTCCAAATTTATGTCTTCTATGTCTAGCTATCCTACCCTTCCTATAAAACTACTCTCATATATAAACTACGTGATAACCAACTTGATCATTCCAGGTTTTTCCCGTCTCAAATGCCGGGAATCCATACTTTCTACGATGGCTCCAAACTACTGGAACCTCTGGCCGACAAGGTCGGACTCGAAGTGGATAGAGTGAGTTTTCACATGTAAGGTAATATGTAATCCAAAGATTTTATTCTAGGTAAACTTCGTGCTCAGTTTGTTCGCCAGTTTCGGAATCTCCTTCATCTACCAGAAAACATGCTCATTGAAACAAGTGAATCGACAAGTGAGGACACTGGTTCCTGCAGTTGTGGGACTTTCACTAGTGTTCTTCTGTTTCGGAAGGTGAGTCTAGTCAAGATTAATGGGGTGTGAGGTCAGCTAGACTACATACGCTGTAATGTGGTCACAACACAGTTGAACTAATAGAGAACTTAGCGTAGCAGTGATTATTCACACGTAATAGCGTTAGAGCGAACGGTTCGTGTTGAAATGTACCTCAGTTTCTGCGACTTATTTCCGAGTACAGTTTACCATGGCTTTCTGTGGGTGCAACAGCTATGAGTAGTGGGGAGCTCAATACATCAAGAATCATTCCTTTAAATCAAAATGACGGCGCATTCGGAAATATGAAAAAAGGTATCTTTGAAACTCTGGTGTGATCACTCTCTCATTCAAAGTTAGCGTGCGAAAATCTGAATTTCAAGCCTTCATTTCAGAGCAATCAAACATCTCCTTGCGAATGCTCTCGGAAGTTATGCCATCATGTACTTTGCCCCACCAACCCAGGTTCACAAGTAAGATCTTACCAAATCTTTTACCCAATCACTTATTTTAATTTTCAGGCTTGTCTTGCTGTTCTCAATGGGATATTTGTTCTTCATCCACTCATATCGCTGGGCAATTCTGGAGACCTACAGTTTAGATGTCACTGGACCAATCATGGTTGCTGTCGAGAAAGTTACAATGATGGCGTTTAATTTGAAAGATGGAAAATCTAAGGATCAGTCGAGACTGACAGATGAACAGAAGAAGGAATCGCTCAAAGAAATCCCTTCGCTTCTTGAGTTCATGTCTTTCATGTTCAACTTCCAGGTAATACACAAATATACAAAACCTTGCCAAGCCTCCTTCAAAAATTAAAATTTTCAGACTGTGCTTACCGGACCCGCCAACAACTACTATGACTACATCAGGTTCCTGGATGAAACCCATGTTCTTCCAAACAAAGCCGGAAAACTTCCATCACCAACTGGAGTCGCCATGACCAAATTTTATCAAGCTCTTGGCTTCCTTGCTATTGTAGTCACTCTTGGTGCAAAATACAAGGTAGAAGATGTTGGAACTCCCGCCTACTTTGCTCTTCCAATGTATCAATGGTTCTTCTGGTGGTTCATCACCATCTTCTTTATCCGTTGTGCTTATTACTTCGCATGGGTGTTTGGTAAGCAAATTTGTAGTAGTAATCGTTAACATTGTTACTTATTTTTCAGCTGATGCTATCTGCAACATGTCTGGATTTGGATTCAGTGGATATGACAGTGAGGGAAAACCACAATGGAAGCTCTGCACCAACGTACTCCCATATCAAGTCGAAATGGCTCAAAGTTTGAAGGAAACCCTTGATGGATGGAACATCCAAACCGGATTCTGGCTCAGAAAAGTTGGATATGAACGTGCTCCATATAAAATCCGTACCATTGCCACCTACACCTTGTCCGCTATCTGGCACGGAGTCTCTATTGGATACTACATGGCTTTCTTCACTTGCGGTCTCTTCACTGTTGCCGCTCAAACAGTAAGTTTGCAAAAATACAGAGAATATGAAGATGTACTTTGGCTACGTAGCTCAGCTTTTGACTCAACTTAGTTCCCACCTCCATTCGAATTATGTTATTTTTCAGTTCCGTCGTTCAATGCGTTGGAGATTCCTGGACGATCCATCGAAGAAGTTTGCCTATGACATCTTCTCTTTCATCATCAGCAAGATCGCTTTGGCCTATGCTACCTACTCCTTCGTCACAATGCATTTGCATCCAGCTTACGAAGTTCTCAACAGAACTTACTACATCCCTCACATCGTTGCTTTTGCCACCATTTTTGTCCTGCCAAAGTTCTACAAGCCCCTCAAAAAGCCACAATCCAATTCGAATGTCGCAAAGGATATTATCGTCGACAATCCTCTCAAAATGGATTAAGCCATAATTTTCTATGTGATTCAGGTCTCTCTCAACTCCCTTCCGTTGACCGGTACCTATTTTTTCTTTCTAATATTTATTGGTTTAATTGTTACCATCTGAAACGTGTACTCTAGTGTCGGTGAGCAACACAACAGGCAGTTTCTGATGAATGAATGTACATTACAGTTTTTGCTTTCTATGTGTCTTTGAAAATTTGCCTAAAAACTGATCCTTTTCAATAAAACTTTTGGATTTCACTATCTAATGTCATAAGTCACATCATGATCACATCACCAGTTCACCTCAATAATCACATTTACATATGTTTCACCACCTTTTTGGTGATGTTGTAAACAAGCATGTGACTCATATGGCTTTGTTTCAGACGAGAAGTATTTCTTGAAGGACGTTATATTTACACAGGAGTCTGTTTCAATGAATAAATTAGAAGCGAATGGCGGGTTTTCGTACTCATATAATATTTCACACGGAAAATATACGACTGGGTTATGTCATCTAGAGAGATGTTGGAAAAATATGGAGGAACAAATGAAGTCAATGAGACCCCTTCTGGTTCTGGTTATGCACATTTTTTAAACAAAGCGAATTCAATTTTTTGGCACCTCTAATCCATCCTTGGTTTTTGGTGCCTTCATCCCAAAAGTACACGATTTGGTATTCCGATTTAGTGCTGTTACATCATTCAAGTGTTCATTTCTTTTCATTCCCTTCCTCAACCATAAACAATTTTTAGAAAAAAGGAATGTTTTTTCTGAGCTTTGATCGCTTAGAAATGATCAAATTTCGCAATGGAAGAGACGTGGCAAAAAAAACAACCGCGAAGATGCATCTATCTCTTTCCTCTCCCATGGCCATCTTGTTGGCCAGACCCGACGGACCACGTGACGAACAGATGTGTGTTGGCCTCGGTTTGAATGACCCTTGCTCGGTCTTTGAGGCACTGTCGATCGGTAGTACGCAACCGTTCTCTTCTTGTTGTCTCCAAATAGTTCTCTGTTCTCTTCTTTTCCGTCTCTTAATCCCTCCAACGTTCGTCTTCATTAGTATGCATTTGATGGATAATCCATTTTCTAGTTTCTCAGTGGACTTTCAAATAAGGTTTTCAAACACTTCTTGTCACAAGGCTCCTTTTCAAATCGGCTTTCAATTTCCTTTAGTGCTTCCGGTTTTTCTCTTTCATCTTTCCGTTTCAACGAAACGAAACATTTTGTGGTGTGAGAAACCTTCAATTTTGACCGAAAGCTCAAAGTGAAAACAAAAAGCTTGGTGAACTTCTGATATCGAGACTTTCATGGATGCGATATTCAATGCATGGAGTAATTATTGAGCGAAAAATGTCTACGGAGCTCGAATCTCAGAAATTTGTCATAAGAATCTGGTACAAGATTTTCGTGAAAGACTGATTTGTCAGGCTATGTTTTTTTGAGCCACAATATGAGTTAGAGTCGATTTCATAATTCTGATTTCTCAGGCTGGAATTCAACCAAATCCCACGCACTAGGTTCTGAGTCGTGAGTGATTCAAGCTTCTCAACAACTACGACTTTTTCCTTGTTATGAAATATTAGCTAACAAAAATTCAATCAAGCACACTTAGGCGAATATATCAAAATATCTACCCTGATATTATACGTTACACGTTATACGTGACCTGTTATACGTGACCCAGGCTGGAAACTAAAAATTAATATTTCAAAACCTGGCAGCTGTTTCGTGCTATATAACAAGTTTATTTCGGTTCAACAAAATTTGCCTTCTGATCAATATTTCATTCAGAAACCCGTTTTATTCTTCGTAAATCGTTCTTGGAGGTCAACTCGTTGTAAACAACACAACCCTTCTGTCATCCCTTCAGCGTCCAACACTGATCATTAGAGATAGCCGATGGCAAAATTCTGCGACCTCTCATCTTTTCGTTTCTATTTTCGAGAGTGATTCTTTGGTCTTCGTCATTTTTCCCTCCTATTTTCCTACTAATCCAGAAAGCAAAGCCATAGAATTCGTGCGTATGCTTTATCGGTTTCCATGGATTGTTATAGATATGGCATAATCTTGACTAGCCCCGCCCACATTTTCTCATATTGGTTTGCTTTTCAGTTTGCCAATATAACAGGGGCTTGACAGCCACTCTCGAATGTTCTTTTTGTTTGTAGTACATAAGACCAAACGATTGTCTAGTAGGGCGATGTCTCTCTGGTAGCAAACTTCAAAGACAAACATTTGCGAACCTTGATTATTTGCACGGTGCTCCTCATGACAAATACTGAAAATGTGACTTACAAGATTTATAAGCGAATCATATTTAAAACACAATCCAGACACAGAGCTCTGAATGTGTTCTTATTTTTCCCGAGAGACAAATTACTGTTTTTGAAGGCGTTTGTTTTTTATTTTTCCTTTTTTTGGCCGCCTGGGTGAGCTGGAATTACAAAAATTCTAATTTCACAATACGAAACGTCCAGTCAGGCTGATTCACGGCATCCGACATTTGAAAACTGTAAAAAAATTCAAAACTTTAGTGTCCAAAACGTGACTCAGCGTCAAAATTCAAAATATAAAAGCGAGCATCTTCCCTCCTTCTTCCCATTCTTAATGCATCTGGTGTGAATAAATACCCTTCTCCAACGTTCCTCTTTTCAATGACCTCCATCTGATGAATACATTCATGATATATTCCCATAAATCCATCCCCCGTCTGTCCTTTCGAACCAGTCAACCCAACAACATTGGTTCTCATTACTCGCATTCTTGCTAATCCCTATGCGTTCCTTCTCGTCGAAACTCGTGAACAAGGATATATTTCAGAAACCTTCTCTGCTCTCCGAACGCCATGGCTCTCACCTGCACCGACATTCCGAAGTTCCTATGCGCTCTTCTGCTTCCAGTAAGTTTTATAAATGTTAATTCGAAATAACAGTTTCGATTCCCAAATTTTCAGCCAATCGGAGTCTGGATGGAGAAGGGATGCACCTACCACTTGGCCATCAACATTCTTCTCACCATTCTCGGATACATCCCAGGAATCATCCACGCTTGCTACGTCATCCTCGCCTACTAGATTGATCATGGCACATTCATCAATCAACATGACGTCACTTCATAATATTTTAAATCGTATTCCTTTCCAATTACAAAAACGTATTCTCCATTTCTTAAAAACTCTCAAATCTCATAATATTGGTTACGATTCCTTGCAATTCCCCAATCTTTTGTGATTTTTGTCACCTTTATTTCGAACCGAACTATTTCTATGAACGAATAAAGGAACGTGATGATTGAGTGACTCAGCTTGGGAAATGTTCCGTAACATTGGCACTTCAACGCTTGAATAGTTCGTATCAATACCAGAAAAATCAAGAGAAATAAGAAAAGTTGTTTACTGTTGACTGATTGAAAACTAGAGTGAAGAGAAGTAGAGAGAAAAAAGAATGACGGCAGATTGGTCTATTTTTCTACTTTTCTCTTTTCATTTTCCAACCTACCGATCAACTTTTTTGTGGTTGTTGATAGATATGGTGTGGTTGGTGGTAGACTTTGGACAGATGGATTTCAGATTCCGCTTCCTGATTGTGTTTTTCATAGGGCCAGTCGGGTGGAAAATGTTGAAAAATATTGTTGAGTACTCAAAAAAACTTTCCAGCCAAGAAAGATATTACCATATTCTTTCATGGTTAAAAATATTGCTGAAGTGCAGCTCCAAAATTTTCAGAATTTCCTATGACAATTTCCTATGACCTGACTGATGTTCTATGTGAAAAAAGACCGAGTCTACGTGCAGAATATCAGAGATAAAATAGAAACGATATCCTAAACTGTGTACTAACGATCTGTGCATTTTTGAACTTTCTGGGGTTTCGACCGATTCTAAAAATATTTTTGGACCAATATATTATGTATAACTATACTGAGTGGAAGTTAGACGGCTTTGGTTTGTGAATTGGGTTCATTTATACGAATATTTTCTGAAGTTCTCCTTCTTTTATTGACCCTTTCAGTATGTTAAGCACGTATTTTGAATCTATTTATTCTCGACGTTTCGGCTGGTTTGCTATCATCAGGAGAGTGATTACAATCTACAAGTACCAAAAACGAGGAGATTAGAAGAGATCAGACACAAAAATTACTTACATAACTCGAGAACGATATGATTAGGAAATGATATGTGAGGAAGAGTTTTTGGGATAGAAAATGAAAGGAAATTAGAACACGTGATAGACTGAGCATAGGATTTGAAGGATAATAATAATAATAGAGATCTTAGAGTGTTTGGATCTGTTACTCTATTTTGGTTTGGCGTTTACAGGATGTGCCCAGAGATTTCGAAATCTGCAACAAAGCGGGAAAGCTCCTCTTTTATGTTATGTGCTTAACATACTGCTTAACATACTTTTATGTGCTTAACATACTGAAAGGGTCAATAAAAGAAGGAGAACTTCAGAAAATATTCGTATAACTATACTGTTATAAATTATTCCCAACGTGAATTATTTTGGCTGTTTGTCTTGTTAGACCACTTGCCACCTGATATAAAAGGCTCTTGGATTGCCCCGAATATCCAATTCTGGTGAAAGCTTTGGTTCAATTTTCTCCTCAAAAACGGAAAAGCCTCCTATTCCTCATTTGTTGTCTTGTTGTTTTCGGTTTCGAGAAAAAGAAGAAAAAACAAGTTTTAGAAGGGAAGGCATTAGAAAACACCCTGTTCTCTTGTTGCTCGTCTATTCTAGTGCGCTTCTCCTTCCGAAAAGAAGAAAAAAAGAAATGAAATTATCATGCAGTTTCTCATGTTCTGTGATATATGTTTTGTTTGTTTTCAACAGTGACAACTCACTCACCAAAGATTAGGTGACCCCCTAGACACGCCTCTTTCCAACCAGTCACTTGACCTATGATTCCTTATTTATTGATGTCCCCATACCCCGCCCCTTCATCTTCTTCCACCCATCGCTCTCAGTTTTAAGTTCATATTGGCAGCCTTCTTGACTGGACTTGCCCAGTTAAGAGTAATTGTTTTCCGTTTTGCATTCTATCCCTCGTCTAACTCATTTTGTGTCCAAGAATACATTGGAAACTCATTTCTTTTGAAACCCCTTCTCTGAGTCAGTAGGCTAAATATTGTGAAATTTTTTGCTACTTTAAGGTATTACTCAGCGAACGAAAGAAACAGTAGAATGTTTACTGAGCGCACATATGAAAGAAAATGCCTGGTGACTCTTCTCTGTTTTCTTTCTCTTAGCAATTTTTTCATTTCACTTTGTGGCGACAAACATATAAATAGGATAGCCCTTCACAGATAGGAAGTAGTATTTTTAGGTCTCTCGGAATTGTGTTTTTGGTTTTTTTCTCTTCGCCGAAACGAAAAACGATTTTTTGGTTTTCTCTTGAATAATTCAGTGTTTTTCGAGCTCCAATTGTTGTGTTTTTAACTTTTGGGTTTTCTAAGGAAATTAGTTTCTCAAAAGTTTTTAGTCTAACGAGAAGAGTGTTTTGTAAAAACCTTCGAAATTATTTTCTGTGAGCATTGAAACAAACTAATACAGCCTGTTCTCTTGGTACTGGATACAAAATATGAAATTTTTTGACAATCGTAGTCTATCGCTGGCATTTGAAGCGTTATAAATGTTCTGAACTTTTGGACTGAATAAGATAAGAACACTATTTATTTCAAGTTTCAGTGCTGAAAACCAATCAGATTCTTTTTTTTCTGCCCTTCATTTTTTGACAAACCATACTTTTCTTTTTTTGCCAAAAATGAAAGAAAAACATGACTATAAACATTCCAATCGAACACTTTGTTATCAGTTTGTGAATTGATACTATCAACAGATTAGGTGTGTTCTGTTGGTATTTGTACAGGCGTTTCAGTTGTATTTAACTCCACCCTAAGAAGAGTACTTTTCTAGAAAAATTTCCCTCTTCTTCCTGTTCGAGGCTTAGTTTCATAGTTTCAAATACTTTTATGACCCATGGTCTCTCTCTGCTTCCTGCTGGTTTCTGGTCGTTATGAAAGGAACACCCACAGGTCATATGGACAAAACAACATGTTGTTTATGACGAATCTATTGAAATAAGTATTTCACCATGGCTTTTTGGTCATTCGATTATGAATCAACTGATTGCAGACAATTGAATTCCAGCCTTTTTCTGATATATAAAGTGACACACAAAATACGAAAAATCATATTATTTCTGTCAGAAGTGAATACCAACTATATGGAAACATCAGTTATGCCCTCTTTTTCACTTCCTCTCTTTTCATTGTTTCCTCACTTTCCGCAAACATTTGAAGTCCTCTTCGGCACTACTCCACCCCTTTTCGAACCAGTCACTCGACCTGCCGGTGGTTTTCTGTTCATATTTTCTCGTTTCACCCTGTCAAACGATTTTCCCTTTCAAAACTATAGGTGTTGTTGACTAACTCATAGTTTGCAGTTTCTCATTTTCATATGGAATAAGAACGATTTTTGAAAAATATATTCTCATCGGTTTCAAATTCCGTATGTTCACAATGAAACTGATGTTAGGAAGTTCTGAACTCTAATTTCTGAACATTTATGAACACTTTCTCGCGCAAACAATCGTATAGTTCGAGGTCAGGCGCTTCGAGAAAGTTTCAAAGCGCGTTGCTAGTCGGTCTCCGACAGTTTCCCATGGCACTCGTTGCTGTTTTTTCATTTCGTCGTATGACTTTTCTGTTTTCCGCTAATTTCCATGGAGATGCGAGCCTCTTTCTTCAACCCCGCCCACTTTTTTCATACTCTGTCAGCATTCTCCCTGGCATTTCACTTCAAAGCTTGCCGCCTCTTTTTGCTCTCTTTTTTCCTTCTATTTTATAAAATTTGAACAAAAACAAACATATTTTTTTCAGACAAACTAACTCACTTCCAATCGCCATGGCTCTAACCTGCTCTGACATTCCAAAGTTCATCTGCGCCGTTCTTCTTCCAGTGAGTTTATTTCTAGTAACTCATTTCCAGAAATTTCTATTCTACAAGTATTAAATAATCAATTTACAGCCAGTTGGAGTCTTCTTCGAGAAGGGATGTGACTACCATCTTGCCATCTGCATCTTGCTCACTATTCTCGGATACATCCCAGGAATCATCTACGCTTGCTACGTCATCCTCGCCTATTAAACTATACATTTAACTAATTTTTCAATCTCACACCATTTCCAAAAAAACTTGAAAAAGCTTTGTATAAAAAATCCAGCTTTCCTGAATAAATTTTGAATGATTGAGCCCGTTTCTGGTTTTAGAAAGAGGAAGAGTATCAAAAAAGATAACTCTCGAGGCTGGAGGAATAAAGCGTAAAGTGATTCAGGAAAAAGGCTCACCAGACATTATTACCCAATAACTCATCTCGAAAACGTGTCCACTAAACTGACAGTTGTTCTGACGTTTCCACTCTTCAAGATTTTCGACCATCCTTTACTTTTTCACCCGTCGGTCACAACAATTGCAGTTGAGTTGATCAGCAGATTCGCTTCGATATTCTTGAAATCTCAGTGTATTTCTATCTATTCAGTCTTGTTTGACTGAAGAAAGCTGGTAATTGTGATTCAAAAAGCCACGGGTTTGAAAAGATGACTGCAAATATTCTTGAAGTTTTACTAATGAGCTCACAATATTTTCACATGTTCTGAATATTCTAGACGGTTTGAAATATACTTTTTATGAAGAAGAAGATGTGATTTCCTTGAAATCGAACTTCTGCTTTGGTAAGTTAGTTGAAAAGGTTATAAGCTGGTTTATGAGTTTTGTTTCTTCATCGTTTTTCCACTAGGCTCTCGATTCCTGTTCCTGTGTATTAAAAACTGTCTAACTTTTTTTTCAGAAATCTAGAACAATCCAGTTGATGGAAAACTGTTTGAAAGAGGTGTTGACTTTTCCTCCGGAAATCCATTTCTCCTCATCGTTTGATCATTTTTTATTTTTTCAATTCGAGGGTCTGTTGCTCACTCAATTTCAGAACAGCTAATTTTCATCAAGACTCAATTCTATTTGTGAAGTTCAAGAAGACATTAAAACGTGATGATTTCCTCTGATGATTACTATCCTATTCACAAATCTGACAACGCCAGTTTTCATTATTAGGTGGATAATCAGCTAGAGATAATGTCTGGAAAGCATTTATAATCAGTTTGGAATTATTTGATTAACTTGAAGTTTATTCTATTGTAGGTTCAATTTTTTCAGGAACCATCCCCAATTCCTGGAGAGAGAGACATGATCCACAGGACTCATTTTGATGAGCTGCTTGTTTTTTAATGTTTTTTTCTGTCAAAAGACCATCTGACACCGCCAAAGTTTAATTACACTTGGTGGCGCATCTTTTCTTTTTTGTGGTTTTTCCGCGGTTTTTTTGTGGCTTGGCCTAATAGAATTGCCGTCGGACCGCCGATCTATCATATTTCCGCTTTCTGCAATGTCACAATACTTACCCAGAGACGCAGATACGCATTTGTCAAACCACGCGAACCCGAAAAACTGCAACAGTCCACTCTCAACCCACTATCCGCTCGTCATAAAAAAGTCAGAGCAGTTGAGACCCCATCGTCGAGTTCTCGAATGAGCTGGGTGATCTCTCCCAATGTTTAAAGCATGTTTCGGGGTGGTGCCGCGTCGGGAGTCCGGCAGCTCCGTTTCTCACAGAGAAGAAGACCGCCACGTACATGTCTCGTTTTTCTCCGCGTCGCACCAGTTGTCACGGCATTAGCACGGGGCACAACAGTGTGCTCCCGACGACATGTCACTACGAATAGTACTCGAATTACCGCCAAACTGTCGTCGTCGTGCTTTGAACTATCCTTCAAAATCTCAGTTTTTTTTGCAGTTTCAGTGACGTAAACATTTTCTCGCCGTTCCGATTTTCTTTTCCACTTTTCCAGGGCGTCCCAAAAAAACATTCACATTTCCTATCCATATATGCACATCATAACTTTTGACGACATTTCTCTGCTGTAGCTTTTCCCTTCCTCTCCTTTCTCTCTATTTTTTCAGTTCCTCCCGTTTTTGAATGTTTACTCGAAAAGACTGTTTTCAAGAAACATACCGTTTTTTGAAAACACCCAAGGGGTTTATCAATCTTATCAGTTCATAGTATCTTTCAATTTGATAATACTCGTTTCTCTTCATAATGAATCTTATTATAACGTTTACTTTCTATTTTTTATTGCTGTCTGCAAATTTTACAAGAATTTCTTCGTAAATTCTAAATAGGTCTCAATTCGATGCATACTAAATGAGCCTAATATTAATGCTTTCCAAACTACTATGAATGTTTTTGTCTTTTTGTGGTTTTGATGACATTGAAAAATATGTTTACGTGCAATTATAACTGTAAATGGTGATGTTGATACTAAGTTGGATGTTTGTTTGAGACAAGTTTTAGAGCGAAAACAGTCTATTTGATCAGGAAGAGTGTGAGTTGGTGAAATTTCGACTGTCAATTTCAGATTGAGGTGGTGTGAGTTTCATGAGATTTACCTAACATTTTGAGATCATAGGTGGTGCGTCATAACATTCTGTTGTATTTATTCTAAAAAAAAAACTAATTGGAATCGCCTAAATCTTATTTGAAACTTTCGAAAGCCGATTTTTTGCAATGTCTGATTGACTTCACCCGGACTGAATCAGTTAGGGGTCGGAATTCAAATAAGTGTGAAAAGATTCAACGTCAAAATTCAAAAAGTGGGAATTCACATGAAAGATGTTAGCTTTTTGTGCCGTTTTCAGAACAAAAAGACAGAAATGATTTTTCAAAATTTCCCACATTTTTTTATACGGCCACCAAGACCTCTTCACTCACGTCTCTACTTCAGAAACCAAATCTCGTCTCTTTTCAATCGTAACAAAAAAAACAGTAGTGGCAGCCAAATAATAACAGACTGTCATTGTCTGAAGTCTTTCAACTACGCGCACGCTAGGTGTTTGAAAAACCGGAATATGGAGTGAAATGTAAAGGCACGAAAATCGATACGGCGGGAGGGTGAGAGCTCACGTCGGTGGCATTTTTCCTCCCCCCTCATATTTGGTGGTATGTGTTCAGTTGGCAAAGAGCAAAACAAATTGGCAACAAGCCAATTCATTTCCCAAAATTTTTCATTGGGTCTCTCTCAAAACTCAATTTCTATTTGTGTATTCTCACGCTACTACATTTTCTCTAATGTGCATTTTCTCTCTTTCTGTTTTGCTTCTGTTTTTTTTTCTTATTTTTTTCTTTCTTCTTTTTTTTTCATCCCATATGTGCTATTCCTTGTGACGTCCGCTTCCTCCTTTTTTAGAATGTGATCGGAATTTTTAGGAAGAGATTCTTAACCCTCTCATTTCTTTCTAGATTTTTTTTTGATTTTTTCATTCTTTTTTTTTGAGTTCAAAGAAGGCAAAAGTGGGAAACTAGTGTGATTTATGAGATATATGTTCCACAGAAATGTTGTGCTAGTGGCGGGAAAACATGATTTATAGGTGAAGTTTTTCTCCAATTTTTTTTCGCTTTTCCCAGTATAATCCAAAAAACTTTGGAATCTCCAATTTCTTAGAAATTGAGAAAAAAAACTGTTTTTTCGGAATTACATACCCAATCTATTAACGATAAAAGCCAACTTTCCGAAAAGAGAATGGTTATTTGTAAATTTTTCACACCTGGTGCTGAGCCAGCTTTTTTGAACAAAGAAAACAGAAGTTTTCGCATGATTACGCATCATTTGGCGTAACATCGAAAAAATGTGAAACGAACAGATAGCCGTCCTGAGAGCATACTCACTCACGCACAACACATCAAACTCTTCTAACCTCTCCCCGTGTCTCTCTTAGCCACATTCGATTATTCTCTGTCTCGGGAGGTTAGCTTCTTCCCGGGACCCCAGCAAATCTAGAGTGCCTTTCCTCTCCGCGTTGCATCGTTTCTCAACATTTATCTATCGCTTCTCAATTCCGTCCGGAGAAAATGAAAGAGAGCCTCTTGCCTCGTGCTAATCTCGGACAGACGACACTCTGATGGGATCGACTAGCGGCAAAAATCAGCCACACTTTTTGCACATGTTTCTGTTTTATTTACAATCATACGCACATTTTCAAGATAGACATATTTCGCATTCTCGAATTTGAACTTAGAAGCTTGAGCTGTCTTATAGTGAAGAGTCAAGTTTCATTTCCTGTAGTAGAGTGGTTGAGGAGCGTTGTGAGGCTGGGAAATTCCAAATATGGCAATTTTCGAGTCGAGATTCCAAAAAAATAGTTTATAAAACGTTCAGCTGAATATTTTCGAAAAAAAATCTTCCAAGAAGAATTATATAAAGACTCTTTCTTTCTCGGATTGATGGCATGGTTCAGCTTCTATCAGGCGAAACAAAACTATAGTTTTGATAAAACTCATGGGATTCTGTAACAATTGTAAGAATTACAATAATTTTTTTTACAAAATCCAATTGTCAAATACAAAGTTCGTACCCTGTCTTTTCCAAGTTACAGTAATTCCGGTTGACTGTTGCCAAAATAAATAATAATTCTGATAGTTACCATCATTTTTGGAAATGTAGGGTCTTCCCCTGTTTGTAACCCTTCTAACTGTGAAGAGATTACCTACATTGTTCTCCCTACATCTGTCCTAATTATTATTCTATTTACTGCACCTGCTCATTATCTCTTTTTTCTCCAGTTCCCTCTTTATACCATCAATCCTGCTTCTCTTCCATTAGAGGTGTTACAAACTGAAGTAAAAGTGGATAGAGTGTCTCATTTCTTTTTTTGTTCTGTTTCTTTTATACAAGTTTTTCATCACTGTCGTTTTCCTCTTCAGTCTTCTCTTTCATTTTCATTTCTTCTTCCTTCTCTCATTTACGACATCATCATCTTTTTTGCTGCTAGTTTTTACTACTACTATCCTCCATGCAACTTTTCACCTCTATTTTATTTTGTTGCAGAACACAAAGTGGCGGGACATACATTTTGATAGGTTATCTGTTTCTTCCGCTACTCCTCGAATCATGATGAGAGAGGAACTATCAACGTCGGCGGATGACGAGCTGGCGACTACTTCTACGAGGTGAGCAAAAGAGTTTCCAATTTGTTTGTTGCGTTCTGTGTAGAAAAAAAAGAAGATATAAAAAAGAGAACAACACGAAACAGATTGGAAAGAGAGAAATCGAAAATCAGGTTTCATTTCAGTCAACAAAACGGGGAGACTACACCAAAGAAGGGTATTTTGAAGCGACCATCAGTAGTCAGCGATGAAAAACGGGACAAATTATTTCCATTACCCGGATTTCGAGCGTCACCAGATAGGTTTCCCGAGAAGGGAACAACGCGAATACCAAAATTACAAGTTACATGGTGGGAGAAGAATGCAGGTTCGTGGATTTTTTGTTATTTTAAGAATTGTTTATCAGGAGTTTTCGTAAAATGTAATTAGTGGAGTTGTCAGTAGCGTGTCTGTGCGGCTATAAAATCAATAAAGTTTGAATTTGTCAAATTTTCATCGTTCTATTTCAGTGGCATTCATTGGTGAAACAAGTGATGAAAACAATACGGACTCCGAACATTTGATGCGAGATTTGGGTAATGGGAGGCGAGATGGAGAAAAGACACACAGAGCATTGCAAATTAGGTTTGTTTCCCAATTTAACTTTTACACTCATAAAACTTCACTTTTCAGACAAACTGCAATTCTAGACTCTGAAGATTCGGATTTGAACGAAGGAGATATGATCTCACAGTTTCAGACGCCAGATCTAGATGATGCGATGAGTGTAACAAGTTCCACATGTAGTTCTGCATCAGCTATTGTTGGAAGGTGGTGGAATGGGAAAGATACTCGATATGTCCCTCATTGTCAGAAAAAGGGGTGCAATCATGCGCATCATGATCTTCAGGGTGAATACATCACACCCACTCAACGGAGGAACAAAGAGCTAGCGCAGTTGAAAAAGGTTCTTATTATCTTGATGAGCAACTAGTCAAAACTTCACACTCTTTTCAGGAGCTCCGACAAGCGTTATCCGAAAGAGATGAGAAGGACAAACATCTTTCAGATCTGAGAGACAAAGTGAAAGAGGTGAGTTTTTTTGAGAGTTTGTATAAAAGTTGTTTCTTATTTTTTATTTCAAGATCGAGATATTCAACGAGACCCAACACACATTGGCTGAAGGTCAAAAAATGATGAGGAAAGAGCAAATGGAAAAAGAAGCAATAGAAAAAGAAAAGAAGTTATTGGAGAAGAAACATGCAGTAAGGGTGAACCAGCTTATTCAAGAGACTATGACAGCAAGGTATGTTTTTGAAGTTTCTATTCGGAACTGTTAGAAAACTTGACAGTTTTCAGGGAAGAGGCTGTGAAGCTGACATCACGAGTTGCATTCCTCGAAGAACAACTAAACCCTCCGAAATCAGATGGTGAAACCCAAACAGACGAAATAGAACGAGAATTCTACCTCCGTCATAACCCTCCAGATCCATCAGATCCTAATCAAAACGGAACACTAGGTAATCAACCTGTTAACACTTTCTCATACACACATTTTATGTTCAGTTTCTCAAACCATTCAAGCGGATCCATCAACACCATTATCTATCATTGCCACCCAACCAGACCTTCACAGTCCCAGTCCTATGATGATTCCTTTGGTGACTGGTGACAACAAAAATCAGACGATATATTGCAGTCAAGAAGCTTTGAATCATATTCAGGTAAAGTTGAATTTCGTTTAAAAGTTACACAACCTATATATTTTAGGCTTGCCAAAATGAAGCTTTCATCTGGAGAAACAAAGCTGCTCAATTAGAAATTGTCGCGAAAGATCAATTGGTGAAAATTCAACAATTAGAAGATTGCTTACAGAAAGCATTAGAGCCACCTCCAGAGGTTTGCCGGCGGAAAAAATGATTAAGAAACATACAAAAAAATTTTACAGAGCCATATAACAATGACTCCAAACGCATTCATTGTGGAGGATGTATCACACACAAATAAAGAAGCGGATCCACATAATGTAAGTTTTCGAGACCTTTTTTCACAAAACATGCAAATTTAAATGTTTTAGGATCCGATCATCATCACTGACTGTAACTTTGAAGCATGCTTGGAAACCAAAAATTTGATGAAGAATGAAATTGAAAGTCTCCGTCAAACTTTCACAGAAGCAAAATACAGAATCGAAGAACTCGAAGAAGATGCAAGTATATTCAGAAGAGATCTTGAGAAAGCTGATGACGATAGGTTACGATTGGAAGCATCTCTAAAAGAAGTAATGGAGGACAATGACTCTAAAGCTGCTGAAATTGTTGCATCTCTCAATTCCCATAATCGACTCCAGGTATGATGATTTCGCAATACACCACTTACAAATCTCATTCTTCATTGGTGGTAATTAGTTGTTTCTCCCCCTTTTCATTCCTCCCCCTTCCCTCTCACGCTCGCGTCTTTCTATTTAATGGCCAATAGTAGCCCGTAGATGTCGTGCAACGATGTCCGAGTGGTTAAGGAGATGGACTTGAAATCCATTGGGCTTTGCCCGCGTAGGTTCGATTCCTGCTCGTTGCGTTACGTTTTTGCTTTTTTTTTTCTCGCGTTTTTTCAGATATGGGGGAAGCATATGTAAACAAAAATTATGAAAAGTGGCTAAAATTATGTGTATTTCAGCATGAAAAGGATCAAATGCATCAAGCAATTTCCTATATGGAAGAAAGAATGCAAGCATACAGAAATACCATTCAAGACCATCATTTGGTAGTTTCGGACGAGAAAATGGAAGACTGGAGGAAAACAATGACGGATCCAAGGTTTGCTTTTTTTTGCCACATTATTCACCAGATCGATTGCAGGTACCAAGTGATGCACTCCAAACTTGTTCAAACTACCTTAACTTCACAACAACTATCAGAACATGAATCTGATTTTTTGAGTACTCAACAAACTTTACACGTTAGTTTTCAATTTTCGACTGTTTTTATCATTGTCAATTTTCGTTTATAGGAGCTTCAAAAGGAGTACAGTGCCAAAAACACAACGCTGGTAGATAAGTTCAAAGAAGTTGAAGAGATCCTACTGGCAAAAACAGAACTTGTGGATGCTCTCACTAAACAGTTGGAAGACATCAGGAAAGATCAGACCAAAGAACTCTCTTTGAAACAAACCGAACGAGACCAATACAAAAAATCAATCGAAGAAATGACACTGATAGCAGAAAAAGTTCCAGTTTTAGAGGCGGAAATTCTTCAACTTTCTAAGGTTTTCTAAAATTTATTAACGTCTCATCTAACCAATTTTTTCACAGGACAAAAACGAGATTGCTGCAAGATTGAAACAGGATCAAGAATACTTTGAAGATGAACTCGCTAAACTTCTGAATGATTCTATGAACATCAAAAAAGAACGGGATGACTACTTGACTGAGACAATCAGAGCTAATGAAACCATGATTGAAAGATTGAAACTGGAAATCACTGGTTTGAAAAAGGACTTGGAAGACCAGAAAATGCAGTCACACTTGCAAAAAGCAGAGGTTGAGAAGAAGCTTCTGAGTAGCATTGCTCATGTTGAACAGCTTCAAAGCAAGGTATGGAAGTCAATTCCGAGAAATAGAATCACCTCTGAACGTTTACAGACTAATCATGCTCAGCGAGATGTAGAATGCCAAGCTAATCCACGACAGATCAACAAATACGTTGGATGCAAACCAAACGTTAAAAATAAGGAGACAATCATTGAGAAGGTGATTTGCTATTCTGAAATAATTTTGTTCATCGTTAAATTTCAGGGAGCTTTATTTGATGAAAATGAAGAACGCCTCAGAATCTGTAAAGCGGAACTTGAAACTACCAGACGACAGGTCACAGTTCTCCAACAAAAATTGGTGTCTATCATTCAACAACAAGGGTCACAGAAGATTAAGAAACGAATTGCGGTTGTAGAAGACACTAATAAAAACACAGTCGTTTCCGATGACGTTGAGACCAAGTTGAGAGAAGTTGAATTGAAAAACACGGAATTAATGGAGAGGGTGAGAATTCTTGATGAGTTGGAGAGTTTCATTTTGTCGTTGCAGATCAATTCTTTGGAAGCCGAACGATTTGTTGCTAGTTCAATTGAGAAGAGTCGCATCCAAAAATTGGTCTCCGAATTCGACAATTTGAAGCAAAAACTGGACAACGACATGAGCAATTATAGCAAAGAAAAACAGTGGTTGCAGTGGAGAATTTCGAATTTGGAGAAAGATAACTCCGAACTTCAAAAACAAATTCAACCGAGTCTGGAAAAGTCAGAAGAAGCTCTCAACAAAGTAACATTGCGGAAAACCATGTCAGAACCAGATTTTGGAGATGACATGAGTACAGAAGGTGATGGAGCATCTACAAATGACAGTGCTGAGTGAGTCAAATATATAACCCAACGACTTCGAAAATGAGAGTTACAGCTTTATGGTTGAAAGTGTTACCGCCCCAGTGATATCCTTGCGGTCTGAGCAACCGTTTTCTCAACTGGCTGATGTCCTCAATCTGGTTCGGTCAGACCTTGAGCAAGTTCTAACAGAAATTGAAGAGCCGGAAGCAGCTAAACCAGAAGAACCAAATATCTCACTTGAAAAGTCAACAGTTAGTTGTTTTGCAGTTACATTTCAAAGTGTTAATACTGGGTGATTCTCAAAGCTTGAAAATCAATTATCAATATAAGCAAGCTTAAATAATTGTTTTGGTCGGGATAGTTTTAATGCTTTTCAAATTTATTCAACACCCAGTCGAGACTTAAATTGATTGTACCCGCACCAAATATCCATTTTTATAGTTTTCAAAATTACAGAGTAAATTAGAATAAACCAATACGATATTATATATTTTGAGAAGTGAGTACGAGTTGCAAAAATCATTTTGAAGTTTGGAATAATATGTCATAGATATTAAAACAATACGCATGGTCTAAAATAGTTTTTTTCAAAGAAACCCCTTTTTAACGACGTGCCGTGCAATTTTTTTCCATAAAAAAATTTTGAAAATTCTCAGTTTACAATTTGAATTTCATTAGACCCTAGTTGTCATATTTTTCCTCAATAACTAAATATTTTCAGAGTATTTTGAACGATGTATTAAACGAATGGGCTGAAGATGAAAGAAAAGCTTTGGAGAGACAGCTAAAACGATCTCAAGAAGAGCGAACGTTATTGAAGGTATTATTAAAAACTGGTTAGAATTTTTGAAGATTTTTATTTCAGAACAAAAATATTCGAATGTCGAAAGATCTCCAGGTAGCAATGGCTGAATTGAATGTGTACCGATCTGAAAAACCTCACAAAGAGGATGAGCCAAAAGTTCTAGAAAGAAGTTCAAGTTTCTCTTCCTTCAATCACACCCAAACAGAAAATGATACACAAAAGTGAGTTTTAGTAATTTCTTTATTAGTTTAACCAAATAACAATTCTTCAAAATATATTTTAGATGGAAGGAAAAATCTGGAACTCTCTTCCGAGAAGTAAACAGAATACGACAAAACTTGGCTGAAGCACTTGAACAGAACAATGAACTTCGATACCAATTGGCTTTGGCAAGAGGAGAAAGAGAACTGTCGAGTTGTATAGAAAAGTGAGAATTATTTCATATAAATTCTCAAAATTCGAAAGTAATATTTTTAGAGAATCTCAATATCCTATTTCGCCATCACTTAGTTATCACACCGCACATGATGGACAGAGAAAGGACGATATTGTAATCCACGAACCACAGGAGCCATTCCAACTGGGATCATCAAAAGCCAGCCTCTCATGCAGTATAATGATCAGAAGCAACAGTTTGGACCGAAAAAGTCAACCAAGAGAAAGGAGTCGTCAAAGGAGTAGAAGTGCCAACCGACGACCACCAATTTCAAAAGATGAACTTAATAAACGAGAAAAGCGACGAGAAATGAGGGTTAGTCATGTTTGAAAATGAGTTTCTTGCAGAAAAATGTTTTTTTCAAATTTCTTTTCAATGAGTCATTCTTTTCAGCTTCCAAAGGGAGTATCAAGATCTTCATCTGTCACTTCTCTTTATCTCACATCAAAGGAACAACAGTGAGGGAAATTTAATTTAAAAAAAAGATCGAATTATTTGCAGGAAATTGCCACTGATGTCCGCTTCTTGGCATGAAAAAGCGTTTGAAAACGATTTGCCAGATGGCGACACGGATTACGACCGAAGAAATATCCGGGTTGGTTTGATCATTTGCACTTTCACTGAGAATAACCTGCTTGAAAAAGAAATTTTTCAGGTGATTTCATTACGTGAAAAAGTTGGAAAACTGTCAAGAGAAAACAAGGACTTGCAAGCAAAACTAACCTATTTCACTGCTTCTCAACCAGATTCCTCCAAAATGTTAGAACTGGAACAAGAAACTGAAGAATTGAAGTCAACAGTAAGAGATTTACTTCAAAGAGTGTCACAAGTAAATAATTGAAAACCGTAACCGGTACCAATTGTACTAATTTAGGCGACTCCAAACTATGACCGCCAGATAAAACTGCTGCAAGATGAACTAGATATCCGGAGGAAGGAGAGTGCAATGTATGAGAAGAAGATAACAGAAATTGAAGAAGAAAGGAAAGAAATGTACCTGGTCATGTTCAAAAAAGGTCAACAAGCAGCGAATATGGAAATCACAGAAGATAAAATGATGGATGCCATGACCGAGGATAGGGTCACTTTGAAATTTTTGCATGATGCATTTTATTATTACTTGCTTAATCGTGGAGATTCTCAAGAGCATTTGTCGGTGAGTTAGGCCTTCTTGAAACGTACAAATTTGGATTGCAAATTGTAATTTTTCAAAAGGTTGAATCCAAAATTCAAATTCGTGATTTCATTTATACTATTTGAGGGTTTATAAATTTCAAAAACACTTTTTATTTCAGGTTATTATGACAATCCTTGGTTTCACAACTTCTCAAAAGTCAGAGATAGCAAACCGTAAACGTGGACGATCCAACTAATTTCCCATTTTTCTTTGATACTTCATCCTTTCTTTTGTTTTTACCTGCCTCTCCTCTATTTTGCATTATTATATATTTATATCATTCCTTTTTTGTTGTCGAGCTTTAAAAGTAGAATTTTTTGTTTAATTTCATATGCATAACCATAAATATCGTACTGATGAATGCCTTAACATTGTTGATTTTTCCCCGGGTTGCTTTGTATATTTTGCTTTCTTCACTCAAGTATTTGATGGCAATTTTCTTTTGTTTTGAGTTTGCTGATTAAATAATTTCTAATTGTTTATGTATTATATAAAATAAATAATAATTATCAAATAAGTAAATAGGATATAATGGTAATGTTCGAAGAGAGAGGAAATGAAAGAATCAAAATTGAGCGAAAGATCTCGGGTATGCTTAAAAAAGAAATGTCAAAAAAAGGTTTCAAAAGGAAACGAATTTCAAATTGAGAGACAAAAATGAGCAGGACGAGAACAGGGAAAAGAGAAGAAGTAGGAGAAAATTGCTATGAGAAGCGGAATCCCGTGAAAACAAAAATTCAGAAAATTATAACATTTAAAATAATGATACAATTGGATAGAATAGTTATTTTCAAAAATGGTTGATGGGGGGCGAAGTAGGTTAGAGTAATTCGGGAAAACTAAAAGGGGGAGTAAGTGGACAAAGAAGGGGGAGGAAATGCGGGAATTCAAATTTCGAGAAAAAAGAAAAAGAGATGTGTGGGATGAAAGTGAAAAGTTGAAAACGACTGAGAGCAATGACCACTTACTGAAGTTTTTACTGAAGGGAATATAATGGAAAAAAAACAAAAAATGAAGAACCCTAACGAATTAGGCGTGAGCACGTCTGCTTAGAGCAGCCGGATGTTTCTGCTGCTGTTTAGCATATACTTCTGTGGCAATTGGCTGGTGAACTATTGTCTCCATGACAGGTGCTGAAGGTTCCGTCGTGCTGATGTCCAAGTTACCCATCATTTCAGCAATAGCTCTATCGATATTCCCGCAGAACCCTCGAGTGGAGAACTCAGTCTCAAGACGATGCCGCTGAAAGAACGTGTAAGATATTTTTGGGAGGATGTTTACAATTCGATCATTTTGATCCGAGAGCCGATAAAAGCTATTGTTCTTTTTTGAAACATCGCCCTCATCCTGACTTTGGCCCTATCTGATCCGTCTCACAAACCTGTTTAGCGTAGCCTTCCTCTGTATCTAGTTCTGGCCAATCGCGCTTGTTCATGTGATGAAGCATGGCTTCGGCCAAAAGCTCGCCGCACGGCTTGGCAATCTGGAAGCATGAAAGATTGCTATCGAAATTCTTGTAGTACACGTTTTGCCCACAAAAATTCACAAACCTTTGTTCCTGTGATGTCTTCCAAGACGGTTTCTGCTGGACCTCCACTGTCACACACAATAACCGGTCTTCTCTGATCCAGAGCTTCGATCGGTACAATTCCAAAATGTTCATTTGGCGGCGTGTAGAGTGCAGTGTCACACTGTTGATAAAGTTGGAATTTGACACGATCCGAAGGCGATGGAATGAAGGAAACCATATCACTGACATCCAGTTCCTGTATATTTTTGATTTTCGAGAAAAAACAACCAAAATCAAAAGCTCACCTCTGTCATCTTCTGGAGAAGCTCGTAGTAGATCCTACTTTCTGGGATGTGTGGCATAACTGACCCAGCTAGTTGCACTCGAAGGTTGTATCCTCGTCTTTTGAGGATAGACGCGGCTTCGACAATGATATCTAGTCGTTTCTCGGGCCAGAATCTGTTCATTGAGAGGAAAGTGTAAACCTCGTTTCTGGCGCGTTGAGCTCTGCTTATCGGCTTTTCAGACTGAAAAATACCATAATTAGTTTTGATATCTACGTTTAGCGTTTATTACCTCACTAACAATCCAGTCAATGTCACATGGTGGATAGACGACACGGACCTTGTTCTTCTCAATGTTCGGCATCACTTTGCAGAATTGGGTGGCTGAAAAAGAATTTCTTTATGAATCCGTTCAAAAACCCAAAATTATACCTGTGAAGTTACTGTTGACAAAAATTTGATCGATCTGCGAGAAAAGTTCTTCCTCGACGATTCCGATGAGCTGAGCGTACCATCTGTACAAGAAGAATCGAGATGGGGTCACCAATTGTTGTGGGAAATGGCAGTAGAATAGGATTTTGCACTGTGGGAAACGCCATTTGATCATTGGGACACAACTAAAAATACTCGATAAGCTCATCAATAATAACGGGAAAATATTACCTGGCAGAGTGATCAATAATGGCAACATCGGGGTTCAAGTTGCTAAAGACCATATGCCATCCGAGTGCAACATTTTGGGACCACCAATCTCCTGGATGGAGTTTCCACCCAACTTCTCGGATTTCTAAATTTCGAAATTAAAATTTGTACAATGAAAATCCAAAACTTACCAACACCATCAAAAGTATGGTTCTTCCAGTACTCATCAATCATTGTGGTGAGCCAAGTGACACGATGCCCTTGAGAGACAAAGTGTCTAATCAGAGCAACAGTACACCGATCGGAACCACCGTTCCATTGTTCTGGATGAACAATGACAACGTGCATCTGGAAAAAATCAATAATATGTTTTTTTTTCTTTCTTCCCTCTAGAATTATGGGGTTTTGTGGATGAATGAATCCTGTGGATGTGTGGACACACAGAGGAATCGGATGCGCAAGATAGGATCACTAGTGCATTCGAAACAGCGGGCCGACAAAAAGCCTCTATAAAAGGAAAAGGAGGAAATGGGAACAATTTTGAGATGGCGAAAGGAGATGAGACAGATGAGGGATGAGGTGAAAGTCACGGAAAGTCACGGAGAAATGAGAATATGGATTGACAGGAACAAAAAACGAAAACGAACCTTTTTTGAGGTGATGTTATTATTCAATGTGGAGCTGGACATCGGGACAAGTAGCGGACTCGTTGGAGAGAGTGAGTTTCTTCTTATTCTCTATTCCACCGAGCTGAAAAAAACGAGGAGTGTGTTAAAAAGAAGGAAAAAAGTGAAAAATTTTAGTCTCTTCATGAAATGAGCCCAAAAAGTCTTACCTGCTTCTCGCCAGCGACGGAAGTTTCGGTACAAAGCTCACGACGAACGAACCAGATAAGAAGAGAGAGTGGAACGGAAAAGAAAAGAGCGCAGGTGTAAAGAGACAAAATCGAATAGCGCTTCAGCTCGGAGAACATGAAGGGATAACTGACACTGTTCCCAAGGAAATGGAAGCAGCCGGCAGATGGATGGCGATAAAGCACAGTCGGACTGCGCTCTAGATGCGACAATAGACCGTCTATTCGATATCGAACACTGTGAAATGAGGGACGACGGGATGAGGCGCAATTCGAGTCCTCGGAAAACTGAAGCTCCGCCCCGAATGTCGGCCAATACCGAAATTCTTGTTTTAAACAGAGTTTCACTCCGCCCTCAATGAAAGTCATCCCACTGCTTTCTCTCCGTCTCCACGGCTTCTGGTCCGTGGAATGAAAGAAGCGAACCTGATGGAGAATTTGAAGAGGCTACAGATTAAAAACACGATCAAATTTTGAGATTCGGTGCGCCATGTAGGGACATGAACAATGTCTCTGGAGAAGTGCAAATCCTACGGATTCCGCACGTTTTTCCGTCGCCGGTAAAAGAGAAATTTTCGAGACATGTAGGCTACGGGGTACAAGTGAAAACGGCTATGCTGATGAGCAGATAATTAAAGGGAAAGTTGACTAATAAAGATATTCGAAGAAGTTTAAATTGAGGGCATGTCAGATTATAACTTTTGTAAGACTGAAGAAGAATGAAGATATAGATATCTTTTAGATGAATGTTTTCAGGCTCGAGCCCTATCAATATTTCTGGTAGGTCAAGTTCAATCCAATTATCAGTGACTAATAGCTGGTGTGAAACGTCAATTTTCAAATTTTGAATTGTCACAGGTTCAGATATCTCTGATTTTGCATACTGTTTCATGCAGAACGTCTCCCCTGAATTCTCAATTCTAGGGAAAAAAAACAAAATTCAAAAATGAAATGTACTGTTTCTTCTTTGCAGGTCCCCTAGAAGATGCGCAAGTGCTTTCCTATTTCATGACGTGTAGAGAAGTTTTTGAAGCGCTGAAGGAAAGTTCAAAATTTCAGTTTTTGATGCACATGTTACCTTCAAATCGAAATCCTGTTCCAGACATTTGACAGTGACATTGTTTTCATGTCCGAGGTTTTTATCGCCTTCTTCAAAGCAAAGTCCCTTTTTTCCGTTTTCCAACAAGAGTACTTTTTCCAGAACTAAAAAATGATTCGGCTCTTAAAAAATTAAGTTTTTTCTTTCTATCCAGAATGACTTTTTTACAAACTTGTTTCACATTCCAAACAGGCGAGTCTTTCAGGTGTTGTATTATGTGTTCTAGTCGCGCAATGGCAGACAGAAACAGGAATGTATTATATCCTGAAGATGGAATGTCGGATAACCGTATTTCGGTTTTTTCCTAAATTCATACTTTATGCTCGTGCTTCAGAAAAAGTCAGGTATGATTGTAACGAGTTCAAAGCTCCAGGTCTGAAGAGATTGGCTGTAAATTTTCATATTTTCATACATCTGGCTTGATAGGTAATAGCTTCAAGGTTTCGAGAAAAAGTTTTTAACAATTTCATTAATTTATGTATTGTTTTCCATTCCATACAAAATGAATATTCAGTTCAGTATGTTGGCTTAGACTGAACTCTCTCAATACCAAGAACTTCATGTTTTGTGGTCTGCCATCCAAAATTATAATTTAATCCCAGTATTTTAAGTTTCAGTTTACATACATAATGCCGGAGACCATAGTAGGAAAAGATTATTAGATGATACAAGCCCTCCCACGTTGATTGTAGAGCACAGCAGAAATGCACTTCTATAACAAGTGTTTTTTCTTTCATCTGACATTCTTCCGCTTTTCAGTGTAGTCTGACGCATGCTAACACGCGACTTTTAAAAATGAGAATCTATTTTTCGAAAAAGTTCAAATGTTCAAGAAGAATCCCATATTCCATTCCAACCTGCCGGACTCGTTCTTCATCTTCTACGGAGTTTGATTTTTCAGCTAATGCATGCAATCTCAACGTCAGATCACCATGTACGTTTTCATCAATCTACATTCACCTATGTGCGACGGATTCCAGTTTAGGTCGTTTCGTTCCTAGAAAAGCGAGGATAAAACAAAAAGACAAGCTCGGCAAAAGAAGGCGATCTTTGGATCTGATAAAAAGCAAGCATGCGTGCAACAGACACACACACATTCACTCACTCATCCTCATTATTTGCGGCAAAGCTATAAACGATTTTTAACTTATCGTCAGATGGCAGCTTGTTCCGACTGGCTAATTACATGAAAAACATGTTTTTCAATCTTCTTCCTGAACTTTTTATTCGAGCAAGTTTTTTTTCAGATACAATACCTCTGATTTTTTAAAATCAATTTTTTTCCTCATTGAAAAAATTTCAAATTAGTAATATACTCCACTTTCATTTCTCAGCCCGTTCGCCTCGCTCCACCGATTCCCGATCTTATGTTCTGACCGTGTACCTCACTCGCGGTACTCCTCAGTTCCATTCGATTTCACTCTCACTTATTTTTCTCTTTTTCGGGCCGCCGGTCTGAATTTTACTTTCATTTTCTTGTAAATTGTCTGCGTTGCACTTTTGTCAGACAGTGCGCCGCACAGTTCGTATCTTTAAAATCAGGCATGGTTGGGTGAAAGGGCAGAATTACATTGAAAAACGGGGCCAATTTGAGTTGAGATGAAAGCGACAGCGACAAATTCGTTTTCAGAGCACGATAAGCATCAAGGCACGGTCAGTAATGTCTTCTGTGGGGCGATCCGGAATAATCGACGTTTATCGCTCTTTTCTTTTTCCGACAGGTAGCATTGAAAGAAGACGCTCATCAACCTAACCCGCATTTTCCCTTTCGCTTCACAAAGTTCAATTTCCTTTCGAAAAAAACTCATTTTTTACAGCAGATTTATTTCCAAAAAATTATTTTATGGTCAATGTGTATAAAGAAGTAAGAGCTTACAGAAAATATTTACGATGAAATGCACAATGGAATGGCGAGCTGTTGATTACAACAGGTATACCAGTTGCCGGAGAAATTGAGAGAAAACATCTGGAAGTACAGCGAACACGGGGGTCATTTACAATGATAAAGACGGAATGTGGAGACTAAGAAATCATGAGTCGTTAGAAAATGTGGAATTATCAGGAAAAATGTTAAAAGAGATACATAAATTCACAATTACAAAGTGTTTAGACAGTGATTTCAAACAAACATGGGTTTTTCTAAGAAAAGTCACGATAGGATTACTTGAAGAGCATCATATGCTTCAAAAACAAGAAACTGAAGGAACAATTTGAAGTAAAAAATAATAAATAATAAGAAAGTACAATGTTGAAGGAAGAACTGAAGTAAAGAACGAGAAAATGGGAGAAACCGGGAGTTTTGCTAAAGCATTTCTAGTCTAAGCTCCAACAAATGGACGAGTTTTGTAATAATTGACGAACATAATTCGAAGGAAAATGTTACTGAATATTTCAGAACTACCTATTTCGTCAAATTTTGATACAACTGTACACGAGTTCCTAACGGAAATGGGTTTCACTTATTACAATGGTTGCGGATGTCTACGTTTTACTGAGCTTGAGGGTCCTGCCTCAGACCCATTTGGTAATGGAAGTTCCACCATAAAAGGTAAATATATGCCAGCTCTCGGGAAACCATTTGCATTCAATGGAATTGGAGGTTGATTTGGGACAGCTCTCGGAACATTACTTGTGTAAAGGGTACATCGATCCAACTGCAGTGGTCCACTCGCCGCGAAAACTGGGTTTCTGATTGCCGGCAAGCGAGAGTATGAATGGTCCATCATAGAAATAGGGATAATTTCTGGGTCACAAGTCATACTGAGCTGGAATCTGCGCTGAGCCATAGTCGGTTTGAGCAAATGGTCCATTGTTGGCGGATGAGGATTTTTGACGTTCATGTTATATAAGCAGTAACCGAGCCATTCGATTGGATTCTTTGGTTTCACTTTGAGATTGGCCAGTTTCTCGAGAGCCTGTGAAAATAGGTATGCGACCAAGTCTAGCTTATTGGAAACTTACAACTTCTAATGGTCCTTGAACATTATCCGCTAAATACTGGCTTGGTCGCTTGCAACGGGCGTTTTTCCATACCCGTTCACAATCTGGTGTCATCACATCCTTGATTTCAATGTAGATTTTTTGACGTTTTCTGGAAAAATGAAGTGTAAAAACAGGTGTCTTCAGTAATACTGCCAGTTCAATGCCCTTCAATTTACTACGGATGCCGATGTTTCATTAGGTTCATGTTTTCAGAAAGTAAGATGTTGCGAGCAGCCTTCAACAGTGTGGTTGAAATTTTTTCTATGATACTGTGCAAGCAGAGATTCTTCAGACAAGAATAACGATATCAAGATATCACACGGTCAAACTACACTAGGGTCAGCGATTTTAGCACTATTCTTATGCACTTAGCGTATGCACAAGCCCAGGAAAATTAACGATGACGTTGATACTGCATTTTATGAAGAAAGAAACCAGAGAGGCTCTTGTCTTCATGCTAATTGATCAATCTTCTTGCTCACTCCCAACTACCGTTACTTTGGCTGATGAAATTTTATTCTGAATGTTTCACACTTTTTCTTTTATGCAATCCAACATCTATGAGCAGTTCAGAACATAATGCCATGATGACTTTTGGCACTGTAGGCAAAAGAACTACTCACGCAACAATAGACACATTCCAATTATTTTAAAGGTACGGTATGATTGAAATTTTGTGCTTTTTGAAGCGAGTTATCATTTGACCGGTCGAGGATACAGTTTTTCATAGGCGCGCGATATTATCCAAGAGAATAAGCAAAAACTACTTGACTGTTCGGTTTCCAAACTATTTCTTTAGCAGCATTGCTCTTCTGTCCAAAAAAAGCAAAATGACCTTGGTCTAGGACTGACTTTATTGTTTTATTTTTCCTTACGTATTGGTCAACAACAATCAAATTTACCATTCTAGTGTTAGATCAAACACGCATGCTTGAGAACAAGCTCATATCTACCTATCAGAAAAACACAAGTTTTACCTTGGATCGTCCTCCTCACAGTCGCTCAAATCCGAATCCGTATCGTCGTTTTCCATGACCTCTTGATCGCAAAAAACCGCAAGACGTGGGTAGACTGGACGTTTTGGCATGAACTTTCCAAATGCCTCGGCAAGCTCCTCCTGGTTAAGTTTCTTTTTTGTCGTCATGGTGCGACCTGAAGATTACAACAAATGAATGACTTATGTGGAGAAATCTTTTAAAATTAATTCAAGCGATACAAAATCGAAGGAAAAATTGGAATTTCATGTTTTTGAATCGTTTTTTGCAACTAATTAATTTTTATTTTGATGAAAACAACGTGTAAACTCCAATTTTCTGTTAAACTATCATTCTTTTTGAAGAAATGGCATGTTTACGCACAAACGGACGGGAGAAGAAAAACGAAAAAACGAAGGGGCGATCGATAACTGCCTATCTCATAGGTGTTCGTTATGCCACTGTGTATGCGCACACTCTGTCGCCTTACGTGTCAACCTGCTAGGTTGGCGTCTTTTTCGTGCTACACACAATGGCACACCCTTGAGTGTCATCTTCTCTGCGAATGTCCAATTAGGGATGAGGAAAAACGAAAAGGAAGGCATAAGGAGTAAATTTGCGTTTTTGAAAACATTGCCGCTACCTTTCTCATCGAATATATTTTATTCAATCAGTAAAGTACTGATAAAAAATTGCACGACATTCACTTTTTGTGGTATTAATGAATTATCAGTAACACAAATGGGAAAAAGAACAAAAACGAACTACGTCAGAGAGTTCAAAAAAGATTGCTCCCGGTGAGGCTCGAACTCACGACCTTCAGATTATGAGACTGACGCGCTGCCTACTGCGCTACGGAAGCACACTGGGAAGATGGAACAAAGTCGTTCAAAAAGAACGAATCTATTGGTTCGGCGCTGAAGGGATTTGAGTAAAGAGGTGAAAATAAAGAAAAGGGCATGGTGGTGAAGATGTTGGTGTTTAATTAAAAAATAGGAGGAAAGAAGAACTTGTTTTTCTATTGGGGAAATGGTATGAAACATTTTTTCATTAGCGACAGACAACCGGAAGTCCGACTGCAAACATTTTTTAATTAAAAAATATTTGATGTTTGGTACGTTTATCATCACTCCTGATCAAACGTTTGCAAACTTACTGAAGCAGCGGGGGTAAAAAAAAAGATGGAATATTTTCAACAAAAAAAAAACAAAAAAGATTGCTCCCGGTGAGGCTCGAACTCACGACCTTCAGATTATGAGACTGACGCGCTGCCTACTGCGCTACGGAAGCACTGGTACCCCTATGAGTGTGGTGTCCCCAAGTAATAGAGAAACGAGAGAGTGTCAAAGAGTGAGGCAGGGCAGATGAAATTCAGGCATGAACGCGTCTCGACGAGGATTTCGTAGAGCAGAGTGGACTCTGAAGAAAATAACACTCTCTGGATTATGTTGAATGCGGATTTATTTATAATAACTTCCATTTGAAGGTAAATACAACCGAAAGATATAATTTTTTGCAAAAGTTTAAGAGTTTGAAACCAATGGATGAAAATAAAATAGCTCAATAAAGTAAGATGATGATTCCCACAGAATATAAATGAGCGATAGTTTTTGTTTTTCATCAGAATTGTTTGGAAAAAAAAAGATTTCGGGGAGAGAGGATGCTGGGAAAAAGGAAACATGAAAAGCATTGAGAATATCACAAACTGTCACAATTTCAGGTAAGAAGTGAAGTGGGCGGGGAAAAAAGAAAGGTTTGGAAGAATAAGATGCGGTTTTTGTAGTAACGAAAGCCGAAAGAATTGATTTCTCAAATCAAAAAGCGGTATAATTTCATATCTAGATACAAAAAAAAAACGTCACCGTTTTTTGGCAGTGATTTAGACAGAATATTAGAAGAAGGGGTGAGCAAAGAGAGCTGAATCAGGAAAACTATCCGAAAATCACCAAAAATGGCTTTTCTGGTTGATAAAAACAATTTGTAGAATTGAGAACTTGGAAAAGTCATGTGAATTAATGCATAATATATAATAAAGGCTGAGTTTTGGTGGGAGAGATGGAATATATGGGACAAAATAAGGTAGGGAGAACGGGATAAAGCACATGACATCAGTATTTTCAATCTAGGGATTAGATTACTCTAGAATGATATCACAACACATTTTGAAACCTAGATGAACAAGTTAACAGAATATTTTGATTTTTGTAATTGATTATTAATTCTCATTTATGACAACGATGGCAGAGTGAAGCGGCTTCCTAGACTTTCTAGTGGCGTGGAACCCAGATGGTGTTTTGAGATTCTTTGGCGATGAGGGAATACACCTTGTTGATCACTTCGTTGGCGCTGTGAACATTGGAGATTTCATCTGAAAAGATGGATGGTTTAGTTTTAGTTGCTAGTTCATTATGAAAAAAAAACTCACGTGTAAACAAGTCTCCGAAGGTTTGTTCAGTTCTCTGGCTTCTGGCATATTGAGCCTGAGCCTCCTCCTCACTCATGGCCCGCTCGTCTGGTCTGGTGGATAGTTGGTTGTCGAGTTCACTGAAACAAAAAACTCACTCATTACATATTCGTTCAAAAAAACTTACAGAATCTGTTTTGGTGAGTTGAGCTTGACGAAGATGGAGATTGGTTGGATGTTGGCGTTAGTCTGGAGTCGTCGGATAGCGTTTCCACTGACATCCAAAATGCAATGTCTTCCTTGGTTGGCTACATCACGAACACTCTGAATGCTGGTTCCGTAGAGATTGTTCTGGAACTGTCCGGCTTCAATGAACAAGTTGTTCTTTACATCTTCCTCCATGATGTGCTTGTTGACAAAGTAGTAGTCACGTCCATTGACTTCCCCTTCACGTGGTTGACGGGAAGTGTCTGAAACAAAAATGTTAAGCTTCAAAACTACTCGATGAATACTCACGTGGAACACAGCTGCTGAATCTGTTTGGATCTCTGCTAACAAGTTCGTCGTTGATTTTGTCTTTGAGAGCTCCAAGAATGATGACTGGACGGACGTAGTTAATAGCTTGTTGTTCAACTGCTTGATAAGAGAAGACAGGCTCTTCTGTTACATTTGCGGTTTCTTCAGCGAGGTCGTTGAGTCTGTCGGTACTCTTCACGAATGGGAACTTTCTGGAGAACGAAAGTTGACTGCGGCTTCCTCTGCGGTGCTCTAATCCAGTGCTGCTAGAGTTTCTTCCAAGAGATTGAGATCCCGAGTTGAAGTTGACTTGCTTTCTACGGAGTCTTTCTCTCTTCTCAACACGTTTCTTCGATGGAATCACTCCTTCAGTTGTTTCCTCTCCATTGTCAAGAACCTTTCTGGCAGTCCACCATTCATCATCGGATGAGTTGATGATGTGAAGAATGTCTCCATAATTAAACCCCATGGATCTATGTGGTGGAACAGAGTTCTCACGAGCTGGGTCATAGTCGAAGAGAGCTCTGAAAATTGAATTTGTGCAACTATACATTACTTTTTCGTTCTTACCTGACGTATTCAGATTTTCTGTTCAAAGTTCCCATTCTGGACTGAGCAATGACGTCGTTTCTAAGTTTCTCAATCTTAGATTCGAAGATTTGGTAGTCTTGTGGTCTGTATTGGAGTGTGAGGTACACTGGGTTTCCGACATTTCTCAATGCCTCGGCGGCTTCTCTGTGTGTAGCGTTTCTCAAGTCAACTCCATTAACTTCAAGAAGAACATCTCCAGTTTTCACATTTCCACTGAGATCAGCAACTCCTCCTGGGAGAACGAAGCTGATGTAGATTGGTTCGTTGTCTTCTCCTCCAACAATGTTGAATCCAAGTCCGTTCTGTCCCTTGACCAATTGAACTGGTCTTGGCTCAAGTGGGATAGCAACTGGGATTTGCGAGTTGTAGCTGGAGTTTTGTGGTCCTCCATAAGAGAGGTGGCTCTGAGATCCCATTGATCGGTTGTAGTCTTGGACGGAGCTCGCTGAAATGATAAAAGTTGAATAGCTTACGGCGAATATTTTTTAACATACGTCTGAGAATTGGAGTAGTGTTGAATTGCTGGCTAGCAGAGTCATTGAATATTGGTCCGTTGCCCTTCTGGACGAGAAGGCGGACACGATTTCCAGTGTTTTTGAGTACATCAACGGCATGTTCGTGTGTCACATTGATCAAGGAGTGTTGGTCAACCTCGAGAATTTTGTCTCCCTCTCTGAGGCGTCCATCAGTATCTGCGGCTCCATCAGGAATGATTTTTGTGACGAAGATATCGGTGTCTCCCTTAACATGCTCGTTTCCTAGTCCTCCGGCAATTGAGAATCCAAGTCCTCGTGATCCCTGAAATAAAACAAAGATGATTTTTTGCATTCAAAAAATGCGACCAACCTTAACCAGATCAATGACTGTCGTGTTTGGTCGTGCCACACGATATTGTTGAACAGATAATTGACTCAATGATCCGTGATGAACCGGTGGTGGCGGTGGTGGGTGCAATGGAGCCAATGGAGAGTGAATAGCGTGTTGCAAGTTGCCGGCGCTGACTGACGGTGTGATTCCGCTTCTGAGGTAGGATGTAGATCCTCCAAAGTTTCCACCAATCGCGATTGGGGCATCATCACGACGACGCTTAAGTGTCAAAGACACAATGTTTCCTGAGCTTTTAAGAGCATTGACAGCAACTTCATGCTTGACACCCTCGCAATTAGTAGTGTTAACGCTTGTGATGATATCATTCTTTCTGAAAAAAATATTTCGATGATTTCCAACTTTATTTTATTTCATTGTTATACCTCATGCGACCATCAGCAAGTGCCGCACCTCCTTCAATAATATTGGTGACATAAATGGAAGTATCTCCATCATCCGTTGGCTGGTCCGTACCTATAATCAGATATATTGTGTCATAATTACCGGATGAACGCGCATACCTCCAGTGATCGAGAATCCAAGGCCGGTATGACCTTTCTCCAAGACGATATTTTCAACTTCCCATTTGCGACCATACTCATCGATAACTCCGTTGTGCTGAAAACAGAACAATTATAAATCAAAAAACAACAATCCAACTCATACCTCGACAGTTCGTCTTTCGAGTCCACTGGGAGTGTCAACGGTTCTAGTGGTCACTTCCTTCCAAGTTCCATCGTGACTAGTTTGACGTTGACGCTCATGAAGATAATGAGTACTGGATGAATTGTATGGAGAAGACGAAAGTCCACTTGAGAGTCCATTGCTAAGTCCAACGGTTCCGAGACCTCCTCCGTTCAGATAAGAGAAACCTCCGCGGTCTCTGAGCTGGAAATCCAGAAATTTAGATATCTCTGAAGATCATTTTGAGTAAAAATCTTACATCTGAAGCGAGTGGAGTGCTCGACAGATTATAGTTTGATGTGGAAGTTGTGGTAGCTGCACGAAGTGGTGTACCATTGATCTTATCAGTCACACGTTTCACTTCTGACACTTTTTGTGCATATCCTTTTCGATCGCTGAGCAATGAATGCTCATACAAGTCATGAATCTCTAACAATGAGTGCATCAATTGACCTTTGAAGCTGTTGATAAGCTTCTCCAAGTTCGATCTGAGCTCTTCATCATTGTGTATGCTGAGTGTGTGAAGATACTCTTCCACAAGCTCTATCGCTTGATGGGCTCCTGTAAAAAATCAATATTCTCCAGTTTACTGCTAATTGTTCAGCTCAAAGTACTATGATTCTTGTTCCACATGGGTGACTCATTTTGCGGCAAAACATGGTCAACAGAAAAAGTTATCATGCGCTCTCCTTCCATTCCCATCCTTACAAATAGCGATGAGTCATCTCCGAGGATGCGCGCACCTCAATTCCCTCACTTTTCCTTTTTCCTTTCGGAATGTACAAGACTTGGCCGGAAAGTCGTTGCGATGAATGAAGGAGACCCCCGGTCGGACTGTCGGACACGTACGCGCACCATCACAAACAGATTGTTTTCTCTTTGCCCTCTATCGTTTTTGCCTTTCTTTCTACTGCATCTTCTTCTTCTTCTACCCTCTTCTTCTTCGTTTTCCTCATCTTCTTATACAAATATAATGTTTGCACATTCAGAGACGCATCCTCACTACCACCATGCGCGCCAGAAAGCATTGGGGAGGTTGAAAAGAAGAAGAGGAAAGAGGTGGAGGGCTCCGAGTAGTGTGAACTTTTTCGAAAAACGTATACACAAAATTATTACGTATATGTATGTGTATCGAGATGTATAAGTCAACACAAAACTCGAGGTGGGGCGGAGGGTGGCCGTATTTGGCAGTTTTGGCCAAGTGATAAGAACTTTGAGATGCGATCATCTCGCACCGGAGTCATAAGAAGAGGGAAAAAACGTCGGGGTAGAAAAACGCGACATGTTGTGTTTCGACTAATTCTGGGCATTGTGACATTGAGTTTAACGACCACGGCGATGGTAGAAGAAGAATGGGATGGTGATAATTGGTTTGTGGACAGGGAAGGCGCAATGAAACCAATAACCAAAGTTGAAGGTGGTCAAGGGAAATTACATTTAAGGATGATGGATTTCTGGGAGAAACTAATAAGCATGGTGACCCAGTTTCACTTTCTACAGTTTTTTTAAACTTTCGAACTTACTTTCCGGGGATTCGCCTGACATGCTTCCTTCGGTAATGAGGCCAACAATTCCACTGTTTTTCTTTCGATGCTTGTCGCTGAAATTAAGTTGATTTCTCTCACGAATCAAACCAGAATTAATCAATGACGATAGAGAGAAAGCAAAAATAGAAGTTAAATCGGTTTCACCGTTTCTAAAAACAGAGCACCGAAAAAGAGACGACGGAGACAAAAAGGAAAACTGTGGCGGGTGATAAGACATAACTTATCAGAAAGAAACAAGAATTTACGGCAAACACACGTACAGAGGCAAGCCGCCAGTGAGTTTGTTTTAGCGAACTTGATGTAAATAGTGGGGACAAGATGCAGAGCAAAATGGAAAGATGGATTGAAATTCTTACCAAAAGTTCTAGGGACTTATTCATAAATCCACCGTGGAAAACTGGAAGAAACTCTCCTATGCCATAGGCATCTAGTATCAAATTTCTATATCGTGAATGCCAAGTCATCTATACGTTTTTTGCATCTTTTTTTCTCACAAACAACTATTCGGTATGATTCACCCAGGTTAGTAAGGGAAAAAATAAATAACCCTCTCCAATCTCTGTTGTCTTCCTCCCGGGCGGGTCACATTTTACTCTAGATAAGTATCTATCTGGAGGAATACAGGAGAGATCTGATAGATATGCTTGAGTGGTGGAAGAGGTAAAAAAGAAATGCGTTTGAGTATAAACGGTGGGGGTCTTCACCCTGTTTATTGGACACCAACCCCCGCAATGCCGATGGTTTTATTATAGGATAGGTAGGCACGAAAACGAATGGAACCGCAACCTTCAGACGCGGAAGACGGAAAATGATGCTGTCTTTTTTAAGGGTGCAGTGGAAAAGAATCGGTGTAAAATCCAGGGACCAATTGGCACGTTTTCAATCCGTCACCAAGCTACTGGTTTCAATATTTCCTGAGTTTTACTGAGACAGCACCAAGGCCAGTATTTAATTTTAGACTAATCACAAAATGACAAGAACCTTCTCACACATAATTCTACCTCACAAAATGCATAGAAGCTCACGTTTCCTTACTCAACTGTCGCCAACTACCTCAGGCTTCTCCACTGAACCGGAAAGAGCTTGCATGACAGTACCACTAGTCCGTGTCGAACATCGAATAACTACGACATTTGGAGAAGGAATGTTGTGGACGAATGGTCAAGATGAAAAAGGAAAAGGACGAGACCACTGTAGATGAAAAAAAAACAACACTAACTTATGAGTCATGCTGTGTGAAATTATATTCAACATGTACAAGCCAACGGGACATTAGTCACGACATGCGGGAAGAAAGGGATAGTGGAGAACATCTATTGTACGAAAACATGTAAGGAACAAAATGGGAGCGCGTCCAAAAAAGTGCTTGTACGGGAGGCGAATACACTAGTATTTCGACATGAGGAGGAACACAGCGGAACATGTGAAATGAAGAAGGCTACTGCTTAAAAGAATCAGACACCGTCCTGGACTCAAATAGAAGAGCATACTGGAAAAACTAGTTACCCTGATTCTACAGAAGAAGTAAGTTCAGAAGGACGGAAAAAACATAGATTACTACATTTGAGGTTTGGCTTTTCCTGAATCCTGAAAAATTCCCTTCGAACTACACTGACTTCGCACAAATGTGAAAAAATTTAACTCTAACTTCCAGAATAAAAAATCTACTGTTTGTCCGTGTTCATTCGCCATATTCAGATAGACATCAGATAAAAATCTGAGATGTTTCATACTTTGTATCTTCCCTGCCAAGTAATAAATTGACTGAATAAAGATCAACAACTCCTCTGATAAGGGTGTTCGCTCTGACCAACACCATGAAACCTGACGAACTTTACTCTCCCAAATATATGTTTTTAATGAAGGAAAGTTACAATTTCACGATCAGCAAACAAAAAAGGACAAATATTTTGTAAAACAAGACTGACACTAAAATGGAACATACAAGTAACTACTGACTAACTGGAATGCAATGACAAACACGTCGAAATGAATCGAATCGAATCAACAAAAAGTCTCGATCATGGGATGGGTGAGAAATAAAAAAAAAGAAAAGAGACACAAAAGGGAAGAGCCAGGTAAAAATGGGAATCGATTGATTTGTTCTGTGAAGAGAGGAACACTAGAGAAGCGGGGTGAACAGAAAAGGAAATGGGAGAGGAATGGGAACCGAGCGACCGATCAAACTGTTTATATGTGAGCGACGTGGTTTGGCTTGTGATGGCTATAAAATCGGGAGGCCCCATGCAAAAGACGAAGAAGACGAAGAAGTCGACGAAAACTATCGGAAAAGAGAAGGGTGCTGGTTTTGCTGCCCCAAGATAATAGTTTCTCAACAAATATTATCATGACAAACAATCGGTACGATGAAAATGCGACACTGTGTTGGAGATCAAGTGTCATTAGAAACGGAAATGAGTCAACCTCATTCTAATGAGCGCGTTCAAGCGGTACAAACCTCTAAGAGTCATAGAAAACACCTATAGATATCAATATTTTAGAAATGCCAATATGAAATGGACTGTGGAGAGAGCGAAGAGGGGAAGTACGGAAGAGTGTGCATGAAGAGTGGTTTGAATATTGATAACATGTGGAAACGTGTGAAAATATGGGAGTTTGATGGGAGATAGAATAGTATTGACAGTATGAAGACAGACAGAGGCATTGGTGCGTAGAGAAAATGCTTACGCATCTTTCTTTTCATCTCCCAGTGGGGGACTATCCAAGCTGACAAATAGTTTCGCGCAGTCTAAAATGGAGATCATTCGCAGCGTTAAAATTAGAAACAGCGGGACACCTAGGCGACCTTTATTACGATACTTAGGCTAATCACTATTAAACGGGAGGTGAGACCGATTTGGATTAATAACTTTGATTTAGGAATCTGAATTACACAAAAAAGTTATGAGTGAAAGTCATCTGGAAATTAATAAAGTGGCTAACTCCAACAGCGAGATATAAGGTAGAATTCAGAGTACGTAGAGAAGAAGCGAATTTGAATGAGCGACGATAGTGGATAATGCGAAGATGTTTGAAGGACATGGTTTTTGTGATCACTAAAGGGGCGCCACTCACTCTTCCCAACAAACATCATGGAAAAGACTGTACGGGTGGAAGCAACAGGGAAAAGTCGAAATACCATGCCGGCAAAATGGCGGAGAAAACACGAGGATTATGCATGAAGGTGCCCCTCTTTTTCGTTTATTTGAATAAAACATAGACCGGTCACTCATTCTCAATCTCACCTCATTTTCCAACTTCTTGTCTTTAGTTGTCTCTCAAAGAGCCTCCCGCCCGACTTACAATCACCTCTTATCTGTTGGCCGACTTGTGTGGAGCCAAGTGAGCCACCCCGACAAATCATTAAAACATGAGAGAAACATTGGCAAAAGTGGGATCACAACAGAGCATTTTTTATCAAATTTTTTTTTCATTTGAAGTGTAAGTGGAGAAACAGATAGATAGACATGAAAACTAAACCCAAAGTTCACTGAAAAACGGTTGTAAATGTTTGATTTTGACTCCGATTAGTGCAGGCTATCAAAATTAATTTGATACTAAAATAGCTATTTTTATCGTTTCGAGAAATCATAAGAAGGGTAAAAAAGGATGAAAAAAGAACCGATAATGACCAAGATTAAAACGCTAAAAATAGAGTAGACTGGAAACATAATGAAATGGGCAAATAAAATTCCAAGAAAAAATGGAATTGATAATTACCTTCGGAGTGGCATATTGAAAAGATTCTAATAAAAACATCGAGGACAAAGGGATTCGATGTTTTCGTGGCTCTTGTCATTGAGAACTAATCAATTATTGTTCTGTCAACTGGTGATTGGCTTTCTAGGTTTTGAAGAGAAAAGTATCGAGTTGTGGAAGCAAAAAACGGAAATCTTGAAAATGTAGAAGATTTCTTGAAATATGAGACTTTTTTGTTTCCCAAGTCTTGGAAGACGTGGGTATATACTTTGTTTGAGCTACTGGCAAAGTGAGGAGAGTATAGATATAGGAAAACCTTCAAAATGCAGTTGAAGCTGAAGACAAAACCTAGAATTATCTTGTTTTCAAACTTATACCCCTAGAAACTTGAAATGATTGGGACAGAATAAACTTGTTTTTTCGACGAAGCTCAACAATTAAGGCATGAAGAGCAGTTATTTGAAGTTTATCTGACTAACTAAATCTCAGTCATACAGAAAATTGTGATCAACGAACTTACGAACTGTTGGATTCAGTCAAGCGCTTCTCTAATTTGTACACAGTTCAAAACTCTTGGCAATATTCAAGTGAATGACGAAGAGAAATGGCTGCTAGAGCTGAAACGCTAACTTTGAAAACATCTTATATAAGTTTTTATTACGAAACATCAAGCACTCTGTGAAACTACACACTCAAAGAAGGAGAACAAGTGAAGCAGAATAACATCGGACTCTATAAGAAACCTAGAAATCAAGCTTTCAAGCTATATTCATGAGCATAAATCTCCAACACACACATTTGGAAACCATACAAAACAACAATGAGGGGCTGAGGTAGGCAATGCCCGGTAGCAAGGTAATGGGACACAGCTCGGATTAAAGGAGCGTCCTTCCTAACGACGGGCAGAAAACAAGGTGCAAAAGGGGATTGGTAGGTAGATAGAGGTCACCATCTTTGGACAAACGTTCCCTCTTACAACCAACCGTGGCCCGCCTCGTCTCCTCATTCACTTTTCCTCACAGCAGAACGGTTTGACGAGGTGAGGGAGGAGGCAAATGAACCAGCGGTCATTCAAGAAAACGAGAGATACATCGGGACCCCATCGGATGCGAAGAGACGCCGAGTTCCATCGGATGTAGATATTGGACGCTCCAGAGACAAACAGACACCCAAACGCTCGCGGCACACACACTCACCTCCACACCAGAGACGTACACAACACACCGTCAAGTGACGTGTTTGACTCTACCTGCCTGCCACTCTCTTTCATTTACCTTCTGCTCTAGAGAGGTCATACTTATCGTTGCAACCCGGGGGGTGACCTTGCCTATCTTTTTCCGCTCAGTGTCCTGTCTCTTAACCACCCATCACGGATGAACACCGTTCGGCATGAGTGGAATGCGCCCGCCGTGGAAGGATAAAGTGTAGAAAATGCAACATTGGCAACACACGCAAAAAATACGGCCTTGGGATAAAATAGTTGGACGGATGAGAATAAGTGGTTTGGATGAAGAGATAGATGGAGAGCGGATGAGCGGATTTGGGTGTGGAAAGTGAATGAATATGCGACAAGCAGAAAAGTTACGACGGACGAAAACAGATACAAAAGGTGTTCTAGGAAATCCGTTCGTCTAGAAGTCAGAAGCAGATTTTGTACTTCGTGAAGTAGAAGATTAATGGAAATGGACTCAAACTCACAAGATATGATTGTGACTAAGGGAATCATCACTTTCAATTCAAAAACAGGAAGAAAAGAAATTATGGAAACTTCAAGAGGCATGGAGTATCTAAAAACCATCCATGTTACTTTCCAATTATATGTTCTCCTGAGTTTCTTTCAAAACAAGACTTGCAAAAGTGAAGCTCTGACTAAATATCCACATTAATCATTGGTGTATCTGACAACGTATTTTTTCCACGTGAGAACACAATATTTGAATCTAGATTTGATTTTACCAGTACGAGTTTTGAGTGGTTCAAATGATCTCAATAAATGCAGAGACAAATTTTAAAACTGCAAGTTGATTTAATTGTTGATCTAATTGATTGATTCAACTATTTCGAGTTGAGTTTGGGTGAAATAATATCATTTACATCTCATATTTAGGTTCAGATTTTTCAGAACCAACTTTAAAAACAGAGCAAAATTGATAAAAGTTTAGAATTGAGATAATTCACGCTAAACACATACAAACTTGTCATGAAGCGCCGATGGTTGAGAACTACTGTGCTCATTGTGGCAAAATACCGATAATTGAAAAACTTATATACAGATTCAATGATTCTCGAATAAATGCTAAAAATCACTCAGCGAAGCTTTTCACTGGGAATACCAGGTTTCTCATTAGGTTAATGAGGTTTGAGACACACCTGCCGATTCGTATGCCGTTTCGCTTCCGCGCGGAATCGCGAAAACACACGTCATTGTTTACCGGTTGGGGTTGTTTTCCGCTTACACCTGAATAATATTCGATATAAGGGCATATTGTTTCTAATGACGTATTGCCGTCCGCGCGGTTTTGACACTTTTTACCGCATTTGAAGCAGGTTTTGTTATTGTATTGGACAATGGTCCACGTCATTCACTTATTAATGAATCATCATTTACATTGTGAGTACCTGTGTATAATATTTGCCCCATCTGTTCATCAACAAAACTGTTTGGCTTCCTGTTCAAGATGTCACAATTGTTTTGCATGTAATCCTGGGAAAAAATTTTCAAGGAGCATCATAGTTCAGTTGCAGTTTGGAATGCTCGGACAAAGCTTCCAAGGGTGCTTCCCCTTTTCCTTCAATCTCTCGGTCACACAAACAGTTAGTGTGGAGCTTTGAGCAAACGAATGACTTGAAAGACAATAGCCTAACTGTCAACAGGACAGTAAGGAAGCGCCAAGAAGCTTCCAAGAGATGTTTCAACTATACATAGTGTTAATTTGAAAGGGGTATTTATTGGAAGTTCAAACTAATACAAAAATGGTTTTTTTTTTTGGAAAAATGAAGAGCTAAAAAATGAAACAAGAATTGTGTTATACGAAATTCGGAATAGTTGAAATGTGTGAATAGAATTGAATCAATCAAATAAACTACTAATTTAGAGAAATTACTGCATTCCACCAGTAGATTCAAGAATAACACGTCCACGTTGATCAACCTTGACAACCTTTGGAGTTCCTGGCTCGACGGTTGGCTTAACTCCACGTTTTGGAGCCTTCCATGGTCCCTTTCTTGGCACCATTTGAATACACTCCGGAATTGGACAAACACTGGAAATCAAAAAATGGATTCAAAACAAATATACTTTTAAAATATACCTGTAACAGAGAGTACATCCAGTGCAATCATCTTCGGTAACATGTGGTTGATGGGTTACGGCATCAAAAGTAATAGCTTGGTATCCAGAATCGTTGCAAGTCATGTAGCACTTTCCGCAGTTGATGCACATATCCTGAAAATTTATTCTTGTGTAAAAACCAATAATGTTTAGAGAAACTCACGTCATCGATAATGGCAACCTTCTGTTCTTGATTGTCCAAAGTGACATATGGACCGATTCTTGGAAGAGCCTTTCCAATAACATCCTCAACAGTTGGTACACGAGAAACCTGGGTATCTGGTCTAGAAGCAAAGTGATAGTTTTCAGTGTCGAGAAGGTTGGTCTCAGACAGCTTGATAGCCTCAAGCTTCTCGCGCTCATCTCTGAACTTTCCGAAGAATGGCAACTTCTTTTGTCCTTGAATCAAAATTGGTTTTCCCTTCTGGTGCTTGTCAACTGGTGGAGATTGACCATCCCAGTCCTTGAGAGATTCAGCTCCGGACAAGTAAAGAAGAGCTTTGAGACCAGTGCAATAATCCTCAACAACAGTGAAGTCCTGGTTTTGAACAGCAGAGCAAACTTGGAGAACTGAAGCTCCAGCCAACAGGAATCCGAGTCCAGTTTCTGCACTCTCGATTCCTCCTGTAGCCATGATTGGGAATCCATCAAGCTCATTGGCAATGGACGAAACAGCCTTCATGGCGATTGGACGGATAGCGGATCCAGACATTCCTCCATAGGTGGTTCTCTTTCCAGTTCCAATTGCTGGCCAGGCATTTCCATCAACCTTCATGTGCATCAAAGAAGAAACTGTGTTGGTAGCAGTGACTCCACTGGCTCCTCCATCTCTAGCAGCTCTTGCAATTTCACGGACGTCGGTGATGTTTGGAGTCATTTTCGGGAAGAATGGAATCTAGAAAACTATTTTTGAAATATTTTTAGTTTTTGTTTTCCTACCTTCACACAAGCGCGGACCCATCTGCAAATCTCCTTGACAATATCTGGGCTCTGTCCGCAAGCCAATCCCATACCCTTTTCTCCCATACCGTGTGGGCAGGAAAGATTGAGCTCAAGAATATCAGCTCCAGCAGCCTCACTCTTTGTGGCAAGCTCAACCCAATCAGCCTTGTTGTAGGTGCACATGATGGATGCAACCACAATCTTTGTTGGGTGGTCACGTTTCAGTTCTCTGATGCATTGAAGCCAGTATTCGCAAGATTTTTCGGAAATAAGCTCAATGTTCATGAAGGATCCTTGGTTTGGTCCGAAGAGTGGTCCACTGGTAGATCCACGGACAATACGTGGGGAGACGTTGGTCACTAAGTCCTTATCCAATCCGTATGTCTTAGTGAGAATGAATCCCCATCCTTGCTCAAAAGCACGACGGCACATTGGTCCAGATGTAGTTGGTGGAGCTGAAGCAAGTCCGAATGGGTTTTCAAATTTCACTCCACACATGTCAACAGAAATGTCAACTTCATCAATTGGAGTGAAGAACTTTGGAAGTTCTGGGGTCTCGGATACTTGGTTTCCGTGAAGAGCTTGGATGTAGCGATGCATGTTCCAGGCGGCAATCTGAAATTCATCTCTGTAAACTAAATTCATCGTTACTTAGTAGAACCTTTCCGTCATTGACAGATTCTACAGTGGTTTCGGCGACTCCTGCAACATCTCCTCCAGCGAACACCCATTTCTCAGATGTTTGTTGAGTGACTGGATCGACTTCAATTCCACCCCACTTGTTCAATTGGCATGGTTGAAGGGCCGACAAAACTGTAAAAGTTCAATGACCAATCTAAGCTTTCATATAACATGTTTTTTGATGGATCAGAGATCACCAACTATTTGTTTCTCAAAAGTCAAAATATCCTAAACTGATTAAAATCTGCAAAGTCAGCAAAGTTCTTTTCCAAGCGGCAAAAAAAAGACCGATGACTAACCTGCGTCTTCTTTCAACGTGGATCCGAACGCGGAAATCACATAGTCGCATTTCAAGATAACAATCTGTTCCTCATCCTCGTACCTGCAACGAAATGACTAATTTCCCTCAAATTTCGCTCTCCAAATTTCACTTATTTGCCCCCATTTCACACTACTCACCACTTGCCGTTGTCATCTTGTTCAGTTTTGTTGAATTCAATAGAGACAATGCGGCCGTCTTTCACATTGATCTTGCGTGGTGCCGAGAATGGGAGGAACTCGCATTTCTCTTCCTTTGCAGCTTCCATCTAAAAGGGAAAACGTGTTTCGATAAAACTTGGCTTAAGGTATGAGACGGACCTCTTCTGGAACAGCACGAATTCCGGTGAATCCCTTACGGAAAGCAATGGTGACACGAGAAGCTCCACAACGGAGAGCAGATGTTGCACAGTCCATAGCAGTGTCTCCAGCTCCAAGGACAACGACACGTCCTCTCATTGTTGGTAGTGGAGTACGTTTGCATCCACACATTCCTGAAAAGCAGAACAAGTTTAATAGACATACTCTAGTGATAATTCAACTTACCTGGCTTACTAGCCGCAGCAACTGCTGGGAGATAGTTCTTGCTAGTGTAGAATCCATTCTCAATGGTCAATCCCTCGAAGAGCGGATCAATCTTTGGCTCTGGGTTTCCAATTCCAACAAAAACAGCGGCAGCACCTTGCTCCTGAAAATTATACTTTTCATTACCCCAAACACCCAGAAAAACCTATACCTTCAGCTTTGTGAGGGTAAGATCATCCTTGGAAAGTGGTCTGTTAGTCTCAATCTTGACTCCAATATCTCTGGCAAGTTGGATTTCAAAGTCAACAACATCATATGGAAGACGGAATTGTGGGATCTCAGCAGAAGACAATCCTCCAATATATGGTCTCTTCTCATAAATAGTGATGTCAGTGTATCCCAAACGAGCCAAGAAAGAAGCACAGGAAATACTGGCTGGACCACATCCAATGAGGGCAATTTGCTCTTTGTGGGAAACATTGCGGTTTTCACGAATTTCCTTTGACACAATTTGACGGACATTCATTTGCTTGAAAACCTAAAAACTCACAAAATGGAAAGTAGACGTTCAATGCTGAAACCTACGTCGCAAGCATACTGTTGAAGTCCTCCAATGTTGATGGCTCCTTCCTCGCTGGCTTGCAAGTTACACGATCCAACACAAAGATCAGAAGTTGGGCAAATCATTCCACAAGTAAGACCCAATGGGTTATCGGAGAGAATTTGACGGGCAGCTCCGTAGTAGTTCTTGTTGGAAATACTCGTGATGAAACTTTTGATATCCAATTGAGTTGGACAACTTTTTTGACATGGAGCATCGGCGCATTTCAGGCATCTGAGAAAGAATTATGCAGCTTCAAGTGTTTTTGTTCACATAACTGCTAGCAGATATGATGTACCGTTCTCTATTTTCTACGTTAATCAGTTTTCTTGCAAACTATTTTAGTCATTGTCTCCTCTTATCTTCTTTCTGTCTCATCTTTTTGTTTTCAAGAAACACTGCAACATTGCGCAGAAAGAAATATCAGTATCAAATCAAAACTGATTTCTCATAGATCACTACGTCACTCCTTCAAAAAAATTGAACCGCATTTTTACCTCATAGCCTCTTTCAAAGCTCCGCGTTCACTAAGAGTAGTGTGCTTGATATCACGGAAGTCATTTTTCAGTTTTGATTCTCCACATGTCTGAAATGTCAAAATCTCTGAATCTGAATTTTATCAAGTTTCAATTACCGCTCCACATCCCTTCTCGTCATTTCTCTTCCAGTTGTGCTTGTTTCTCTTAGTGACGGAACTTGGAACAGCGTTTGCTTTGTCTTGAACCTTCGGGTTCAAAATTAGAAGACTCTGAAAGAACATCCATAACATCGATTCTTGAAATTATAAAAGTATGCTCTTAAAAGTTCATGTTCATATCAAAAAAAGTTGTTAAACGTGACAACTCCGATTGGCTGCAAAAGATCAAAGGTTTCTCTGAAAGGCAGCCTTTGCGCTGCACGTGTACGTCGCACGTGCGCTACTTATCGGGACAATCTTATCAAAAAAGAAATGAAACACTATTAGATGAAGAGACAACTATCATGCTGTAGAACTTTGTTTTAGTACTATTCACCAATGATTCTCATTGAGAACCAGGATAAGATTAGATAGTCAACAAACCTCAATATCTGGAGAATCCTTACTAAGGAGCGGGAGATTAGCAGCTGGATTGGATGTTGTGTTCGGTGTTGGAGTCATTGCTGGCTGGAAATCATCAAGTTTTAGGTTGGAAACAAAGTTACATGACAATGTGAGAAATTCAATACAATACATGAACTATAACTGTTTCAAAGAAACGTTGGATTATGTATATTGAATGTTCAGAAAAAATGTGACAGAATTATAGAAAAAGGTTTTCACTCAATCATGGCTGCAGGCAGCGCGTCGACTGACCAAAATGAAGTGGGGGCACTGTATTGAAAAGAAAATGAGAACTGATAAAGTAGGCGAAAAAGAAAAAAGGTAATGAATGCCGAGATTGTATCAACGAACAGAACTGATAAGATTACAGCCGATTTTCCTATATACTGCAAATCATTGAGCGCCCGCCACGTGTTCATTTATCAGGTTCTTGTCATTCTCCTGATGGTTGGAGATGATAAGTCTGCGTATCCTTTTCATTTTTTTTCTTCTCCTTTTTCAAAGCAGGTTCATGAATAGATATTGTACACTCTCTGATATTTTTGATATCGAATAGAGAAACAAAGAAAGGTTAGATTATGACTGTAGTCGCGTGATCATATCTATTATCAAAAAATACATATATAACATTGAAAAATCGTTTGGTAGAAAAATTTTTATTGGGTACAATTGACTTTCAATACGCGTAAGACCATTTTAACAAAGTACACCATATAGACTACTTATAAATCTTTGATTCAAAGGGAACTAGGGGAAAAGGGAAAGAAAATAGGTTGAAAAAATACTTTTTTGATCTCTAGAACTGAGAAAAACTGCAGAGACATCAAATAACGACAGTCAACAAAGAGATAGAGAGCCCGGGTCAATAAAGCAAAAATGAGAGGATAAGATAGAGAGAGTGCGCAATGGGGTATTGTACACTTTCTGGTCCGATAACCTCTCTCACGTGATGTGTCTTGGGTCAGGCTCATTTGCTGAGAGGAAGAGGAAGAGGTCAACTTTTACAACTAGTCTGAAAGTCTCGAACCGTTGTGACTGCGCAGCAGAGGCATTGTGAAAAAGGAAGATCACAAATCAAAAGATCATAAATTTGTCGTTTTTCTGTTTCTCTTTCTCTCAAAGTGTCTCTTTTTGTTTCATCGGCGAAACAGATAATACTGTACTTGTTCTATCACTCTATTTGACAATGCCCTTGCCTGCAACCTTCTCGGTTTTCTCGAAACGATTCGAACTAAACATTCAATGGAATATACTCGTATTTTAAAACTTTGGGAAAGAATTTCTGATTGTCATACAATTTCAAAGCAAATGAATTGAGTTGTGATGGTTGGAGGGAGAATTATTTCCTGATTAAGTAGGAGAAATGGGGATTTGGAGATCAATGGGTCAATATGGAATATGTTTGAAAAAGAAGTACTGTCTATCTTAAAAGGATTTTGAGAAACGCTCAAATGTCGGCCTTTCCAACTGATCCACCCTGAAGCACCGCGTCAGCAGTTGCAGGATCTCATAGTTGAATACTGTCGGCATAAGTGGAACAACCTGTAAATTCGATCCAATTTCAACAACTTTTCAGTTCCAAAGTCCTACCGCATGAGCCTGTTGGTCTAAAAGAGCATAAGCGTTATCAACGATCTGCTCATTGGTTAGTTCCTCGTATGGCCGTTGACGGCACTGATAAGCCATCTCATACACAGTTGTAGCTACAGCCCACGCGTCTGATTTGTGAGTAAATTCGTTCTGAAAACGATTGGAACTACAATTGGAAGGAATAAATGACGGAAAACTCACATTCACAATAGATTCAGGAGCAGAATAGCGAAGTTGAGCATGGTGAGACGGACCTCGAGGTGAACAGATTTTAGCATGGAAGTCCCCATCGAGAAGGATGTTATTGGGTGTAAAATGACCGTGGACTATTCGGATACTCTCTAAGTACGCCATTGCGGAGTATATATCTTTACAAATACGGGAGAGGAACTCAGTGCTGAAAATAAAACGTATTATAGCATGTTAGAATTATCACAGATTAGGAGCGTGTCCCAATTTCTGAAACCTAAATTAAACAATGTACCCGAAATAAATGAAAGATCAAACTTTGAGATATGTTTTGTTCATTCTGGAACATAACTGCGACATTCTTCAAGCTCTGCAGTTTCCGATGACAATTCCCACTTTTTAGTCCTCATTTTCACCTTCTAGTCACTATTTTCTACGTTTGACAAGAATTTATGACCTAAAACTTACTCTAAAGGTGCATCCGAAGCCCTAAAGAAGTTCCTTATACACCCATACTCCACGTGTTCCAAAAGCAAGTTGTATGACTCATCGACTCCAAATAACTCCACTATCCTTGGATGCCTTCCACATTTCAACAGACAAGCTATTTCATCTGTCATTGCTCGTGTTCCATGCACGCAATCTTCTTCCTTTGTCGACTTGTGAGCACATTTCAAACCTCCAAAAATGATACACTCCTTAATCATGGTGAACTTCCCCTCTCCAATTGCTTTTCCAATTAAAAGCGCACTAGTGGGATACTTCTTCCTTAAATTTCGTAATTTGGATAGAATTGTGAATGAGAACACTTACAAAGCTTGAATCTTCTTGACACTTCTATAGGATCCATTGCTACTATTTTCCGGAGATACTGGTTGAGAATAGGTGTGCTCCTCTGTACATACATTGTTTGATAAGTGATGACAAATATTCAACATACCTTTTCCCTCCGGTGGTGGTGGAAAGTTGAAATCAGTCCAAGTTGGTGGGATTGCTCGACATGATGAGCTTGATTTGGAAGAGACACTGAAATGAGAAAAATACATGTTAGACTGAATATTAAGAACAATACCTTAACAAAGTAGATTTTTGAGATCTTGCATACAAAATATCATTGGCAACTTCATAATGTCCATTTGAAATCTTTCCATTTGACGGGAAAACATGACAAGTCGGTTTGTTGCCCATGTGTGTAATGATAAGATCTTTTTTGACGTTCTGAAAATTGTAACGTGAGTATTTATACTCATATGAGTCAGATTGATAAACTCACTGAGTCAACGCTTTTGTTCTTCTGCCTTCTCTTCAAGCATACAGAAATACAATATGCAGAACAAGCGAATATTGTTAGGAAGATGATTCCACCAATCACAAGAAGTTGTTGGGTAGCTGCAGATTGTGGAGCAGGAACTTTTTCAGACATCGTAGTCAAGTTTGCAGCTGGAAATTTTCATAATTTGAAAATTTGATTTTGACTTTACGGATAATATTAGTAGTACCTGATGTGAAATGAACTTCTGTGAGAAACATCCAGTCAGAAGAAAACTTGATAGAGATTCTAACTTTTCGACCGGCACGATTGTGGAGGGGTACTCGGAAATCATACCTAAACATATATTGAAAGTAGAAAATGCTTGATTTTCAGATGAGAAAGCTTACCGTCTGCTGGTATTGTTGATAGTTTGACGTTCACTTGACGAAATTTGGGAGAATAACGGGAAGGTTTTTCCATCCTGGCTGAAAAATATAAGTTTTTCCTTTTTGACCTCGAACTGAAATTGAGTATGCATTCACTCAAAATACGTATTCCACAGCTTAATAAGTGGTATTTTCACAAAACTGTGGCGTTCCTCAGCCTAACTAGACCAGTAACCAACTTTTTTACAGCCAAATATCGGCAACTTTCAGATTTCAACAATAAGATCAAACATATAAAAATTGTGAGTTGAAATTTCTAGAGCCTTTGAATATTTATGTAGCAGTCGTTCCAAACAAGAGCACAAACTGTTACCTGAAAATCACATCGATTCCATCGATCCGATTTCCAAATGTGGCTAAAACTACATCCGTGAAATTATGAACTTCCTCAAACTCAAACAAGATTGTAACACGACCATCTGAAATTTCATTCTCATTCTCATTTCGATTCACTCGCGTCCTCAGCCATACCCGTTGTGTCCCTATTCCAGCCAATCCAACTGTTGTTCATCTGATTCTTTTCAAACGGTGACGTCTGCGCCACATAACCATCAGTCAGCAGTCCAAGCCCCCTGGAAATAAAAAATCATTGTCCATTTTGTGACTGTCGATCACATTCATCAATCAAGTTAACTGTTATCAACCGGTACTCTCAAACTTTTTTCTCCTTTTCTTTCCTTTTATAGATATGGTTTCTGATGCCCTTTTAAGAGAAGGGAGTGGTATTACGTACCTTTTGATGCCTGATTCAGTGTACATCTGACTATTTTCAAACATATTGTCTTTGAAGTCAAGAGTATCAAGACGAGAACCATCTGGCACAGTTGAATAATAGATGACACCTGTAAAAGATTTATGTCTTGTTTAAAACATCCGCTTCCGATTTTTTAGTTTGCTTGATAAATTATATGATGTACCTTCATGTTTGCATCCATGAATTTCTGCTCTCATGCACACAGTCCGAGTGTTTTTGGAAGACGGAACAATTCGGATACGAGAAGCGACAATTGGAGGGTCCAAAGCTCTGATTACAGGCGTTGTCGTGTCAAAGTTTCCATCCATGTACTGAAAATAACTAGTTCCAGATTTGACAAGGAAGTAGAATTTGTGAGCAGAACTGCTCTGGGATCAAAAATCTTAGGATGGATTGTTTAGTGAAAGCAATTGTGTACAATACATCTAATGAATGAATTTGGAGTAAAATATTTGGGAAGATCGAAAAAAAAACGGTCGTAGAAACATCATTTTTGAAAATTTTTCTGAAACTATTCCAATTTCGGATTTATAACCTAACATCTTGATTAGAAAAAGTCTGCGACAGAGTCGTGAAAACCTTAATTTTGATTATTTCAAAAATTCAAATTTAGGAATATTCTGGCTTCAAACTTTTCCGAAACCCAAATGAACAACTGCCACAATTTTCAATTTTTACCACATGTCCTGATCGGTTCCTATACCGAATCCATTGACTACCAGTTCTCATGTAATCAATCATGTAGTGACTTGCGAACTCTCGCCCTGTTCCATTTCCATATCTGCCTTGAGTCTCAACGGCTGTGATTAAGAATGTGTCATTCAATGTGACCTGAAGAATCTTCCAATTTTTTCTGATACCTCTCATCAAACAAAAATACCTGTAGAAACTCATAACTTTTTGAGTTAATCTGAGGTTTTGGACACCAGGCTCCAGAAGCCAACTCAGAGTGTAACCTTGCATTCTGTGGTCCAACACTCTGCTTGTCAAAACTACTGCTTGCCGTTATTTGCGAATCTTCGACGTCACCATTTTGCATACCAAGTGCCCTTTCACCACATTGATCTAAAGGAAGAAGGAGGTAAGTTTTATGTGACAAGACTTATGGTTTTAATTCAAATTCATCAACAACTAACCGATGCGTAGAGCATTTGTTGTGGTCGTCCCATAAAATGCTAGTAGGACGAGTACAATTTGCATCTCATCTGAATAGCTATCCTGGAAGAAGTTCTCATTATGAATCGCTCAGTATAGATATATCAAATAGGCGATTGGAGGTAAAATATGCAAAAAACATTCAGAGACCAAAAAGCTGAGCATGTTGTAACAAGGATAAAAAGGAATATGAACAAAGTGTCGGGTGCTACTTATTTATGAATTATGAATTTGATATCTGTCTCTACATTCAAAAGTTCAAATAAAGACATAAGAAGAAGAATCAAAGAAAATGGGAATAATAGAAAAAATAGGGATCATATGAATCACAAATTTGCGGTCTACGTTGTACATTGCGGCAGACCACAAGGACTCTAGAGCAATGTGACGGAATACTTACGATATGTAAATCAAAGACATCTGTTCATAATGAAATCATCTAGCAATAAAGAGGATATGAACCAATGGGAATTTGCAAGGAGAGAAAAGGGTGAGGTGGTGGTGGTGGTTGTAGAACGATGAAAAGGAAACGAGGTTTTGGGTCCTAGCGCCGGCTGCTTTGGTTTTTTGTCGGAATTCAGCGTTTTATTATGCAAAGACATCTGCCAAGTAGGGTAAAAAGGGTAAGACCCAAGCAGGTGGGAGCGACAAAAAGTAGGTCGAGATGGGAAGGATCTGAGCTAGGATGATGAGAAAATTTGAATTGGAATGACAGGGAGGAGAGTGGGAGAATGTGAGAACAAGGTTTTTGAGAAAATTTCAAATTCAAATTACACCAGAAATGAAGATCTGTAGGGTGATCAATAATAATCTGAGAATACATTGTTTGCCGGGAAGCCACAGTAGTTTTGTATCGTTGCGGTTGGGAGAAGAGTCACAAGAGGGTGGCTTGCCGACAGAAGGACCCAATTGAAAACAATGGGCAATTATACTATTAACTATGTACATGTAGCACCCTTTCGAACAAACATTTAGCGGTTATTACTACAGAATTAATAATGATAATATAATATGAACGGAGACGTTTGGCAACCATGATGGTAAATTATGATAACTTATGACTGTACTGTGGAGAGATTGCGGCAAATGATAGAAAAATAGTTAGTCAGGCAGACGAGAAGGGATAATTCGTAACGGATATTGTGATTTAGTAGGGATGAAGAAGGGGTAGGCAATTCCGAGAAGATAGAGAGATATATGGGAACATTTTGATTACAAATTCTGAGAAATGTTTTCTATAAAAAACTACGATTCACAAATCTATACATAAATACGAGAAAGATTAGATGGCCACCATTTGAAAAACAGATTAGACCCCCAATTGTGTAATCGACGACGAACAGGTGAGAATGTTCAACTTCTCGATTAAGCATGATTGATGGGACAATAGACGAAACATCTGTACCCCTTGAGGTTGACGGTTTTGACGATTCTAACGATTCCAACGATTCCAACGATTCGTAACGAGGAAGAATGAGGAAAACAGAAGAAAAATGAGGAATAGAAGGTGAAAAGGGGGTTCAAACCGAATTGACATCTCACTTTTTTCCTTCTATTATTATATTATAATTGTCTCAACATCAACTTTGGTTTGTTGACAGTATTGAAAAGCTGACTGTTGAAAAAAAACTTTTCTGTCTTTCGTTCCCGCCACCGTGTGGGGGGAACGAACACAGAGACAATTATCAGCAATTACAGAAAATGTGGTGTATGGAGGAGAAGAGAGAACGAGGAATAGAGAGTAGTAGAAACGTTTTAAATGTATAGTAGAAATATAAAACAGTGGAAGAATTGGTTGACATACTGAAAAAAGTGGTAGGGTTTGTAAGAAAAAGCGTTTAGTGACAGCAAAAAGTGAATTGGATGAGAAAGGGGCGGGCAAGGAGCGGCTAATGTATTCTGAATGCTCCAAAAAGCTAGAGGGATTGGAATGAAAACAAAAATAAATTGAGAAAACATTTACAATCTTGTAATTGAAATGTCAAGAGTGAGAGGACGAACAGTTAGAGAAAAATGAAATGTGATGTGATGTTATCAGTGCTGCCGATAGGATTATAAAGTGGAAATTGAAAGGGCAAGAGGGTAACTGTGTGTTGAAATAGGTTCCTCTTTCGAGAGGTTGTTTTTCTAATATTTCAATTTCAAAGAGGAAAGCAGAGAATGGAAAATAAAAACTGGTAATTGGAAAAGTGCAGGTTTGTAATTTGAGCTTGGAGTGTAGTGATTTTGCGAACTTTGAGATATACTCCTCATTATTCTAGGGCTGCAAAATTTTTTTGAGCTTGCTTTTCTAATTTTTCGAAAACGTTCATTTGCAAATTGGTAAAATGGAAAAAACATTAAAAATAAAATTGTTGAATTTTCAAATTCTAGAACTCGCAACATGGTCAGAAAGAGGTATGCAAAAAAAAAACAGTATTGTTCAACACCTAATAACAACAGTTTTCTAAAAAAAATTGCGTTTTTCCCTCCTATATAAAGTTTTTGACTCTCAGAAAAGCGATACTAGGGTTTGGGTTTGCCTTTAGGATTGTCTTTTTTCTGGACACCCTTTTCAACAAAAAACCTAGCACTCTAATAATGACTCATGGCACTATTTATGGTATTGTCAGTTCTTCTCAAAATTGTCCTAAAAATTTTCACAAAAAAAAATCTAGAACGTCAATTTGGTCAGAAGTTGATGGACGGATACTGACAGCAGTCATTTTTTACTTGTTCGCTTTTGTTTTTTTGTTCAAAAGAATAGAATTGTGAATCGAAAGAATAGTGAAGAGAGTTAGAACAAGGTGGGCTGGCTTTTATGAGGGGAAGAGTTTCAATGGCATGGTGAACACCTGTGAGCATGGCAAACATACTAACAAACATGCGGCAAAAAAGTTCATATCCACTATATCAGAGTGTGAAAAACGAAACTGAGAAGATGAGATAAAAGAATGTGAGAAGATAGAAAAGAAAAGTGTATAATCGAGAAAATAGTTTGCGACCGATGTGTCGACGAATTGTTGTGAATGAACGGAAGTTGCAAGCGGGAAGGAAGGCTGAACAAAATAAGGAGAGACATTGAACTACTACCATAAGACGAGAAGATGAAATGTCACGACACGGAATGTGTGTTGCCATTCAAGTGTGAGAGCGGAATGAGCGCGGCGGGGGATCAGCATAAAAATATGATTCAATTAAGAATGACATGCAAACGTTCGCGCCTTCTAGGATTAGTGACATCTGAACGACGTGTGTCAGTGTTCCTTCGGTGCTCAATTGCTCATGTGCTGATTTTCAAGTTGGTTAGAAAAGAAGGGGGTGCCCCGCATTGTGCATCCGCTACACATACATGCATAATAAGGTGCTGTTTTCGGTGGTCCGTCCCTGTTCCGTTCAAACGACTTTACTCCTTCAACTACATGCATAATTTTAGAAAGTCTCTTGTTGAAGGAGAAGAAGTTTAGGAAAAGAAAAAGTTTCAAAGAATAGTCGGCTCCAGCGTCAATCCTATTTTTCATACATTTTGTTGGTCTTTTAGTTATTGCTCTGAAATTTGAGTAGTTTGTTGAAGACAATGCGAATGACGGGCAGTGGTGAAAGCAAAAGTTTTTGAGTATTCATGAATCCATGAACAATTCAAAAATGATGAAGGGTTCCGAAATGCTTCGGCACTCTTTTTCTCTTTTTTCATATTTTTATTTATCGAGAGGGGCATTCGTAAAAAATGAAAAGAGAGAAAAAACCAGAATGCGTAAGAGCATACTAAATGAGAAAGGTTCGAGTAATTAATCATACTTTAATTAATAGAGGCCAGAAGTCGAAAAAGAAAAAAAGAGCCTACGAATTCATTAGTGATATGAGATAGATTAGAAGTAACCCCTCACGAGATTGATGATTAATCAATCTATGTTATTCAGGGATACGCAGAAATTATAGTCACATTTTTTTTTCGAGCAGAAATTAGCGATGTTAGGAGTTTTGCATCAAAATAGGAAGTTAGATAGCAGAGCGAAAACAAATTTCGGCTGATCAGGAAATTTAGCTGATCCAGGATATGAATAGCAATGAAAAAAAAACAGTAATTTGAAAAATTCAAGACTGTGATAAATGGGAGTCTGATTTCGTTTCACCTAGTCTTTTTGAACAGGTTTACAGCCATACGTGTTCTTGGAAGAGAGTTTCAAACTGTAAATAAAATACATAAAATTGAATTTTTTTTGAGAAACTTTGAACTGCAACACTTGTTTGGGGGGTCCGAAACTGGACCAATCGAAAACTTAAAGATATAAGCCATAGAGTTTCGAAGCTGATAAGATCAAAAAGTTACAGAAAAGGGAGAAGCTCTGGGAGCTCTGGAATAGGCATCGAAGAAAATTAGAAAGATAAGGAAGAAAAAGCAACTCAAAAAGTTCAAAAAATGCATTTCAGCGTAGTGTAAATTAATTTCCTTTTTCTTCATTCCTTTTCAAAGAGAACATCTTGGTTTCGATATTTGAAAAATGAGAAGCCGTATATAGTGGTCATCTCATCAAAAAACGTCGCCGGACGTCGTGAAAAGGGTAGGATTAACTTGACGATTAGTGGTTTTTCTAGAAACGCTTCTTTCTATGTTCACGGGTTTACGAAAACAAGGTAAACATTTATATAAGAGCACACTAATTTTCGAATGAGGACAATAAAAAGATAATCTATTTACAGACGAGGCTCATGTTCGTCCAACCTGCCCAAGATAAGAAAACGGTCGTACATAATAAGGTACTTAGAGAGATCACCCCTCATTCTGTGCAAATATGAACGATGAGTAGGTCTGCAGCATTGTGCAAATTGATTTACAATCTGCTTACAATGTAGAACAGAGGATAGGAAGGGACGTGTTGGCACGCGGTAGGGCAGGAAACAGTGAGGTGACACCCCGTCTGAGTGGTGGCACAAAAACAAAAGGGGTGTCGGATACAAAGAAGACAAACGGAAAGGGTTGTGGGGGTAAGAAGGTTAGGAACAAAAAAAGAAAGAAAAAATGTAGGGCTGAGTAGAGAGAATGAATTAACTATTCTTCTTTCATTTTGAAATATTGAGTTGGGTTTCTTCGCGACATTCTTCGTTCATTCATCACGTCAGATGCTTCGGCTCGACAAGAAAACCGGGACACAATGAGGGAAAAAGCAATGAGATCATTGTCGCGATTAGATGTTGAACATACATTTCGAGTGTATAACGTACAAAAAAACAAAAACTGTCAAGATGTATTTGTCTAGCGGATGGTGGGATGCGATCATATCTTTCTCTTCATTTCCAAGTACTCACAGTGAGGTCAGTGAATGCAATGGCAACAGGAAACGGAAGCAATGCTTCTTGAGGAGCAAAAAAAAGAGAAGAAGGAAATGAAGAGTATTAATCCAAATTAATAAGCTTCTAATGTTGTCGATACGAAGAGCATCGGAGCTCTACCGGCGAGAAATGTGAATTAAACAAATAAAAACAGTTGACAATAGAGACGGTGTTAAGTCAATAAAATTTTTATATTCTCTCCAGCAATTCACTCCAACAATGAGTGAAAAAGCTTTTTAATATATAGGAAGAGACGAGGAGGGCACATTTGGACAAGCCCGGGGCGTCATTTGTATAATACGGTTTAGTACATGTTTCAACGAATTGATGCGGTGGCAGTAGCGGTTTTGGAAGAAAAATGGCGGAAAGAGAAAAGGGATTAAATTTTGATTTAGTCTCACATGTGAGAGGTACAATTGAAAAGGTTGGAGATGAACTACTTGTATTATAACATTGATCTTGTTGAGGATAATAGAAATTATAGGGATTTCGCTAAAAGCATGATCAATTTTAGGAATGATGCCATAGGATTTATGAAAAACCAGCTATCCGATGGGAAATCACTCTGATCTAAGAACTCATTTTTGAGCTCGGGGTAGATGAAACTTTCAAGTAAAACTTTTTGAGAAGAAAAAAAGCTTAACTCTGAATTTCAGAACTTATTACAAACTGTTTTTCTTTCTCCAGAGATATGTGACAGTAATAAGCCTTGATAATTAGCAAAAAATCACTTACTTACTGTACAGAACCGTTTCATAAATAATGTTTTGTCATCTGTTACATCGTTACGTTACAGTTGCATGTGTGAAAATTGTAATATTACGGTCAGGCAACGAGCATCACCGTCTTGCTCGGACGGTAAGAAAAGAAACAGACGAAGTTTGTTCCTGACCTTATAAATATCATTATTGGCTTCAAACATATGATGTGTAATCATCTGACAGAAGTTTTAGTCTCTGTTGAAATATGCAAAGATAGAACCATATCAAAACTCTCAGGTTATCAATAGTTTTTAGAATTGTCAACGTGCCGTTTTATAAGGGGTACTGAATATTTTCAAATTCCACTCCGTTTTTCATAGGATTACGAACTATCCTTTATGGTTCAGATTTTTTCTTTTAGCTTCATTTTTTGCAGTTTCCTGGATACATTCGTTATTGGAAGACTGTTTCAATTTAAACGCAATTCATATACCTTCATAAACAATTTCACAGATTTTTGATCAGAAATATTGAATATAAAGTAATGCAAACGTATATAAATGGAAAATGGCTAGAAATTATGCATCCCCCGTTTTCTGATCTATTTCTTATTCCGGAAATTAGAAGATGCTATGAGAATTAATAGTTGCATGTTTTTACATGAAATATTCATCTCAAGCGACACCTATATAGTTTTTAGTTACTAACCAAAGACGACTAGCTCATCACATTAAGATAAACCAGAGCACATTTTGTGATTTGCTCAAGGAATTGAAAAATGAAAACGAAAATACAAATAAGGAAGAGGAGAATAATAGATTTAAAAAAGAATGAGACGGCAAATAGAATGAAGCTAATTTTCATCGAGTTGAAAAAGCGGAAAGGCAAAAAAAGAGGAAAAATGTTTTGGCATTCAACAAATATGCAATAAATTGGAAATGTGTGAAATGTGCGAAATGAAAAAAAGGGAAAACCTATCAGTTAAAGAAGGACGCGGAAAATGAGAAATTGTTCCGATGTTTGCATTCCTTATTGCTTTTTCATTTTTCACATTTCAGTTTCTGGTCAAGACTGCCAAAAGACGTTCTGAGGTTTGACAGGTAGTTATCAGGACATGTCTATCATAATTCTCAAAATGACGTTGAGATTGTTCCATTCCATGTGCAATCATGTCTGACCATCATGATATTATCGCACTTCGTCTGACATGAAAAAGTGCAAAGATATACACAAAGAGATCTAAATGCTAAAGATGCTAAAGAGCCGCCCGGGAATGATGCACTTGGTAAAAATAGGGTCTATTTTTCTAAAAGAAGCAAAAAAGACGGAAAAGGGGGCAAATAGCACCCTCTAACAATTCTCTGGTTGTTGCTGTCACTTCAAACACCAAACCCATCATTTATACCATGAGAGAGAAGGAGAAGTTCAAAAAGTTGAAGATTCCTAAAATGCCTACGCTTTTTGAGTGCGCGTTAGGACAAAAGCCGAAACAATCTGATTGACAGGGCCTCCTCACATTCCTCCGGGGACCCCCGGTGGTCTATATGCGTAAAAATGTTGCAGCACTAGTCGGGCACCCCGGTTTTTCGAGTGGGAAGTGCTCCGGACCCACTCGTATTATTATGTTTATTACGTACTATGATGATACGAATCTTCGCGGAAAAACACCAGAAGATATATATGAATAGAGGAGCGTATTTTTGTTGTGACGGGAACCAAATGGGTTATGCCAATAATATTTGGTTATTCAAAAAATTGATAAACGGATATAGTGATTTCATGGGATGACTGGGATTTTAAAGATGTTCTCAGAAATGTAAAATGCAAATTCAAACATTTCAAATTCGAAAATCTATGAGAACGGTATGGAATTATGACAAGTGCATGAAAATGAAAAGCATAGTTTCAGATAAATATCTCGAAGAAGATGAAAGGGACTCTATAAAAATGTTTCTGTTTCTGGAAAACTTAACTATAAATTTGGAAAAATTAATAAAAAGTAGACTATAGTTTTTGAATCAGAATTATTGAGTCGCTGGAGAAGTCAAACTGAAATTTAAAACAGAAAGACCGTAATCAAAACACACTACTATCCATTCTAAGCTGATTATCTATATCGGGATGTTCCTTTGTTATGACAGGTACCAGTTTCTGGAAGATCTTCAAAATATGCAGTTATTCTTTCATCCCATCTGAAAAAATCTCATCAGTAAGTTCACTATTTTGGGCTCACTCATCAAATCCCACATTCCTCCAAATCCGACTTTTGTCAGCTTCATCATTGTCATCTTATGTCTCAATCTAGTTTCTAATCAAAGATCAAAAAATGTCTGCTCATTCATTTAGACTTCCAAAATTAACTCAATCCCAGTGTATCTAACCCCGTAAAGACAATTATCTGTTTGAATCACGAGCTCCGTTCTTCTCTCAATCTGAGGCGACACCGATCCTGTCAATGATAGATAAACAAATTTCTTCGGCAATAGAACCGCAAAATAATCGCCGCCGACCACACAGACACTCTGATCCATTCATTTTTCAAAAATGATTATCTCAAGATCTCTACCTAAATTGTTTATCATATCTCTGCTTATTGGAGTGCTCGGAGTTACCGATGGTCAGTTTTTATATTTCGAATAAGTCTTGAGAATGGTTTTCAGCGAGTTCCTCAATGTATTCAAGACGTCGGACACCTAGTGAAAGAGTGATGTCTATAATTCGGCCAAGGATGTTCCAAAATCCAGAATATAGAAGTGAGTTTTGTTTATGGTCATAATACAACGGAAAACTGGGAAAATTTAAACAGGAAGCCAAACCATTCAAAAATCCATTCAATTGAACCCAAATCGAGCCCTTCCTTGTTGCAAGGATGAGTCTGGTGGATCCATTTGCAAAAATCTCCGAAGAACTGACATCAAACTATTCACCCAAAAGTACGTATTCTCCCATTTTTTTTCTCCAAATTCTGAGTTTTAGATGTCAAACCGAACCAGATTTTTCTCTAGTTGTTTGCTGTAACTCCTGCAATGAAGCTGGAATTTCGTACAGAAAGAGAGCACAGAAGCAAGTTTATAAAACTATTTTTTATTATTTCAAAGACAGTTTCCAGCTTCTTCGTTGGAACCGCCAATTCCACTAACTGTTTTGACCGTATGAGCCCAGCATACTGTAGCCGTTTTGAAACTGGAGATGATGCCTGGAACAACAAACGGTGGTCCTGTGACACTTCTCATTTCAGACTTGGATTCAGAGTGTGCAGATCTACATGTGGATTCTGTGGTTTGGACTGGATGAATGCTCCGGAAGCACTGAAATGCCTCTAGAAAATAGTCGAAATATTATAATTTAATAATTTATTGAAAATAACTTAATTGTTACATTGTTTCCCTAATTATGGTTCCAAAATTGGTAAGTCGAGTTTATGACTTCCATTGGTGATGGTGAAGATGTCGTTGTTGTACTACTATAAAATTTCACTCTCCATCTTCGTTTTTCTTCTGCCACTGGTTGAACACGACAAGCCTAAAAAGATTCAACCAATTTCCACATTGCAAATAAAAAAACACAATAATAAAAGCGAACCTGAAGCGCATTATCCAAAGTGTACTGGACGACGCTAAAATTGCAGTACCCACACGATTTACGACATGTACGGAAAGCAATTTGAGGATTTTCTCCATCACAAGACCACGTGTTATGCGGCTCAAAAACGTCCGTTTTGTTGACATATCTGCAAATGGGCAATTGAAAAATAAAAAGATTTCATGAAGAGGGATTGGCTCAACCTGTCACAGAATTTGGGCCCGTATCTATCAAAACAATGCTCAGACACAAGTGAACGAGCAATCAAATCGTAAGCCATGCCAATTCCGTCAATATTACAAGATGAACAACATTGAATCAATCTGAAAATTGAAATTGACGGAAAATTTGTTCACTTGAAAAGTATAATATTGGGACAAAGTTATAAACGTATCTCATGTTTCAATACATTAGCACAATTCCATTTAAGTAGAGAGAACCATGCAACGAGGACCTTATGATTCTCTCTTATATCAGAAAACTGAATGATATATCTGAAAGTGTATTCCGTGCTAAAACAGCTAAAACAAAGGAACTTTGAAGACATAATTGATACCCAAAGAACTTCTCAAGAAATGTGAAAATATATGAAAACAAAGAGTCAAAAATAAAAATCCTCAAAGGTAAAATGATTATTATCAGGAAACATTGAAGTTCTACGATTATCAATTTCTTTCATTAATTGTGTTAGTAATGCAGTTTTTACCATATCGCTGAGCAATCATCAAGTGCAAATTCAATACAAATGATTTCAAAGTTATAGATTCCGTCAAAGGTTATTTTTTCATACTTACCTGAACTCCGCATCAGAATTACATCTCTTGGCGAACATTCTTGTGTTTTGATGCATTAGTTTGGAACACGCAGCTGAACCGAGATGATCTCGACAACACGGAGGTTTAGTCGTATAACTTGTTACTGAACAATACAAAGTTATCGAAAATAAAAACTTCAAAAACCAACCTGCTGAAGAAAACAGTGCTAGAATCAAAATAACAACCAACATCAATGAACACTGCACTAGGAGAACGTTGATAAAAATCGAAACCGGAGTTAAAATTTCTCGGGCATTTGCCTTTTATGAAATCGCCACTGCTCAGGCCTACCGCCCAGTTTTGACACATTTCCGTATTTGTTTTTCGTAATTTTCACTTTTTTCCCCTTCTCCTCCTTCCTAATTGTCGTCATTTGTTTCGTTATGCTCGACTTTCCGGCATCTAATGCTCAGACGTGTTCAAAAAATCAGAGGGTGTGACTTTTTTATTCAAAAGAACGGAAAAAGAGGGTAAACCATTTTTGTTGGGTTGTTAATCATCACGTGGTGATTACTGACAGAGAAACATTTGTAGGTTAGTACTTTGTTTTCAAGGAAAGCAGAAACTCACTCCATACATACTGCGGGAACGTGTTATGGATAATCTTACAAACATTTGGAACGGGAAGTTTTTTTTCAAGTTTAGTAGCATTTTTTTAATAAACAGCGGAAGGAAGTGCATCTAATTACAGAAAATATTGGAGAATGGAGATGAGGTCAGCATAATAATTTAATAAAAGTTTGTGTTAGCTGCATATATATAGTCAAAGAACAGTTCTCAAATTCACCGTACCTTTTGAATAATAGAACTCATCATTCAATTGGTACCTTTAAGTAACATTAGTTATATGCATATATAATTTGTTTGGCAAAACATGTGATCTATGGAAAAATTGGGTTGATTATTTAGAAACTGATCTCCTCCAATTGTACTTCTTCACCAGCCATTGAAGCAAATGACAAAGCAGGTCCCTGTCCAGCAGCTAAAATTGAGTCAATTACATTTTGAAATTCTTCAAATTATTTTATTACCTCGTCGAGAACGAGACTGTGCTTCTTGTTTCTTGAGTTGGTAGGTCTGACGGAATGCGCAATGACGGGAAAGAATAGTGCTGTTGAATGTTCCAATATCTGCCTTGGTGAGCTCATCTCCAACATTGTAGGTTTCACGGACAACTCTTGTTTGGGCGTAGGCAACTTCTGGAGCCATAATCTGAAAAACCTGGGATTGTCACTAATTATCATTTTACGCGATTCATACATCAATGTTTCTGAGCATCTCAATCAACATTCTTGGGTTTCTGATTTTGGTTCTGTCCAATTCCTTGACGAAACAGCGGTTTCCAACAGTGTCAACAATAGCAGTGAGATTCTAAAACTTATTTTGGTGTCTGAATGAGAAGAATTTAAAAGGGGCTGACCTGCTTGAAATCATGGAGGAAGATGGCTGGTCGGTTAGATCCAAACTTTGGGACATCAATCTTCTCGTACGAATCGTTAGCGTTCACTTCAACATTTTGAACCAAACGCTCGGTCATTCCACGGTTCGAGAAGGTAGCCGCGTTCCATCCATGGTATACTCCTTTTTGGTAGGCAACGCTGGAAAAAGAGCATGGATGATCTTTTGTTAGTTGAATGCAGAGAAACAACACATTCATAAAATTAGGAATCGCCGAAAGACCCTATCTGGAACAAAGAACGTACCTGATGAGTCCTTGTTGGTAGAGGAAGAAAGAGACCAAGATGACGAAACTGAAGATGGCAATGAGTGTGAAGGTAAGCTTGGTGCAACGGCGCATTCTAAAAAATCACTTGATGTAAGAAGTTTCTTATTCTCAAAATTTGTACCTGCGAGCATTCACAGCGTTTTCGTAGTCAGGTGGAGATGGAGATGGGGTACGGGCCAATGGTGATGGAGAAAGACGAATGATGGAGAGTGGTCCGAATGAAGAACTTCTCTTCTCCTTTGGTCTGTCGAAGTTTCCTCCCTCCATCGGGACCCATCCACAGTTACTGATGTGCTTCTCCTCATCAGCTTCGCAGACGACAACCTGCTAAACTCAAGTGTGTTAGTTTAAACGAGTTATACCTAGACTAACTGAAAAACTCAAAACATCTAAAAAGCGCACTAAAACTCTCAACAAATTATACCTTTGGGGTGTCCTCCTTGACGCCTTCGACAGTTTTCTTCTCGGTGTCGGTTTCGGTCTTAGTGAAGATCGTCATCTGAAAATTGTTGGTAAACGGTTAGTGAAATCACGAATGATGTATACCGACAGGTGCGAGTGACCACCAGAGGAGGCAAGCATAAAACAAACAGTCAAAAGGGGGAGAGAGAATCGTATACAATTTGTTATATTTAGGAGTCACTGTTGGAACAGCAATGTCCTCCAGGTTATTTCAAAAATAGAATCGTCACTAAAAACGATTGGTTAGAAGCTAGAGAGAGGTTGAAAACTGAATGAAAACCACAAAAGAGGACGAGCACTTGACCGAATTAAAAGCACGGAAAAGTGAATTCGAGGCGTCCAAAAAATAAAGGGGAGGAGCCACCTCAGGGATTTACAGAGAGCATCATTAGCCAGATGGACTCAATTGCGGAAATGGATTCCGCGAAAAATTCGAATGAAGTTCCACAAAAAAAGTTCGTGGAGCCACTCTTGTGTAATTTCATTCATTTCGACCTCTGAAAAGAAAGTAGGTCGAAAAGCTTTATTTTCCACCCACATGAGAAGAAATGAGATTGAATGGAAAAATTCTGTGAAATGCTTCGGATAACTCGAGGTCTTTTTTATGATCACGCTCTCCAAACCAATAAAAAGTGATGTGAAAAATATGGAGAATGAATGAAAATTTTCAAATGAGCGTTTACACAAAATGATGCATCGTACTGCTGGATGGACTGATGACGAGCTTATTCTGATTGGAAAAAAGGTGGGAAGAGCGCACTATAGAAAACAGGATGAGGGAAGCCAATGAAAACAATAAAAAGTTCTTCTTATTGGCCAGCAACAGCGGAAATCGTACTGGCATTGTACGACTACTTTTGTTGTCATTGCAGTCATCGTCAGCCGTGGTACTACAATACAATAGAGTAAGGAAGGTGGACAAAACCACCGGAACACACCCTATTGAAATGAAAATGTTCGGATTGATGAGGAAGGCCCATCCGGTGAAATCGAAATCAACTTCGATTATCAGTGAACTGACATGTTCGCCATAAGTGGTTGATTTACTCAAAAAAGGGGCGGGTATAAGTTGTGAGAGGTGAAGAGGGCCACCCTTCTAAATACGAACAGCAAGAAAGAGAGAGTGTGTTGGTAGCTCCGATGGGTCATTCTGAGGCGGAAGTGCGCAATACACGTAAATAGTGTTGAGAGAATAGAGGTGAGGGAACGAAGTGAGTTGAGGATAGGATAGAAGGGACGCGGAAAACAGTAAAAGATGGAAGTGTTTACCGTCCGTCTTGTCACCCTTTCAGTTTGTGCATACTGTTTTCGGGGAGAGCAGAAAGACTAATGAGAAGATGCAGCAGCAGGTGTGATGAGTTCCGATGGGATTATAGGATTTGGCGTGATCCTACTGAACCTAAAAGTGAGTAGTTCCAAAAGCAGAGTGCTTTAAGGGCTGAAGTTTGAAAAATGAGTTCTTTTGAGGAGGGAATTCCGAAAGAGATTATTATTATGAAAAAGACAAATGGAACGAGCTTTAGGAGCTTTGAAACAAAGTTTTGTAGAGGAGGAGTTTAAAAAAGTCTTTGAAGTAGAACAGAAGAAAAAGAATGAGAAAGACAAAGTGGAATCTTTTCTGGGGTCATAACGTAAAGTTTGTGCAGCTGTGGTCCGCTCCATTTCTTGATTAAAAATTTAGAGACGAACTCTTTTTCATTTCTTCATTCCAAAGTCAGATGGACCTTTTACATTTAATTGAAATGTGAAGAGTGAAGATTAAAAAGATGGAGAAAATGGGACCAGAGGAGACAGAAAAAATTTAGAAAAAAGATCTTATGGGCCTCATCTACTTGAAATGTTCTCCATAGGAATTTCCGCCTGTTTTTCCTCATATTTAATCCCAAAAATAGAGCATAGGACTGAATTAAAACAAGAAGGAAGGATAACTCTCGTTGGTGACTCTGTTTCAGATTCACGATAGTTAGCATGTTACTTTTGTTGATATAACAAGATCCAAGATGAACGGGATTTGAAACAACCAAGCCTAGCGGCAAATTGATCTGAACAATATGCCAACGAACTTTGATAAGCCATGTTTTTTGAATGGTACTCTATTTCAACCTCAGTTATTTTTCGACACTCTTGCACTTTAATTGTTGTTTACATTGACTATGCATTAAAAACGAACACGTCAGACAGAAAAACAAGTGACATCGCGGAAGAAAGTGTTTACCGAAAAGTGGACAGTTAAAAGAAGAGTGGCGGCTTAACTGTAATGGTTCTGACCATAATCAGACATTGAGAGAATGGTCAGAGAGCGTAAGACACAAAAACGATCGTGACCAAATAACCTTTTTCGATTGTGCATTGCGGATAGAGTATTGGAATGGTCACGAGAACAAACAGCCAAGGATGCGGGGACCGATTGCAAGAAGCGTCGGACACCAGCAGCCGGCCCTGGCGGACGGCTAGTTGCATCCTCCGCTAGTTGTTTTCGGAAAAGGACAAGAGCCTCACGGCTTTTTTCGGTGGTCGCCTCCTTGCCTTTCTTCTATCGGTTGCATTTTAGGACGACTGGCTCCCCTTTCTCTTCATTTTCTCTCTCTTCGCTCCTCATTCGGTTCACAATCAAACAGATGACCTTTTTCTTCATCTTTTTCTCATTTTCTCATGGTCATGAATAGTTAGATGAGAATTCCGACGGAAGGTTATTTAATCGAAAAGATGTCGTCAATGGAATTGGAAAAGCGAACTTTTGATGAGAAGGAATACCCGATGAGCTCTTCAGAGGAGAACATATGGGACCGAAAAATAAATTAATTAGTTGTTTTTCAGAAAATTTTTTTGCTATTAGTGAAAATCATCTTTTTTGTTGATATAATATTTTGGATCTCGATGTACAATACGTAATTTTGAAAAATAACCAAATTTCTCTAAAAGACTGGTTTTCAAGCTCTAATTTTTTTTTCTGAAAAACAACTAGTCTTTGCATAGAAAAATTGACTCATTTTTTCAAAAAATGAAAAAAGAAAGCTTGGCAATTCTACATGACATTCCTTTCTCAATGGGTTGGTATACTTCCGGTGGTAGGGAGTTATAAACATATCCCCCAACTTGGAAATAACGACTGGACTAATGTGAAATGGGAACAAGTTGGAGGAGAGAAAAGTACACAGAACGTTCAAGATGAAAGCCGTTTATTTGAATAAATATAAAAAAAATAAACAAATAATGAAAACTTAGGCTTGGTCAAAGTATGGTTTGAACGGAGCGAGGATGAGGTCCTTCACTTTCTTCAAGTTCTCAGCTTTCAGGCAGGATTCATGGTCTCCATCAATCTGAAATTAATTCTGATGAACTCACGGAGTTGAATTATTTTGTAACATACCAAATAAGTTTCGATAGGCTGGAGAGAAAGCTCATCGAATCCATTGCAGGTCATTGATCTTGAAAGCTCCTCATTCAAGTCCACTCTGAAAAAAAAACAATTTTCCTGGATAAACAGACCTAGTATTCCCACCTGACAGCTTTTTTGAAAGCAGCGTCTCCCAGTTGTTTACTCTTGAATAAGTACAACTTGGTGTCCGAGACTGAAGTTTTGTATTCTCTGAGAAGTTGAGCGAGTTTGATCTGTAAAATAAAAAATAATTTGGAGAAGGAAATCTCATCAGAATATTTTTACCGCTCTATCAATTCGATGTTCACTATCTGGTAAACCGGAGAAGACGTACTGAAATAGTTTTTATCAGAAAACTTCTTATCTATCTGACTTACTGTGATGAATTGTTTGATATTCTCAATGTCCAGTTCATTCGTTCTGAGCACCCATGAGTCAAATAACATCACGAATGGAATATCATATCCCCAGATCTTCAGCTCTGCTACAATTTCACGGCTCATTATTCCTCCCATTGAATGTCCCATAACAAAGATTCTCTTTCCATTGGCATGAGCAGCAATCTGGAATGAAAATTATTGAAGGTGCTAGAAAATAGTCTTGTTATTACTTCTTGAGCATAGAAATGAGCTAACTCTCGCAAATCTCTGGATGGATATTTCAAGTCAAACTCAATTCCATATAACGACACATTTTTGGGGAATACTTGCAAGAACGAATAATATGGATAAATTGTTCCACCAATTGCATGAACCAAATAGATGCTGACTTTGGAGTTTGGAACCTAAACAGAGAAGCATTGAAATAATCTTTCAGACTAAAACAACTCACTTCTCGCAGTTTTGTAATCACGTTCGGAACTGTTGACGTTGGTTTTGTGACTGATTTAGATAATGTCGCGCTCAAATCTCTTAGGTTTGAAGACTGAAGAATTTCATGAGCCTTGACTTCAAATTTCAATTCTTCAGTCAGACGATGAGCCAGTTGAATCGATGTCAAAGAGTTCCCACCAACTTCTGTGAACTTTTCAGTCATTTTGGTTGGACGACCAAGAATTTCGGCAGTCGCCTTAGTAACCTGAAAATTAGTAATTTTCAAAATGTCATAAACTGTTTTATCCTCACCTTCTCTTCCAATGAGTTTTCCATAGTCACCATTTCTCGTTTGTATGATTTCCGAATATTTTCAAACGCCTGTAACAAAGCGTTTTTCTCAATTTTTCCACTTGAATTAAGCGGCATTTTGTCGATTTGAATAAAGTGGTCAGGAATTTGAGTCTGATTTTTGAGCCGGCCAAGCAGATCGGAGTGTTGAAGATTTGTAGAAGGCCGAACCAAAAAAGCAACAAGCATTTGATTAGTGTATATAATAGCAATTTGAAGCAAGCCTAAGCATATAAGAAACTCCTTCTCCAGTTCAGCCAAGTCTATCCGAACACCTTTCCATTTGACTTGATTATCAATTCTACCAATGAATTGAACATGCCCTGATCTTGCATCAACAATATCACCAGTAGAATAAAATTCAGCAAATGATTCTCCAGCGGCATCAGACTTCAAATATCCACGAGCCAAAGACACTCCTTGAATTTGCAAATCTCCTCTGATATAACCATTATTAATTTTGAATTTTTCGTTTTCCATTGGTTGTCCCAATCTGGATCCAATATTGTCTGTAGACAGCTTACAACGATTTGTCAGCGACCATATACATGTCTCTGTTGGTCCATAAATTTGGATTACTCTCAATTTTGGGAACATTCTCAAAACTTTCTGAAGCACAACATTTGATACGGTTTCCCCACCAATGGTCACAGTCTCAACGTTTTTTAACCTGCTTATTGTTTCGGTGTTAAATCCATTGAACACGGCGGCCGGTAAGAAAACGTATTGACACTTTTGAAGTTTGTCGGTTATTGTTGTTGAGTGGTCGGGAGAAATGAGAAGACCACCATTCAACACCGATCCGAAGATGTTTGAAACACTGACATCAAACACTTGTTTAACAGAGTCGAGAACACGCACTTGTTCTCGGAACATGCATTGTTTTGTGGCTGATGTCAGAAATGAGGAAACTGACTGTTCGTCCATGAATACTCCTTTAGGGACTCCCGTAGAGCCACTAGTAAAAATAGTGTAAATACCACCAAAGCGGGTTCTACTTTGGTAGTTTCTCAGTTTCAAAGGTTGATCCAAACCACCAAAACTTAATTTCAGATTTATCTTTTCTTCAACGTACAATTGACGTTGTTTCGGCCACTCCGTGCCAATTGGCGCGTACGACACTCCTAAGAATGAGCAAGCAAGAAGGGCAATTGGTGGTCTAATCGAATCCAGACCAATTATTTCATCTTCCCTTAAGCTTTTCCCATACAGCACTTGAAACTGTTTTTGAATGTGTCTAGCCACACTCTCAATTTTTTCAACCAGCTCCGAGTAAGAAATGGTGTTTGATGAGAGCAAAAGTGCACTTTCCGTAAATAGCTTCCAAGAGGTCAACAAGTCAATTTGGAATAGCGAGGAAGGGTAGTCGGCTCGACAAATGGGTATAATTTTGTTGTCTGCTCTTGAAAAGTTCAGCTTTTTCAAAAATATTTCCGAAAACATGTTGACCGTCTTCTCAAAATACTTTGAACTATTGTAGTCAATTGAAATAACGGAACCGGTTGGAGTTTCATCAATAGTGAATGAGAAGTCAAACGCATTGTTTAGGGAGAGGTGCTTAATCTCACATTCAGCACCTGGGATTGAAACGGTTGGATAATCAAGTTTCTGTCTAAAATTGAAGTATACAGAAATTGAATTCAATTCTCCGCTTCGTTCGACAATTTTGTGGAATGGTAAGGTCGAAAACTTCCGGCTAGTTTCCAAATATCTGGAAACAACGTTCAGGATGGCTTCAAACTGGTTTACATCATGTGGAATGCAAGCTTTGAATAATGAATTATTCATGAAATATCCAATGAGCTCCGAGTTTTCAGAATTTCTTCCAGAATTGGCGAAAGCCAACAGCAGTTTGTCTTGCCCTGTAAATATCCGCACACATTCACAGAACACTGCAAAACATACTTTGTAAAGAGTGGTGTTCTGGTTTTTTGACATCCTTACAACATTAGACCAAAGCCTTTCTGGAATCTTCTTGATAAACCTCATATGGTTTTCTTGCAAGCCATTCGATTTATCGTAGGGAATCACAGTATGACTGTTATCTATGAAGTACTTCCTCGCTTCTTCCAACAAATCTTCTATTTTTCCCACATTCTGTGTTTCGTGTACTGCCACTTTTGCAATCATTTGACGAGACTTCTTTGGGAAATCAGTTCTACCTCCGTAAGCATTGTAAAGGCTGTTTATAGTGTCAGCAAAAACAGTCATCGACCAACCGTCCGTGAGAATATGATGCTGATTGAAAATGATGTGAATTCGTTTGTTATCACAACCTTCCGCAATTCGTACTCGTAATGGCGTCAGTTTTCCAATTTCGAATGAATGATTATGTTCTTGAGAAATCGCTTCCGTGAGATTGTATCTCTCATCCAAACTGTGAAAACATTCGGTCAGGGAACAAACAGATTGGAGTGGAGGGTTTGAGTTTTTGAAGATTGTTCGATAGCTGTTCTGATAAGCTATCAGCGACAGAATGGCATATTTCAGATTTTTCCAACAGAACTCCTCGGAATAGTTCATGGCGATTTCAAAAATGACATTATACCTTGACGTAACATCGATTTGTCTCAACATAAACATTTGCATCTGAGAATGTGCTAATGGAATATTCTCATAATCAATCTTGACAATTTGAGATGGAAAACTGGAAAGAGTCTCTGACTTTTCAATGAACTCTGCAAAACTATTCAGTGTTGAATTTTCGAAAACAGCATTGACATCGATTTCTTTACCAAACTGCTTTTGAACTTGCCATACTACTTGGAGAGCACTTAGAGAATCACCACCAAGGTTAAAGAAATTGGAGTCGTCAGCAATAATTAGAGATGAACCGAGTGTTTCTTTCCAAATTTGCTTAACTGTTTCTTGAATTGATTCTTCTGTTGGAATACTCTTGATTTCTTCCGAATGGTAGTTTTCTTGAACTTCGTAACTGTTTCGGTGGTAGTTCAAACTTTTTACAGCAATCCCAGCAGGTATTTCTGATGATACAAAAACTGAGCCATTCAGGTCACTGAAAAAACTTGTTTCTAGAACTTTCTCGAGCTCATTTGAAGTCATCATGAAAGTTTTTAGCATTTTCTTTGTGGAAGAAGATGAAGTTTCGTACATGTTACTTCCAGATAGTGGCGGGAGCGCCAAAGTCAAAATATTTTTGACATAATTAAGTTTCTCTCGAGCAATAGCCTCCACGAAACAATTAGCACTTGCATAATCTGAATTTCCAAATATTGGAACGACGGAGCTGAGAGATGAGAAACAGATGAACTTTCCAACATTTATCTTCAGTTCTTCAAGGCTCTCCAAAATACTCATACTTCCGTATGTCTTGGCTGACATAACTTCAGATTGGCTGTCAGCAGTTTTATTGTGGTTTGAAGTTGTTTCCTGGCCAACACAATTGATGACAAATTGGAACTGATTGGCACCACAGTTTTTCAAAAGCTTTAACACATCATTTTGGACTCTTACGTCGCATTGATAGTTTCCAGAATTACGAGACACGTCGATCACTTTGATGTTGAAAGAATGAAGCATATCCGTGACAATCCGTCCCACAAATCCTGATGCTCCAAATACTAGCGCTTGGCTTGAAGTGAAGATCCTTGAACCAGGTGGATGAGTTCTTGGAATTTCAGAGAATTCGTGTTCAAAAACTGCGGTGGATGTGATACGAACATATAACCCGTTGACTTCGAGAGCCAAACGAACTACTTTTGATTCCTCCAATCGTTCGAAATTTTCAACATACTTGATGACTGCTCTTGATATTAATTGGTGACAACGGATCAGTCCCAAAACCAAGTGAACACTCGGGGAATCAGACATGGCAATGAAGATTAAGGTGTCCTCGGAAGTTGACGCTTTCAAAATCTTTTCCACCTCAAAGTAATTTCTGTGAAGATCACTGGACTCGTATAGTTTATGGACAACAGGTGGTCTTATTCCATTCTTTCCAACCAGAGAGTGAACTGGAAGATTTAGCAAATTGGCTGGCTTGTCAACTTTTTTCCAACATTCAGTATATAGTCTGAACCGTTCGTCCCTCACTTGGTTTTTTTGAATCCCATTTTGGTCTTTGTTGAATATTTTCTCATCGAAACAGTAACCAGGAGCATCCCCATCAATTCTAGTCTTGATGATCATTCTACTAATGTTCACTCCACAGTTCCAGAGATGTCCAACACAATCTGACAATGATTTTCTTGATTGTTTTCTTGTTCCACACGTTGGAACAACTACTATTTTTGAGTTTCGCTTTGCCAATAGATTTGATAAAACTCCAGTTGGGCCGACTTCGACTACAACGTCAATGTCAGAATTAATCAAGTAGTCCACGACAAGATCCAAATTCACCGGTTTGGTCAGATGTTGTTGGCAATAAGCAGGACTGAACTGTTGAATTTTCTTCCCGGTGATGCTTGATATTATAGGCAAACGAGATGGCTTCATTTGGTATAAAGAACACAGCTCCCTAAACTTCTCTGAAATTGGGTTCAACATTGTTGAGTGGAATCCATGGCTTGTGTTTATTTCTCGATATTTGATTTGATTCGAAATGAGAGTTTTTTCAAAGGCATTGATTGCATCAACTGGACCAACGACACATTTTGTTATTTTATCCACAATCGCTGAGACTTCAATTTGTTTTGGAAGTTTTTGATCGTAATTCCATACCATGAGCATTCGAGCTTTTTCAGTTTTCGAAATCAGTTTCGAACGTTCAATGAGCAGATTCAACATATCTTCAGCAGACAGAACACCAGCAACTACTGCTGCTGTATATTCTCCAATACTGTGGCCGATTAAAAATTCTGGTTTGAAAACTTGTTTCAAAGTTTCGAAAACTGCTAGACATTGTATGAATATAGCCACCTGGGCGTATTCAGTTTCTTGAATGAAATGCTGATTTTGATTCGGGGGGTACAATATTTTCTTAATGTTTTGCATTCCCATTTTTCCAGCAGTGAAGCATAATTCTTCCACAGTTTTCCTGAAGATGGAGTCTTCTTGGCAAAACTCTTCTGGTAGAATGTTTGCAAACTGAACTCCTTGTGGAGCAAAAAACAGAGCCACTTTTGGATTTCTCATGGCGAATCTGACTCTCGGGCCAGTTGTAATATAATTTTGATTGTTCCTCTTAGTTGAGATCAAGAATGATCGTTCTCCCAAAAACTGTCTATTGTGAACGAGTGTTGACGACAATTGAGATAAATTTAGACGGTCATTCTTCAAATGAGTCTTAATAGAAGACATCATTAATTTTACTGAATTCTCTGATTTTGCAGAAATCGGCAGAACAAAATGCTTCAGTGATTGAGGTTCTTCAGCCTTAGCTCCATTTTTGATTTTGGGTAGCTCAATGATCATGTGAACATTTGTACCCCCAATGCCAAAAGAGTCAATTCCAATCAGAGAATTCTCTTGAATTTGTGTTTTCTGACAATTGACTCTGAAAAACTTTCCAAATCCGTCGCGGAATTCGGAGAAGTTCACTTGTTCCGGGATTACTCCAGTTTGAAGTATTTTTGCTGACTTGATCAAAGATGCAAGTCCTGAGGCAGCGTAAGCATGACCAATGTTTGCTTTGCAGGAACCAATTTGAAGATTGTTCTTGAAATTGTAAGCAGTTTGAAGGGAATTCAATTCGATTGTATCACCAAGTGTTGTTCCTGTAGCATGACACTCGACATATTGAATCCTTTCTTTTTCTTCGGTTGACAAGCGATCCAGTACATCTGTCATACATCTCAACTGACCGGCTGGGTTTGGGGCCATAAAACTTGCACGAGAAATTCCATCGTTACTCAAGGCAAAGTCTTTTATAACAAGGTGAATGTTATCATTGTCCTTCAATGCTTTTGAGTATTTCTTCAGAACGAGACAACCGACTCCTGAACCACGGACAATACCTTCAGAGTTTTTATCGAACGGTCGGCATATCCCCGATTTCGAAAATATTGTTTTCTTTGCATCTTCATTCCCACTCAATGACTCAGAAACTTCAGCTATTGAGGCAGCTCCAACCAAAGCATAATCGATTGAGCCAGCTTGAATTGACTTCACGGCGTTCGCCACGGCAACAAGTGTGGTGGAACACGCGCTGTACACTGACACCGCTTCGCCCGTCAAGTCTAAACAATACGACGCATATGTTGCCAAGTAATTGTTCATGTTCATCACAAACAGTTTTCTCATTGCATCTTCTTGATCTCCAGGATTTCCATAGTTTGATGGTTCTGCTCCGGCAAAAACAGCGCATTTCAATTCACTTCTTGTCTGCACATAACCAGAATTTTCCAACGCTAAGTATGCATGTTGTATGAACTTTTTCACTTGAGGGTCCAGCATTTTAGCATCTTCATCAGTTATATTGAAAAACTTGTTGTCAAAACCAAAAGCAGATTGTAGGAAATTAGTGGATTTTTCAGTAGAAACAATTCCATTCAGTAAGTTCTCCCAAAACTCCTGAATGTTTGATGCACCAGAAAATTCTGCACTCCATCCAATCACAGCGACGCGATCATCATTCACATTTTTCTCAAGAGAAGGTTCTTTTTCCGCTGACGGATATTCTGTTGGCTTCAGTTTCAGTAAACTGGTAATATACTCATCCAATCTCTCATAAGTTGCATGTTCAAACATCTCAGACACAGTCAACTCCAATTCAAGATTTGCGTTCAGAGTATGCCGCAGGTTTTCCATGCACAAGGAATCTATACCAAGGTCCATGAACGGTACTTGTTGTTTTGATTCCATGTCCTTGATTCCCACAATTTCCAGAAATATCTCTTTGAAAGTCGACTTTTTCTTGGGTTTAGAGATCGTTCTTTTTTTGATAAGATTATATAGGAAATTTCGTAAATGTGGTTGACGTGCCACGATTTCTTCAAAATCTCCGTCGAAAACAATGATTTGTTTTTTGGAGCTCAACAAATCTGTGGAGAAAACAGACAATCCGTCGTTATTAGTTAATGAATGCCATCCATTAACTTGGATTTGCTTGTTAATCTCATGACATTCTGGTTTTGCTAGCATCCCAACTTCTTTCCAAGGTCCCCAATGAATGACGGTCGATTTCAAACCAGAGGTTTCCAGAAAGGATGTTACCAATCCATTTGCAAAGACGTAATTGGATTGACCATAGGAACCAAGAATAGACGCGATTGAAGATGAAAACACAAAGGTCCCACTTTTCGAACAGAACCTGCTCAGATTCTTTGCTCCTTGGAGTTTTGTCAAAATCATTTCCTCTAATGATTCTCTGGTAACATGTGAGAAAATGAAATTCTGAACAATTCCGGCAAAATGGAAAATACGATCAAACGTTGACTCATACTGGAAGGTAGCAACATCCGATTTCACGTATGTTTTGCCAATTTCGTCATCTACATCTTGACGGCTGATGATGACAGTTTTTCTTGGTTTCAGCTCATTCAGAACAGTCTTACCGATACCTCCAGTTCCACCAGACATCAAAATATTGTCATGATCATTATTTTTCCTGTAGTTCGGAGTTAGTTTTGCCAGTCTCTCAAGATATCGAGTTTCGTTTCTGTAGAAAATGCATTCAAATACACTCTCCTCATTGAATTCATTCTTCAGGTCGTCAATTTGACCAATCGAAACAAATTTGTAAGACAGCAGTTTTTCAGCAGCAAGAGTTCTCAATAATCCAGTCCACTCGGTATGAGATGTGCCGTTTTTGAAGCAGCAAACGATAAGGATCACATGTTGATTTAAGTTAACGTTCCCCCAGAGTTTAGTGAGTTTGAAGAACTCATCGATGCTGTTTGTCAAAGGATGAAAGACAATAATCCCATTGTTGAAGCAAGACACTTCATCCATTTCGATTTTTGGAATCAGATTGAGTCTTCCAATGCAGGCTACACTTCTTATTTGGGCTCCAATTTTAGACGGCTTTTCTTCAAGAACTTTTTCGAAGAAGATATCACGTAGTGTGATATTTTGTTGTTTATCAACCTCATCAGAGAATGGCTTCAATTTCCAATGCAAGTTATTATTGAATACAATCGGTGGCAGATCTACTTTCTGGTACAGCCGGTCCTTGTCGATTGGCACTTTCCCTTCTCTGACAAAAATTTGGCACAGTTTAACCAGTGAATCAAGTCGCTCATCAGTTTTTTCTTTCATGTCATGGAGATTATTAAACACAACTTTTCTTTTAAAGTTGAATACAAGAAAATTTCGATGAACGTGGATTTTTTTCTGGCAGAGACTGAACATGATATCATGCAACGATGCAGATGAGTTTTTCACAAACTCAACAAAATTCTCGACGTAATTTTTCAATGAATTCGAAGTGTGAGCCGACAAAAACATTGGATAAAATATTTCAGTGGACTTTGAACTTTCAGTTGACACATTCCTTGGTTTTACTACAATCGAACAATTCGATCCGGTAAACCCAAAATTATTGATAAGAATTGCATCATCTTCGGCAATCATAGTGTCTTCGCCAACAAAATGACAGTGCATGACACTTTTTCTTATCATTTCAGTTGGACATTGTATATGCAATTGGGCTGTCTTATACGTCGAAAGAGCAGAGAGCAACAAACAACACAGAGAAACCAAACCACTAGAACCTTCTGAATGACCAACATTAGATTTGATGCTGTTAATTAAGCATTCGGAAGATATCAGTTTAGAAACAGCATTCAGTTCTATCGGGTCACCGAGTTTGGTCCCTGTACAGTGGGTTTCTACACCAACAATTTTCACTGTGCTCTCAGATGCTTTTCTCATAACTTCCAATTGAGATATACCGTTTGGAGTGAATAAGGAAGAACTGTTGCCGTTGTGACCAGTAGCCCAGTTGACGATACGAGCAATACTTCCTAATTTTTGAGACTTTGACAAAAGCACAGAACAAACTGTTTCAGATCTTTTGTAGCCATTCGCATTGACGTCAAAAGCTTTGCAGAAATCTTGAACAGTCATTTGAGCATTTCGGAGCACATTAGTAGTCATTTCATGCAGAACTAGATTCACGGTCCCTACAATTGCGTAGTCACATTTTCCAGAACGAATCGCATCACAAGCTGCTGATAAAGCATAAAAAGAAGAAGAACAAGCTGTATCCACTGTGAGGACTGGACCCTTCAGTTTCAACCAATGTGCTACCCGACCAGCCAGAGCAGAATTAGAAGTCCCGCCACTCCATTCTGCTCTGGGATCTTCAACACCATGGGCATAGACAACATGAGAAAACTCATACGTTGAACAACCCACAAATACTCCTGTTTTGCTGGGCAAGCTAGAAATTAGCAAAGAGTCTAGCAGTTTGGCGACACTGGTTAGGAGCAAGCGTTGTTGAGGATCGATAAATGCAGCTTCACTTGGTCGAATTCCAAAATATTCTGGATCCCAAGACCGAGAATCTACATCAAGCAAAGCAACACGAGAGCCATTCTCTCGAACGAAGCGATTTTGAAGCTGTCGATTCACTTTGTTGGTTTTCAAAAACTCCCAACTTTCACTATTTGTCGAAATTTGATTATAAGGAAGCGTTATATCAAAGCCTACTATTTCAATCTCCGATTTCGTCGATTCCAATTGTTCGGAAGAATTTGGAGTTGGAGTTGGAGTTGTAATTGGCACCAGTTTGAGAACCACAATCGTCATATTCCGAACTTCGCAAATCACTTGATCACCAGCGAACAGGATGACATTGACTTGAATGAATTTATCCGTTTCCGATGTGATCACAGTTTGAGCATGCAGATTTGGCAGTTTGAAATCTTTTTCACTTCTCAACGTGACAGTTCCCATCGCGACTGGCAAAAAATAGCTGTCAGGACGTCGTGGGACGACACTTGCTGTGATTGTATGCATAGCAGAATCAATAAGTGGCCAAGCAAATGGAGAAAGTTTCAACTGTGAGAAACAACGCTTGTCCGATCTTTTTGCAGTATCCATTCTTCTGAATCCACTCTCATATTGTAATCCGTTTCGATAAAGAGTTTCATAAAAATCGTGAACGTCAAACGATTTCTCGTCATCTCCAATTGTTTCAGGTTTTAATGAATCTTCTTTCACGGCAACTTTGGCAGAGCAAACGATAATTGATTTGACCACAAGTTCAATTGTCATATCAGAGTTCCAACGCATCTCAAAATCTTTGCAGTCTTCTATGTACCACGGCTTCACAAATTTGACGTTTTTGAGCACTAAGTCCAAGCCAGGAGCCTTGAGTTTGACTAGCTGGTCAAGTTTGAACATCTGGTATGCTCCAGCAACAATGATTTTTCCATTGAGGCGGTGACCTTCAAGAACTTCAAACTCATCGTTTTGAATTGTATCCTTGACAACAACCGGAAACTGGACTAGAAGCGCATCATCATTTTCATCACATCCATAAACTTTTGGCCAAGAAACGTTCAATCCGGACTGTTCTAATTCCAAACAAGCTTGAACAAGGCTTTCCACATCCGAATCTTTTTCTTTGCAAGTTTGAACAATTCTGTGTTTTGAGAGCTCAGCTGGTTGGATGATTCTCTTGACAAACGTCGCCAAAACAGCTGCTGGCCCAGCATCAATCCACACTGTCACTCCTTCATTTTGTAATGTCTCCACACAATTGACAAACCTGTAGAACGTACGTATGCAACACTTCATTAGATAAAATCTTACTTGACGGCAGATACAGTATGCTTGATGATGTACGCCTCCGAGAACGTGTTTATAATTTGTCCAGTTACATTGCTGACCAAAGCCGTTGCCCCTATTCGGAAAACAATGTTGCTTAAGCACTCGCGCAGGGAGGAAAGATGTCTCTCTTCGATAAGATTGGAGTGGAATGGGTACAGTTGGTTAACGTAGGTGCCTTGTTTACCTAAAGGCCGAGAAATGTTGAGAGGACAGTAAGATATAATCAACTTACCTTGACCTTTCACGAATGCTAATGCCTTATCTAGCTCAGGTTTTGTTCCAGCAAACACAACTTGTTTTGGACTGTTGATAGTGGCTACACAAACTTTGAATTTACGAAGAACATCATCTGCAATTTCCCTCTGAACTGCTAGCAGAGCTCCCAGACCCGCAATATTCTCCATAGCTTTTCCACGTTCCACAATTAAACGTAGACCATCTTCAATTGACATAATGCCAGCAAGAACACCTGCAACCAGTTCTCCAACGCTGTGACCTAAATAATAATCCGGTACTATGCCAAAGGACAACCACAGCTGCGCAGTAGCATATCCGAAACAGAACATAATCGGTTGCATATGCTTGGTTAATTGTAGCTGTTTGTAATGGTCCGTATTGAATAGAATCTCCCATAGGCTCACTTCTCCTTGTAGGTACTCATCGCATTTCGCAAGACAAGATTGGAGAGTTGTTCTGAAGACTTCGTAGTTTTCAACCAATTGTCTCCCCATCAATGGGTATTGAGATCCTTGTCCGGTCAGCATTAACACACATTTTGATCTCTCTTGACACGGTTTCGCTTGTTGCGGAGTGATAGCTTGGATTTTTGTGATGGCATCTGAAATTGAGGTTCCAACCACCGATATTGCATATGTCCCAGATCCCGGAAGAGTTTTCCCAGTTTCCAAACATTTTACGGCTTCCTTTTTGGCATTTTCTAAGGTTTCCTTATCATCGAAAAAGATATTCACTCCAAAGAACGGGCAGAAATCATTGGATTTATTTTTAGCTTCGGTTGAATCTTCTTGGGAATTTTCCGTTTCTTTTTCAGTGATTTTTTCAAATACATGATTTGCCAGCTTTTCAAGTGTCGAGTAATTGTAGACATCCGAAAGGTTCAACTCGGTTTTGAACGTTGCATTTATAAAATTCAAGAATTCCATTAAAAGCCTGGAATCCAATCCAATATCCATAATATTCTTGTTATTTTTCAGTTTACTTGGGGCACATTTGAGAATTGATGACACCTTTTCTTTGAGTAACTCCAAGACTTCCTCCTCATCTTCAACAGCCACATTTATGGAAATCTCTTCAAAATCATCAGATTGTGACGGAGTAGATTCGATTGCTTTCGTTTTCACTGAAACATCTTCAAAAGGAAGAATGCCTTTGCAGATAAGATCTCTTGGCAAGTCCATGCGATTTTTCAAAATAACATCCCAGTCAATATTGGCAACCATGATCAACTCTGGTTTCTTCTCGATGCAAGCTTTCAGATACTTTAGAGCATCCTTATTGTGCTGTCCCAAGAATCCGAGATCTGCCAGAAATTTCCGAACTTGAGGGTTGGTTGCCATTCCAGTATCAATCCAATTTCCCCATTGAATAGCACACCCTGATTTTCCTTCAAGGCGACGACGTTGAACTTGATACTCCAAGTATGCATTTGAGACTCCGTAGTTCAATTGCCCTTCATTTCCACAGGCAGCAGTGAAGGAGGACATCATGATGAAGTTTTCAATCTTAAATCGTTTTTATTGAATGAACTATGAAGAAATTCGAAAAAAAAAACCAATTTGCTTACTTTATAGCTAAAATGTTTTTCAACATCTTCCAACACTTGGACTCCGTCAGCTTTTGGCTTGAAAACTTGATTTAAACTGTCTTTGTTTTGTCTTTCAATCTTCGAATCCTTCAAAACACCAGCAGAATGGATAATTCCTGTTACATTCACATTTAAACGAGTCAGTTCTTGAATAAGAGTTTTCTTGTCACTGATATCAGCAGCAATAGTGTGGACCTGAAAAACAATAAAAATGTAACTCACAGCCTATCAATTTTTGTTCTGTTACCTTGGCGTTCCAAGTTTTGATTTCTGCCAAAACCTCGCCACTTGGTTGTCTTCTGCTAATCAGAATGACATTTTCTGCTCCGTTGTTTGCCAAGAACTTTCCGATTTCAAAGCCGATTCCACTCAATCCACCAGTTATCAACCAGTTACCAAAAATAGCTGTGTCAGAGTCGATAAAACTGACTTGTTGAATTTTTTGGTCCCATTCGAAACTGATCAAAGGGTGCTTCTCAGATGCAACTGTTTTCATAAAAGCTCTGGCAATAGAATTTCCAAGGCTGAACTTGTTTGAGATGGCAAAACGACACTGAATCTTGCATTTTGACAAGGATTTCACAAGATTGAGAAGTGTCATGTAGAGTATTTCTACTGAATCTTCGAAATTGTCCAGTGAAACTAAGATGTTGTTTGTTATAACGAAGTGTTTTTGTAGATCTTTCTCTTGTCCACCTTCCGGATTTAGTTCGAGAATTGTGTTGTTTGATTTTTGAATTTGAAGCTTGCTGCCAGACCACACTAAAGTGAAGGTGGGTTCAAAAGTATCCTGATTTCGGTCGGTCAATAAATAGGATTGATTCAAAACTTCAAAAATAGGCTCGTTGGGCTTTTCTGTCACAGTGCCATTGGTGAGTAAAATTTCTTGAACTGCTGGAGCAGCTGGCGCAGAAATACTCTTCTTCCTGACAATATGATCTGACAGTTCATCAACATTGGGGTAATCAAATACATCACTAGCAGTGATATCATCTCCTGGGAAATACTTCTCATTCAATCGGTTTACAAAATCCACAATAGAGAGTGAATCCATTCCAAGTTCAGTGAAACCTTTGGAGTTCAAATCTTCAGAAGACAACGTTTCAGTAGCCAAGTCAAAAACTGCAGCTGAGACTTTTCGACGAACCTCTGATCTGTCAATTGTGGTGTTTTGGTTTTGTTTTTCAATAATTTCGACTGATGAATTCTGAGATACTATCGGAATTTTGTCCTCTTCTTCTCTCTGTTTAGCATTGTAGTTTTCCACAAATTCGATTTGAGCCAATTCTTGCGCTCTTACTGCTGGAATGGACAGTTTCCGTTCCCGTAGAGACAATTTTGGCGTAGCAGCTTCTGGTGGCTGTGTAATTCCTTTTTCGTTGAGTAATTGCTCGATCATAAGTGAAAGATCGATGATGTTTGGATTGTCAAACAAGTCACTAGTTGTGAGTTCAATTTCTAAAATAGAACTTTTTTTTCAAACACTCATGAACATTTATGTACCTGGGAAGTATTTTTGGTTCAGTCGATTCAACAAGTCGACTGTTGCCAGTGAATCCATTCCAAGCTCTGAGAATCCTGTACTCATCTGGCTCTCATCGATTTCAAGACCGGAGTCGATAACATCGCTGACCGCAAGACAAACCTAACAATATCTTTTCTTTTTCGAATTTCCGAAAACATGTGTTACCTTGCTTCTAACGGCCATTTGCAGAGTTTTGGCAGCAACAAGACTAGCTTCTTGAGATGACAACAAAGTGGATTTTTTGTGCATTCTGACTGTTGGAACTTCAAGTCCCTTCGCATCTTTCAACACGTATATGTTCGAGAGAACTTGTTTTTCATGAGAAATCATCTGTAAACAAAATAGTTAGTTGATCCCTTCTAAGTTGAAAGTCTTACCTGGAACTGCCATAACGCGCCATCGTCAACTTGAACCATGTAGTAGACTGGTGGGAGCACTCCAAGAATTTCCACAAACATATCTGATGGATTCGGAGCAAATCCAATTATCTCATTGAGTACAATGTTAGCCGTTCGGAATGGTGAAATCTCAGATCTTGAATCAACATAAATCATGTTGCGATGTCTTCTGATGATAGCATTTGGACATTCTTTGAGGTAGACAACATTATCTGGGATTTGAACTTCCACTGCTGGCAACTCAATATTGTCGATTTCCACAGACGAAGCACTCAACGAGAACAGTGTCTTGTCATCTATATATGCTATAACTGTGAATCCGTCATCATCTTCTTGCTTTTTGACAACTGTTTTCAACCAAACAGGCTTTGTCAGAGTGATTTGTTCTGTTTTCAAGTTTTGAATTGAGAATGGAATTTCATTTCTGGTTTTCAAAGCTTCAATTGCAATTTCCGTCATGGTTCCGACATCAAGTGGCTTTCCTCTGAAGAATTGGGGATGTCGAAGTTCTGACACTTGATTCTTCAATGTCAAGGTATCTTCGGTTTCTTCATCAACAGTTCCAATCAGATAATGATCAACAATATCTCCTCTTTCCTCAAACCACAAAGTTTGCTTGTTGAATTGATAGTTTGGTAAAGCCACAAATTGTTCCACTGGAGAGTAAACAGTACTCCAATCAAGTTCATATCCAGTGATATAAAGATTCATTATCATCTCCATCAAATCCATTGGAGTATTCAAAACAAATGACTCCGGCTTCGTTTGGAATGATTTGATAGCAGAACTGGTAGTACTATTCAAGTTTTGCTCCCCAAGTTCGTTCAATACAGTTCCAGGTGGTTGATTGAGAAGACTGTTGTTGAATTTATCCCATTTCAGTGATCCATCTGCTAGTAGAATTGCGAGAAGCTCTTCAACATCAGTCGCCACAATTTCAATGAACTCGGATAGTGAAACCAAGAATTTGATTATTGCGAACTTCATAGCAAATGATTGTGAGTTCTTCAATGCTGATACTGTATACATCTCATTTATAACATCATATTGAAGAAGACTTGGATCCAGAATACCATCTCCAAGTATCACATGGAAACGGTCCTTCTTGGCAACTCGGTGTGGTTTTCCAGTCATCTTTGAAATAACTGTTCCTGAGTGTGAAATCAGCAATGCATTCCGGATTGTAAAGTGAGATCGGTTGTTGGCCAGAGCACTTGAAATACTACTGATTGGTACATCTGTAACTGGAATAACAGACAAAATTTCCTTCTCTAATTGATCAAGAGAAGATTGATTCTTGGCAGATATCGGTAGAATATAGTACTTATGAACCGGGGTGTATGGTTCTAACTTGTTGTTATCATTGAAGGCAATTGCAGCTGCATTAGTTCCACTAACTCCAAATGAACTGATTCCAGCAGACACCAATTCAGCATCCTCTCCAATGATAGGGAGGCGGATACTTCCAGCATTGATATCTTTGTTCAGAACATGGAAATGAATGAGCGTTGGAACGTATTGGTATGTAAGCATGAGGAAGAGTTTGAGTAATCCACAAGTTCCTGCAGAAGCTTCTCCATGACCGAGAGACGCTTTGACAGATCCAATTATGATATTTTGAAGAATTGATGACAATGTATTAAACTCGATTGGGTCCCCAAGAGGTGTTCCAGTTCCATGTGCCTCCCAGTAATCAATCGCCAAAGAAGGACTCTGATTGATAACTGATCTGAGCAACATTTTATGAGCAACTCCGTTCGGAGCTGTCAGTGAAACACTTCTACCACCATGATTGACATTAACTGATTGGATAGTTGACATGTAGTGGAAGTTGGGTTTTGCAAGTTCTAGCATCAAGACTACACATCCGTCAGAGCGTCCGTAGCCAGATGCACGAGAATCAAAACTCAATGACATTCCATGCTGAGACAACATTTTTCCGTTAGTTCTCAATCCTTGTCCTGAAAAATAAGCAAGACTAAATACACGAAATAAAAGTAAAGTTACCTTTCTCGTTCAAAATCAAATTGACTCCGGCAACTATAACTTTCGAACAACGGTTATCCAGAAGTGCATTCACGGCCATTTCCAAAGCAACAAGAGACGAACTACAAGCAGTGTCAATGGTGACAGATGGTCCTGAAAAATGTTATCCAATAAAAACAAAAAATTATTAAATACTCACCATAACATCCAAAAACATAATTAACACGGCCTGCAATTACAGCTGCCATAGATCCTAACATAGCGAGAATTGAAGATGACTCCATCATATCTTGGTATTCTTTCTCCATTAACCCAACAAAGACTCCAACGTTACTGGTTTCTGTTACTCCACTGTTTTCCAAACATTCTTGAACACATTCCAACAGAATTCGTTGTTGTGGATCAATCAATTCCGCTTCACTCTTGGAAATTTTGAAAAAGGCTGGATCAAATTGTGTGACATCTTGAGTGATGAAGTTTCCTCCTTCAACTGGATTTCCGTATTTAGTTCCGGATATCAAGGTATTTCTCGTTGGAACTCTTGTTGCTGGTATTCTTGAAGATGCATTCTTTCCAATTTTCAACAGTTCCCATAGTTCAGCAGGAGAGGAGATTCCACCTGGAAGTCGGCAAGCCGCTGCCATTACTCCAATTGGGTTTTGTGCAAGACGAGTTGGTGGATTATCTTCTTCACTCTCTTTTTTGTCTTCCAGATGATGATCATCCTCTTGGATTTCAGATTTTGGTGGATCATTCAAAGTCGACAAGTAACCAGAGAGCAGTTCAATACTTGGATAATCAAACACACATGTTGATGAAGCATTTGGATAATTCGACTTGATGGCGTTTCTCAACTTCACAGCTTGAATGGAGGTCAATCCCAGATCGAAGAAACCAGTTGTATTATCGATATCTGTCCATCCAAAGTTTTCATCGAACCAGACATGAAGCATATTCTTTGATTCTCGTTTAAGATCCTCATTCTCAATTTTCTTTGTGATTTTTGATGTGTCAACTGTTTTTGATGCAACTATAGAGGGCGCGGTCTGGCCATTGAGACGTTTGAAGGTAACATTCGAAATGTGAAGAATGACCTGAAAAGCAATAGTGAAAAAAAACTACAACTGGAATCAAAATTTACTTACATTTCCAAAGACGTCATAAACAGTGGCATCTCCAGTGATAAAATTATCGGTGGAGTCGTATGTCAAAATTGTGTACAGTTGTTTCTGTGAAATATTTCCATTAGCAATGAAAAGCTTGTCGATGGTGAAAGGTACAAATGGGCTTTGATCCTGTGGGTTTTCGAAGAAATAGCAACCAACAATTGCTTGCAATGTCCCATCGATAAGAATGTCCAAATCTTTCATTTCCACAAAACGAGCTTCGCCTTTGCCCATTGTGTATCGAAGTGAATCAATCATTTGGAACTCATTTCGGTAGGTCAAGTGACTAGTGGAGAATCGGTGATAGATATTATCACTGTGATGAATTTCAGCATTGAGGCGTACATTCGGTACAAAATCGATGTCTTGTGAGTTGGTTATAGTGAAGCTGATCGCCTCTGTTTCCCCGAACAAAAGTGTTGTCAAGCCACTTTGATCCTTCAATTTCACGATTGTTGGTGATTCGTTTGGCGTTATCTTGTTCAAGAAGTCAATGTTGCTCAACTCAATTGATGGTTTTCCATGAAGTTGATGAACCAGTCGGATTGATGTTGCGCCAGGTAGGACGATCTTTGAATCCACAACATGATTTTTAACGTGCTTCCATTTTTCAGATTTTAGAAGGAATTCGTAATCAGCCGGAAATGTAGCAAACCCTTCAGTTGATGTGACTTGAGGTTTTTCTGGGATAGGTAACCAGAAATGTTTTCTATTGAATGGGTACTCTGGAAGTTCAATCAACTTTGTAGGTTTACCAAAAATGTTGGTGAAGTTGATCTGGGCTCCTTTATTGAATTTTGATCCAATGAAATCAAAATAGTCTCGGATGTTTTGAAGAGGTTCCGTATGAGGGAATGTATCATTTGGTGATAAAATCAAAATGTCATCAGTGAAACGGAAGTTTGTTGGTTCCGTGTTGATTGTTGCTTCAACAGCTTGTCTGGCAGTAGTGATTGGTTCCCCTTTCAGATTCAAAAGTTCAATGTTCTCAATGTTGATTGTCACATCTCGAGCGATTCGCTTCATCATCCGAATATCGTTGTTGGCAAAGGAATGAAGAAGATCATTGAGGTAGTGAGATGGGGCAGCGTCAATAGCAGCAAGAACAACCAAGCTGTTGAATCCACCGACGGCAAATGAGGTTGTGATTTTTTGTTGAATGATGATTTTGATTATAGCATAAGAGATTGATAACAGGTGATATACGGATTCAGTGTTAGAGTGAGGTTCAAAACGAAGACGTTGACAGAATGTAGAATAGTGTTCTTCAAATTCTGGAATACTGCTGAAGAAAGATGCACATCCTATTGAATGTGTGTATGTTGAAATATGCCAATTTGAAGAATTGTTTTTGTTTTCATTAGTCAACATCCTGTAAAAAATGTTTTTCTTTCTTAATTATTCTAACTCAAACTTACTTCTTCAGGTTCCGCACAACATCCGAATGGTTAGTGCCAACAACTGTCGATCTCCACTTGAAATTAGTTTTCTGTTTTTGAAGCGTAGTAGAAATGTCGTGTAGACTCTCACAAGTGGTTTCAATCATCTCAATCAATGAAGCACAAGCATTCTTGAGTGCATCCTTTGTTTTGGCACTGATTGGGAGAAGGAAGCAGTTTGGAGAGGTATTTGAGTCAATTTGATCTGCTCGTTTGGTAGTAACAACAGTTTTTGTTCCAGTTATTCCAAATGAAACAATTGCTGATTGATCAACATCTCGTTCTTCCGAAACAAATGGAAGACTGATGTTTTCATTGAGCCTTCAAAAAAAAACTTTGGTTATCCGAAATTAACGTAATTTGTACCTGATATGATCGTTTGGCAAATAGTTATGCACAATTGCTGGTATAATTCCATGCCTGCTCAATGCAGCTACCTTCATCAGTTGAATAAGTCCGGAAGCCACTTCACAATGACCAAATTGAGCCTGAAAATACAATTTCAAAACAGCATAGGAACGAAATGAATATACTTTGACGGAAGACATGATCAAGTCCTTTCCGAGTTTTTGATAAGCTAGTGACTCCGCACTGTCACCAGCAGATGTGGCTGTACCATGTCCTGGAATAAACTTATGTTTATCATTTCATATAATTTTCGAACTTACCTTCTATATAAGAAACATCTCCAACATCTTCCAGAAGCTGAGAAATTGCACTCACAACCGGTGTAATAACGGCTCCACAATGATGACTTCTGGCTTCAGAAATTCGAATCATTGCTGAATCTCCAGGTTGAGTAGCTTTAAGAATGACAACCCCAACGCCGTCGAGCGACAGAAGCCGGTCCCGTCTACAGAGAAAGATTTTGTATTGTGATGATCCAATAAAGTTCTCAATGAATATAACCATTTTGATGATTGAATCAATTGACTTGTGGCAACAACAGCATATTGTTTTCCTTCCCTGATAGAGTTTACAGCAAGTTCAAGAGCAGTTGCAATTGAGGAGCATGTAGTATCTACAATAACAGCACGTCCTCGGATTCCCAATAATGCAGCTAATCGTCCAGCAGCCATACTGTGCACAGTTCCCATCCATAATCTCTCATCCAATTCTTCTACATGTTTCTCTGCAAGAGCTCTATATTCTGAATGAGCACTGATGGCTAAGAAGAGATCAGCATCTGGGATTGCTGTTAAGCCTGATTTCTCCAGAGCGTTATAGGCAGAGTGAAGAAGGAGACGGTGTTGAGGATCAACAAATTCAGCTTCATCTTTCGAGATTGAGAAGAATGAGTTATCGAACAGAGATATGTCTTGTTTCAACAATCCAACTTCTAATCCAGCGTCTCCCTCACATTGTTTCTTCCTTGTCTCTGAAATCTCATTCGTGACTAGCCTTGATGTGAGCAGTGTGTCCCATAGCTCCTTTTCTCCGTCGACTCCAGCGAACATAAAATCGGAGGCAATGACATTGACGTCTGTTTCCATGGAAATCGCTCCCGACTTCTTCTGCGAAGCGACATTTTGTTTTATTGTCGGAGCAGAAGCGACCAACGTTTTCAAAAAATCAATAATGTTTTGAGTGGTTGGATAGCTTTCCAGCAAGTCGAATGGCATTGTTTGGTTCACAGCGGTTCCAAAAGCTTCCACCATTTCAATAGAGGTTAATGAATCCACAGCTCCTGTTTCCAATAAGTTAACATCAGTTTCTTCAATGTCCAAAAACTGTTTCACAATTGTTTTTACTGTTGCTTCGATTTCTGAGGCAGAAATTCCTGATAATTCTTCTTCAACTGTAGTTTCTGAGTTAGCAGAAAGTCCTATTTTCAATGGTTCCGGCCAGAATTTTCTCTTGAGGAATGAATATCCGGGAGTTTTTACAATTTGTCCACGGAACTTCAATTCTGGGTCAAAACCAGATGCGAATAGTTGACAATTGAGCTTTTGGACTTTTCTGATAGGATCCAGTTCTGAAACTTCCTTTCCATTCACCAAAAATGTCATCAAGTTCGGAGCAGCAGTTTCTTTTAGCTCTCCTGAGATGTGAATTGGAAGAATTTTCTTCAAGGTGCTCTTCAAATGTGAGATTTCAATAGGAATTTTGGAAGCCTTTATCTCAATGTTTGAGAGGATGTCTGAGAGATTAGCTTCGGCAACAACTCCTTTAATAAGCGAAACAGCACTTTCAAAAGTGATGACGTTGGCTGCAGCTAGACAGAATATCTGCCCAAGACCTTTTCCTCGAAGCTTATTTGGAAGAGTGTTATATTCCAAAAGGAGTTCGAAAGTAGCCAGACTCGAAATAAGTCTTGATACATTATACGTCAGTGGCGTGAGAGTCAATTTGAATGGGAAGAAAAGGGCAGTTCTTGCCTCTGGGAACCCACAAGTTTCTGCTAATTTGCAATATTTATCGACAGCAGCGTGAAATGTTTCATTCTTTTCATAAAGCATTCTCAGGAGCCAAAGTTTTTCATTCCCTTCTCCGAACTCCACTTCGAACAGTGCTTCTTGAGAACTCGTGATAGAATAATCCTCGTTTTGTAGTTTTCTGATCATTTCTTCTCGGTTTTTACCGAACACAGCAGCACGAACATCGTACTTTGTTTTTCTTGTATTCACAGTGTACAAAATATCCTCTAAGTCAGCATCTGACTGCGAGAGGAAAGAAGTGAACTCTTCGATTTGAATCTTCAAGGACTCGTGACTCTTAGCAGACAGGAAGAGAACACTTGACTCGGCATACGATTCAGATTTTACGAGTTTTTGGTGGGGCCTCGTTATAATTGCGCATGCGTTGGTGCCCCCAAAACCGTAGGAGCTAATTGCTACCTTCTTAAGATCCATCTCCTCATTCACAAAAGCCATTGACTTCTCCTCTCCTAAATCTTCGGAGGGCAATTGTAGGTGGAGCTGGTTGGGAATAATTCCCTGTTGCATGGAGTATAAAGATTGAAGCACTCCAATAAGACCTGCCGCTCCCTCTCCGTGTCCCATAGAGCTGAATGAAAAAAAAGATTAGCCGTTTCGGCAAGATTTGTTTCCTACCTTTTTGGACTCATGACACGAATATCCGGCTTGAAGGATTTTTTGATAGCAGTCAACTCGACTTGGTCACCAAGTTTTGTTCCTGTTCCATGACAAGTCACTAATTGAACTGTTTCGCGGTCTATTCCTTTTAACGCTTCCAATTGTACCTATAGATATCGATTTTTTTGATAGTTTATTAGCTCCTAAAATTTGCATTGACATGATCATCCATTAACTAGAATTACTGATTGTTTTATGATACTATTCAAAAACTCTCTAAAAGTTTAATACTAACTCTCTTAAAAGGCGATTTTGATCTACTCACCTCGTATTGTGAAATTGGGTTTGGTGCGGTTAGCGATGGTGTTTTTCCATCACTGTTGAAAGCGGATCCAATGCATTCACAGTGAACGCGTAGGTTATTTTCTTCGGCAAATTGTTTAGAGCAAAGCACAGCTACAGCGAAAGATTCAGCGCGGACGAAACCATTTGCAGAGCGATCAAAAGCAGCAAGACGTCCGTTAGGTGAAACCATGTGAGAATTGTAGAGTGAATGAAATGATCTGAATAGGTAGAGTGAATACTGTTCTTACTCTGAAGTAAGACTACCTTGATCCCACATGATTGGCTCCACAGACCAGGGCGAGTTTAGTTTCTCCAGAAAGAATTGCTTGACGTGCGAGATGAAAAGCTACGAGGGAAGAGGAACAGGCAGTTTCAATTCCAACAGCGGCACCACGAGAGTTTAGGAAATAAGTTATTCTGAAAAATATGAATGCAATACATGCTTTATGACCATTCCTAATTGTGTAGTACTGTAAAAAACATGAGCGTCAGCCATTTTCTCTCGGATGAAAAAGTGTTTCGTGGTTTACCCCTTTGCAAGTTGTGAACAGTATTACAATTTGAATAAGCAAACTAAAATGACACTTCGTTCCAATTTTTCTGAATAATTCTTAAGAAACTATGCTTGTAGTACTATCAATTATTAGGAATAAAGTAACATTAAAACAAAGTTAAGTCCATATACAAAGCGAATAATGAAAACTTTGTGAGCAAACAGCAAAGTTTTGTCACCTTCAGGTTTCACATGTACTATCTTTCTGAAAGATGTTATGTACCATCTTTCTGTAAGATATGATGGGATGGAACTTGAGGTACTAAGAATAATATTTGTATAGATTGAACCCAATACTTTTGACAAAAATACTGAATACATAATCGGATGATTGTAAAGTTAACAGGCATTCTAATTCCTCAACAAAACTGGTTTTCCACTTGTGCTCTTTTCAAAATTTCAATTCTGTTTTTCATTTGATCTGGATATAATAAAAGGTTAGACGAAGTCCGAAGCTGTTCATGAAAAGCATTTCCTTCTATCTCTTCAATTCAGTTTTGATTCACATTTCTCATAGGATAAATCCATAGTATTAGAGTTCCTCTTTTGCCTAAGCTTACATGAATACATCCTTTAATCACATACACACGCACCTTCCACACATAACACTGGCTGAATTTCCGGTGGCCATATACTGATCCGGTGGAAGCAGGTCTTTGTAGTCATAGCACCAAGCCGCAGTATAAACGGCCACGCGAGCTTCGGAGGCCATTTCAATAGTGATACCCGCATTCTCCAATGCTTTTATCACTCCCTGCATCAACATTCTTTGTTGCGGGTCCATACAGATTGCTTCTGACTCGCCCGTCTAAAAAATAAACAATGATACTGCTAAATCTAAACATTATTCATTCTCACTCCAAAGTATTGGTCATCAAAGTATTCAATTCCATTGACGAGCGCAGCTTTCACGTCTGGATGCTTCTCACGAAAATCGGTAAGGTATTCCTTATCAATTGGGAGAGGGACAATATTATCTCTGAAAACATTGCTATCAGTTACAATTGATTATATGTGAGAGAGTGAGAATGGCTTTGTAAACCGAATTTTTGACCTTGCGGTTCAATATCATGGTTTTCTAGGTCAAATTTTTGAACAGTTATCATAACTCACCTATTTAAGAAAATGTTTTCCGCCATATCATGAGCATCTTCTCCATTTGGAATTTTCGCCCAGCTTCCAACTAGGCAAACTTCCATTTTCTCCGAGTCTGCAACAAGAAAAGTAATATAATAACCAGATGGAAAGGCTCTCGAAAAAGAGAAATTTTAGGATACTGTCACTACACAGTTCCAAACTGGAGCCAATTTTGGTATTGTTGACAGTGTCAACCCTTCAATAACTTTAGCTAATTATATCCATAATATTTCGTATACACGAAAATATTCAAAACTGTTTATACCTCGAGATTGGGGAACAGCAATAAACGGCATCATGATTCTCAGAAAGTGAGACTCTGATATTCTTCTTCACGTGATTCTCTCCTTTTATACCATAGACCATCAGAAAAAAATCTGTAAAGTACATTGGAGCCAATTATTCTGTTCTCTGATGTTCGTTTAGGAAATGTTGCTATTTTCTGTTTGCAAAACAATTATAGCCACTTTAAAGAATTGTAAGGATTTTTAGACCCTCATTCTTTCTTCCTTTTTTCCACCTCCAGGGTCAGAATGGCATACGTTCAAAACGCTTTTCTTCATCCATCACATATCTCAATCCTTCTGCCTATTAATCTTTCAGCATCCCTCGGATTGATGCACTCTTTCTCTTCTGCTTTCGTAGTATTTTTCACTGACTTCCAGTCTTCTTCCTCTTTCTCCATTTTTTTCTCTGTAGCAGGGTTGTTTCATGTTCTTGACTTGACTTTGCTCTTCCTCTCATTTCCATTCAATTTCTTCATTATCCCATTCATACTTCCTTCTAATAAAATGTGAAAACCAACACCGCTCCCCAAACAAAGACAATTATTATTGAGAGAAGGGGTGGAATATATTGCGTCAAGTGTTAGAACAGTCTCATTGCATCTAATTAGCAGTAATATTAAGGCAGAATATTGGCTCAGAAACACATTTATATAAAAAGTGTCAGTCAAGAAGGCCCGTCTTCTTGCTGCCCCGGAAAGAGTCTCTTTTGTGTGTGTGTGTGTGCGTACATATACATGAAGAAAAAAGCAGAGAGGAGAAGGTGTTAGTTTGCCCCATCGCATTCACAGATTCATTATTCATCAATAAGACAATTCTATTAGCATTTTTTGAGCTGATTGAATGAAGGTGAGTATAAAGTTAAGACAATAGGACTTGTATTACAAATGCATGCATTATTGAATCTTGATGGTATTACAAAATCCAATCAATTTTTATATGATAATATATTTCAACAAAGATCGGTGTACTTTTCTCAGTCTAAAAGGTATTCAACATTTCAAATTTCAACTTTCATATATGGCTATGCAGAGTCGAATCGTGTTTAACAAGCTCATTAAGAATAATGAGGACATAGAACCAAAATGGAATCGCTCCCAAAGTGAGTCAAGCAGTAATCGTGAAAGTAGATTCCGAAGAATTTAAAACTGTCAGTTTCTTTAATGGATTCATTTTACCAATTATCAAAAAATCTTAAAATACAAAAGTTTGACAGAAACGCTTTGAGCTTTCAATTAAAATTTTAGGAGCTATAATTTGAGCGATAGAATATTCAATTTTTCATTATCTCTTTCCTCATATGTGCAACTACTCCTGCAACCTAACCTCTGCAAAATGAACCGAGAAAATTGAGTTACCCTCCAGAAAGGAAATTCGGCTTCTTGCTAGTTTTCGCGAACATTATGTAAGAGTTGGAGTATTTTTAATGCACATCAGCGAGCTTATGTGAATTGATTTAATTAAGTTAGTCTTCACGGGCATGCTTACCCATTTCCTATTTTCATTAAACCAAGGAAAAGCACAAGCCACCCCGCAAGTGCAATTTATCTTCATCAAGAGTTCTATCCGAGTTTTTCGACGGTCTCAAAAACTTTTGGTTCAACACACGGTGGTTTTTGATTACCTGGTTTTTTCTCTGGTTTTCAATCTACAAAGTTTTATTCAGAACTTCACAATATTGTCATACTTTTCTCGGATTTACATGAAAATACTATACAGAAACGCTACGGTATTGATAAACACACTACCCATGCATATTTTCGTATTCATCCTTGTTCCTTGGCGCTTCCATTCAAAAATAACACAATAAATTATACAGTCATCATCGATATAAACCGTCTTTTTATACACTTCTTGAGGAATGTCACATCACAAAAGTTGTGTTTGTTTTCCGTTGTGACAAGCCCCATTCTCTTTCAACATTTGTGTCAAACAGTGATAGATCGGAAGCGCTATCTTTTCATCTTTCCTTTATGAGGATTTTTTTTTGAAAGTTCGCTTTCAATGGCAGACTAGTTGAAGAAGTTGCTTGACAGATATGATGAGGTCATTCTGCAACGTTCCATTGTCTGAGTTCAAATTATCAGTTGTTCTTATCTTTTCATTGTCTGAGACAAGTTAGATATCTTCTATTGTCCGCAATGTCGTGCCAGCGAAAACAATGAGCATCCTTATCTTTCAATTTTAGATGCAATTTTATTCCGCGCTCTACCTAAGAAAAAACGGTCCGAGAGATTGAGACGCAGTGAAACTCACCTCTGTTATTTTCAAATTTGGAAGCAGACACAACTGACTGGTGTCCTATGCGTTCAGCCTTTCACTTTTCTTTCTTTTCGACGGTTCTCTCTGTTTTGCAAATATTTCGTAGAATTTTTCTTTAGTTTTCTTAATTCCGTAGTTTACTGGAAGTACATGAAGCGTCTTCTTGTCTTCCTTCTTTTAGTTTTCGTGGCTTCATCTTGTGCCGCTGAATAATTATCCGGAAGACTTCTTCATTTGAGCGTGCTCATCGCCACTCGCTTAATTCTAAATATATCTTCTTCCCATTTCTCTGTTACAATTTTCTTTCTTCTCCTACTCCAACTTTTCCTTTGATCATCCGTTTTATCAGGTCTTTTCACGTTTCGTTCAGAACAAATGTATAGGTGTGAGTGAAAAATTGGGAGAATTTATCTATCCGACATCAATCAATTAAAAGGGGAGCATGCGAGAAAGAACATCTGCCGCGTTGGTTGCCCTCCTAGCCTTCCTGCCCCTTTCTCCCTTCAAAACTAAGCGACCCCGCTTGCTCTCAGTTTTTCCTCTCGTTTTCTTTCTTTCTCCTCTGTTTTGTATATCTTTTCCTCCAATTCCCAACTTTTTTGCGATATCTTAGTGTGTCCTGGCGGGCCGTCACAGGAATTATTCGCCACAACAGTTGTCGCTTTTCATGGGAGGGGAGAATTGAGTGAATAGGGCGTTCAGAGTTCAGCCTATTTTCTTTCATCTACACCAATTGTTTTGTTTCATGTTGGAGGAAACTCGAGGATTGAGTGCCACTGTAATATGTTGTTGTTTTCAGGTAATTCAATACTAACAAACCGGTAAAATATGGATGTGAAAAAAGAAGAGAAAGACATCGAGTCAGTGGTGACAAAGAACGTGTACATGGGTGATGGAAAGTTTCGAGAGTTTCGTCTACCAAAGTCTCAAGTCACCGAGAGATCTCAATTGTGGCCCGCAAAACGTGAGTTTTTGTGTTTTTTTAAAAACTAACTACTAGGAAGAAGCTAGGTTCAGCAATGGCAAAGTTTTGAAATGTTTTCGATTCAGGGTTCATAACAAACTTCACAACTTGTTGTAAACCAGGAAAAATTAACAAAGATCCATGACCCGACGTCTGATTTTGGGGTTGCTACTTGTGTGACGTTAACAATACGATCACGTAATCAAATCGTTCTCGAAAAAGAACGTCCTCGAGTAAGAACTAGGGATACTTGTGTATCTAGTTGTTTTCAAACTCATTGATTTTTGTAGACTATAGTTCTTCATTTCCGCTTTATGCCCACCATATTCTATATATTTTGTATTCTCGACTAAAATTCTGAACGAAGGCGAGACAATCCGATTTTCGTTTAATCCGTCACATGTATTCATATGTTTTCAATTATCCATATTTCCTTGATAGAATCTCATCCCTAGAAATTCGTTTTTCTCTTTCTAGACTTAATCGTGCAACTCGCTTCATTCATATTCGTACAGCTTTTGAGCTAGTAGTCCTAGAAGAGCAAAAAAGTTGACAGTTGACAGACATCTTTACGAGTTGCGTTGAAAGTTTGATAGATTTATGACATATACAAATCAAACTGTAGGATTAAAATAGACAGTAGAATTGTTTTTCACAAGTCGCTCTGAACTTCTGAGACATGTCGGGTTTCAATTTATTAGTCTAATGATGTTTTATGACCTTTGGAGAGTGATTACGATAGGCGCATTGCAACATGACCCTAAATAGTTTTCTATGAACCTAATCTATATAAAGCGACTTCAGTGAGAAAAACATAAATGAAACAAGTTTGAAACTTAAACTCACTAACTTATGTTTTGGGTTTCAGAAGAGGTCGGCCAGCGCATTGCTCAAATAATGAAGGAGAAGAGGGAGCAAATTGCAGAAATGAAGAAATGGATAAAGCAAATGGAACAGGTATACTTCAAAGTTTTCTTCACGCTCGGATAATACTGTATATTTAGTGTCATACTAATTGGGCGGCAGTGGCTAAAGCCGTAAACGTGGATAGTGAGAACTTCCTGCTTGACGCGATTTTCGCTACAGATGAAGACATCAAGGAGTTCGAAAGGCATAACTTTCTCTCTAATGCTGGGTTAGTTCCCTTTTTTTGAACTTGGATTACTAGTTCGTAGTTTCTAGAAATTTCGAGTATAAATAGGCTTTGGAAAAACCTTCTTGGAATATTTCTGAGTATATAAGATTTGAACTTGTTAATAGGGTTCTTTTTCATAATAACTACTAAAATGATTCGCTTCTTTTTTTCTGAAACATATTTATTCTATTCTTCTACATTTCAGGTGGACAAAACTTCGAGACGTTGCGGAATTGACAAAGGAAGAGAAGGACAAAATGTGTGCTGCTACTGCCGATGAATCGGAACGTATGTTTTCAACATTAGAGGAACAAAGGGTTTGATTTTTTGTTCTAGGCGACTACTGTGTCCTTCAAGCTTATCATATTGAAAAGTTGAACCATTACGAATGGATCTGTTCCAAATCAGAAGGGTTATCTTCATTAGAGAAGGAATGTGTCGGTGATCCAAACAGGTTTGTACCATTTTAATTCTATATTTATTCCCTCCTAGCCATAGCAAACTAAAATTTACAATGTTGATCACAGTGATTCAGTGACAGTTCCAATTTTCTTAGATTTGAGTAATGGAAATAAAAGAATTTCGTATATGTTTTCTACAAAAGGTAAGTTTGTCAGAACCGATAGTTGAATTTGACGTTAGAATTTGAAATTTTCAATCATTTTTACTCACAAAAAAAAACAGTTTTTTTTTTAAATTTCTTAAGCTATTACCATTTCGAGAATAATCTTTTTTTTATTTTAGAAAGGACATCCCATCGAAACTCGAAAAACCAACAGAGGATAATATTGTGATGAATTCCAAAGACAATGTGATAAATGAAAAAGAAGCAATCATTCAAGATCTCGAATCCGAGGAAGACAAAGAGGAACAAGAATACTGCCGAGAAGTCGCGACAAGTCCAATGTTCCTTGTTATGTCTGACGATGTTGCTCAAAATGACTTTTCCCCAGTTGAAAATCAGCAAACAGAGACGGAAACTCCAAATGTTGAAGATTTGTCGAATGGGACAACGGAACCCGAATCAAACGTATCGACGGAAAAGAAAATTTCAGCATTTGCCGATATTTCAAGAGTTACACGAGATACTGATCCAGCAATTACTGTTGCTAAGAAATTTCCTAACGGCTCAACTGATGTGGAGTTGAGAACGGAACATCCGGAGCTTTCAACAAATGGAGAAACTTCAATTGGTTCCAAAGATGTGAAGCAGTACACACTCACAAAAGTGAAGCCTCCTAGTGCTCATGTTCCAAATGATACTTCTGTGCGGCAAAATGGAACGAGCAGCAGTAAAGCCACCAAGGAGAAAGTTGAACCAGATAACGCCAAACTAGACACACTCAAAGTTGAAAACAATGTTGAAAATGGGCACAGTATTAACAATTCAACGTCGTGCTCACCAACCGCAACAAAGAAACCGTTAGCCGATTTGAGTGGTTACTCAAGACTGCGGTAATTATATCGCAAAATGTTGTCACAATAACTAGATTTTCAGACTAACATCATCCAGCTCGTCCACCGATATACCACCTGCCCAACCTGCAACACCAAAAGTGACTCATGGTAGTATCTGGGAGCAGAAAGCTGCGGAACGGGAGGAACAGTTGATGGCAGAGAAAAAAATCAAGGAGAATCAGAATGCAATGCCTGCACCAGCCTCCTCAGTACCGGCTAAGCCCACTGGCAACAAAGCTCCGGTTAAACCAGCACGGTACGTAAATTGTCAATATTTCCTGAGCAAGGAATTTTCAGGAAGAAATTATATATTGATGGGTGGAGAATTTTCATTCTCAAACCAACTCCTTATTCTGAATAGTAAAGTTAATTTTCAACTCCTTCTGGGTTTGAGCCTCGCAGGTCTAAATTCCAATAAATCAAAAAATGTGTTTTGAACAGTTAACCTTTCTGTCTAGCAGCCATTCTTGAACTAAACTATGGAACAAAATGTTTTCAGTGAACAACCACAAAATGGAAATGCTTCAAAAGCTACTCCACACAAGCCGGCTGAACCTAACGAATGGATCACATTTGCTTCGAAAAAAACAGCGAAACCAAAGAATGGAAACTTCTTGAAAGACCTTGAGAAAAAAGAATCTGCGCCTTCTGCAACAGAAAATACGGAAAAGTCAAACAGTGGAACGTTGTCTTCGCCTTTGGTCGAACCGTCAAATGTGGACGCTGAAAAGAAGTCTTCCAAGCCAGAGAAGGAAGCATCATCTCGAAACGCAATCAATGAGAAAGAAACTTCTGAATCCAAGTAAGTCGATGTTTAAAAAAAACCATATACAAAACCAAAAACTCCAGGTCTGATGAAGCAGAAGCGGAGAAACGCGCTAAACGACGCCAAAGAAAAAAAGAACAAGCGAAACTCAATGCTGAGCAAAAACAAGAAGAAGAAAGAAGAATTAGGGAGCAAAAAAGGGTAGAGCATGAACAGAGAATAGAAGCGGAGAAAAAGGAAAAAGAATTGAAGAGAAAGCAAGAATATGAACAGAGGCAGAGAGATAATGAGGAAATTCGTCGTCAATACAAGGAAATGAGGCCAAAAAACAAGCCAAAACCAATAAAAACTACCATAGAGGGTATTTTTCTTTAAAAAAAATGAGTGTTTCCCTGAAAACCAAAATTTTCAGCCGAACGACTACAAAGAGCTATGAAAATCAAAGAGAGACTGGAAGCGTACGTAAACTCCACCGATCTAACTTGTGAGTTCTGAATATTTGAGAAACAGAGTTTTAGAAGAGTTTTTCAACAGATCGACTCATAGCGGCAAAACTGTACATCGATTGTCGAATGAAACAGATTTCTGAAGAAAAGAAGGACATGGATATCAATAATCAGAAGATCGGAATTTTGGAAAAAAATCTGGGACGAATTGCCCAATTGGAAACCATATCCAAATTTATGGTTTTTATTAGTTTTCAGTTGGGGGACGACCGGAACAAATTCAAAATTGAGCATCTTTTGGATTGTATACCAAATTTAAGGCGATCATCAGGTAAGATTTCAGTTGAAATATTGATAATAATAAATATCTAATCACGAAGTGCCAAAGTTAACACTCTTAATGTTAGTCCGACAAAAACTTCATCTAAATCTAACATGAAAATTGGTTATGATGTCATATATTTTTTTATGATGACTGAAACAACATCTTGAATATCTTTAACATGTATGATAACTTTTACAGGTCAGTTGAGTGCAGAGTTCCTTGCTGTTCACGAGGCTTACGATGCTTTTGTTGATACAATCGAAGGAAAGCTTCATGGTATGCTGAAAAAATTTTGATTCAATAAACTTTATTTTTTAGAAACCATCGATAAAGCTGCTTATTTTGTCACAGAAGTTCTCGCGAAGATGAGTACAGTAAGTCCATGAGTTTACATTCAAGAATCTTTCCATAAAATAATTTTAGATGAAGTATAAAGATGAAGTCAAGGTAAGAACACAAGGTGTTCTTGAGAACTTCAGATCGTTACATGAGGAAACCGTTCACTTCGTCGACATAGCGGCTTATCTCCGGACACGGGAAAAAACTGAATTTTTTATTGTCGAGGAAGACTATCTCCTGACAGCGGCAGATAGCGAAAATTGTGGGTTGCAAAAAAGTTCAGAAGGTGATTCGGTTCAAAAAACTGATTCTTGTTGTCAGACAGAAGAAGACTGCAACGACAAAGAAGCTGTGCAATAAGTGATAGTGGAATCATAACTCGTATCGACATTCCTTCATGATGTGTTATATTATTCTACATGTATTTTCAACGTTCCTTCAGTGCATGCCCAAAGCTTTATACAATTGCAGTTTCAATTTGCTTTTCTCTTGATAATTCCGCTTTTTTTCACTTTGAATTGCTTTCCAGTACCGTTGATTTTCGCAGAGAACCCAATGAAATAAATTGTTTGATTCCAATTCCCCCGATTTCCCATTAATTTTTCTTCTTTTGGGTGACTATTTAACCCTGTCAAATATCTTCATTTCTTCATTTTCTTCTTTTCTCGTTACCTTTCTCTTCTTTCCAGCAATAAATCGTGCGCGAAGAAAGTCAACGAGAGATGAACGACACAATTGTGAAAAAGGTTGGTTCATTTCCTGACTAGTGTTCAAACGTATAAATCATAACCTTTCAGGTGTTTTATCTGCAGTTTCATGGGCCGGTGAATGCAGAAAAGAATGAATACCGAGAGTATCGCGTTAGAAAAGATAGAATTGATCTTGATTCAATTAGTGGATGCCCATCCGATGACATTTCGATTGGTGTCAAAAATGTCACAGAGAGGAACAATCAAAAAATTGAAGACTTGAAGAAACAAATACGGGAAATTGAAAAGGTAAACTTTGGAACATCATATCTGCCTACCCAGCAACTTCGTGTAGCCAGAATTATTAACATAGCTTTGATTTTTGGCCCTGTTGCACTGTTTTCTCAAACGATGATATTCCAGTCAAATTCGCAATGGAACTCACTTGAGAAGATCTCGGACAAGGATACTCAACAAATTGTAGTGCAAGTATTACAAAGCAGTGAGGAAAACATTAAACAATTTGAAATCGACAACTTCCAAAGTAACAAACAGTAAGGCAGTAATCAGTTTCATTATTTCAAACTCAAATTTTTACAGCTGGACTCGTGTGAGAACATCCAAAGATAAATATGGATTAGAGATTGCACTAACATCCATGAACAGCGTTGATACAGATGGCTACAAGCTTGGTAGATTCAAACCATTTGTTGATTGGGATGAAAACGGTGAAGAAATACCAAAACTAATTCATCCTGATGGAAAAAGAGCTGTTGTTTCTTTGCCAAACTGTCGTTATGAGCAGAAGCAACTGGATTGTGAGACATTATTGGAAGAAAAGATGGTGATTTCAGCCTTGCCAAAAACAGCAACACCAGGATCAGATGAAAGAGAGTCAACGTTTAACGATAGGTAATCAATTCCCTTTGACTTCTATCGATAAGTCTTTTTTAAGTAGTCAATTCAGCAAGGATGAAAGAAAGAATCAATTGGAGACGTTTGCTGAAGATGGGAAAGATAATGGGAGACATAAATCAAATGAAGAAAAAAGGTTTCGTCATTGCTTCCACCAGAACCACAGAACTATCAAATTTTCAGGGATGATATTTCAACTGATGGTGATTCCGCCTCACAACAAGATGAAAAAATAGGAAACAATTCGGTACAACAAGAAGTTGCACAGAAAAAGAAGCGAAGATTAGAGTTGGAGAAAGACACTCAAACACCTCCTGTGGTAACAGTGTTTAACAACGAGGAGCGAGAGGCAAAGTGTGTTATTAATGAGGGTTCATCCCATCATAAACTACTCAAGATTGATTCTAAGAAAAAATTCATATACTTTTTCAGAAAAAAAGAAACTGCCATGCAGAGAATCCAAGATTTGCAATCGATGATTGACGGTGAACAAAGGAGTATTACCTATGACAGACAGAACATCAAAGACCTGATGTTGATGAATATGCATAGAGACACTTACGCAGACAGGCCACATATTCTACCAGAAAGGTTCAAACTTTTTGAAAAATTTCTTCGACAAAATAGTTTTTTTTTTCAGTTCTGGAGCAGGAAAGAACGTTGATGAAACTGATGGAGAAGAAGAGGAGGAAGATAATGCACACTCTGAGAGATCATATCAAACTTCTACATTGTCATCAACTGGATCGGAATCTCATCAAACAACGTAAATTCAATCATCTATAAATTTCATTAAAGTTATATTTTACAGAGAACAAGACTGGAAGCCACAGTCGCCTATTAAAAAAGCAGCGACAGCAGTGAATAAGAAAAAGCGTGGGAAGAAAGGCAAAAAACCTGGAAAGAAGCAGAAGAATGGACCAAAGGTCACAATGGAAGAAGTTGAAGCAATTAGAAAGAAGAAGAAAGAAGAAGCCGACAAAGCTTTCAATTTACAATACCAAAAAACGCAAGAACATCTGGCAAAAGTCGCAGCAACTGATAAAAACAAAGTATTGCGGAGAGTGGCGGAAACTGCAATCCAAATGGAAGAAAATGAAGATACAAGAGTTCCAGCTCTAATCGAACAGTTTGATGAAAGTCTCGATCTTTTCATTACCTCAACAGACGATAGCATGAGATTGTTTCTGAGAGAAAGATACTTTATCGAAAGGACTGAAGATATTAAAAACGTGAGTTCAAAACGTGAATGTGGTGTCTCCAATCAGTTATTTTCAGACGTTCCTGGGAAGAACTTTAGAGGTTAAAACTAGGCTATTGAAATCATTCCACAATCATATCAAGAGAAGTCAGCGCTTATTCCATTTCTTTATGTTTCTCACAAGTATAGAAGACGAAGTTGAAGATTTTTACGAATTCGAGCTGATTACTCTGAACTATTATCTTAGAGGATCTTTTGGTAATAAAACGATTTCATTTCAAACATGGAATAGTTTTTGCAGATCTCATGCTTCCAACAGCAAAAAGTTCAGCTTTAGAATGGGACTTCTACTACTTCACGGGTGATGTCAAAGAATACTTCAGTGAGACAGGTAACCCACACCTTCAACAGAAAACATGACATTAATTTTCGATTCTTCAGATCAATTCGTGAATAGCGCAATGTTTGTACGAGACAAAATGATTATTTTGGAGCAGGTAACTTCAAACTTATGATTGTCTTATCCAAAATCCATGCAATACTTACAGATAGCAGCTGACTATGGATTGACTGAACAGGAGACGATCCTTCGAGAAGCTTATTTGGGAATCGGACAATTCTTGATCGAGTACAGAATTGTTACCAACGTAGCGGCTTTCATGCAGACCTGTAGGGACAAATCTGCTTTTCCATTGATGGAGGAATGGTTTTTGTTGTCAAGAAAGTTGTCGCCTTCTTCCACTCCATCTTCTCGTCAACCATCGTCTAACTTATCATCGACTTCATCTCCTTCGACTTAATATCAGACCAGTATTTTTATTTATTTGTGATTAGTTATTGTATTAGTTAGATTTTGTGATAGAATTACCATCAAATCTGTTTGTTTGTAAAATTTGACGACTTCAATTATTTGGATCAAGTTTAATCGTGTAGTAGTGAATTTTCAGTTTCTTTTTTTGTAAATAAACGTTCCATTGAAAAGATGTCCGAAATCTACAACATCCGATACAAGTTCTTCCTTAAATTATTGGGCCAGTTCACTTGTCATAGAACCAGTATGACCCCAAAATCTGGACAGAGCATGTAAAGTCCCACGTTCCGTGTTGAGAAAGGGCAGAGAGGAATTTCTAAATTTGAATGTGATGAATCTCATAGAAGTCGAATCAATCTCTCTCAAGAAAATTTCCCACATTTCAACCGCATGCTTTTTCATATCACGCATCAGACAAATGAAAAATGATTTGAAACACCCTCAAAACCCAAAAAAATTCATTGAAAGTTTTTGAAACAAATGCAAATGCGCCCAATTATTAATCTGAACTTTTGTTGATCACCGTTTAGTGAGTTTTTTCAAACTTCATTTTATAGGCTGTGGTAGACATTTTTAGACTTCTCTGTTTTGAGTGTAATAAACATTCTCAAAGCAGATTGGCAGTTTTTGAACACTTCGACTTGTGACGGGTAGTAAGTTCAAATTGATGAACACCTCGGGGAGAAGAAAAGTTGTCCCTTTTTATAAACTTATCCAAAACACGTTGTTCAACAGTTCAGATTCTCAAATTCGCTCTCAGGAAAACATTTTTCCTCACTTCAAGATTTCCAACCTCATGCTTAACGTAATATTTCGTTTTTCTTTGGATAACTGTGTTGCCTTTCTGAGCCGAAACGCTGAAAAATTCATTTGCTGGCTTCGACTGGAATCAGCGTCCTGCATCAAAAAAACGTCAATAATCGTTTGTAGTTATGAATTTTTATTTGAAAAAAGATACAACACATCGTTCTGGTTTAATGTAAAAAAAATTGTTGGAAGTTCACAAAAAAATATTTGAAGGTATTTGTAACAATTCATGTAACAATTCATGGGTAGTGGTGGCAATAATATAAGAGATCCTCCATATAAAATAATTAATAATATAATATTTGTGGTAGATGAAATACATAACACTTAATCATCGGATTCCTTTTCGAGTCCGGCAGCAATCTCGGCGTCCTGCTCCTCTTCCTTATGTCCTTCTTCTTCTTCCATTTCTCGAGTTTCTTCCTTTTCCTCCTCTTGATTTCCTTCCGCTTCCTTTTCCATATCTTGATCTTCCTCTCCTTCAACGGCTTCCTCTTCTTCTCCGTCTTGATCTTCCTCCTTCTTTTCATCTTCTTCCACCTCTTCTCCTCCTTCTTCCTCTTCTCCTTCAGCTTCTTCTTTTTCTTCGATCTCTTCTTCTTCCTGTTCTTCGCCTTCCATTTCATCTTCTTCCTCGTCTTCCATTTCTTCTTCCATCTCTTCGTCATCCATTTCTTCTTCCTCATTTCTCTGAAACATGTAATTTTTAGAATCCATGGTTTCATTTCTGAATCTAACTGCGTAACTAAAAATAATGAATGCAGACCTTTTTCTGTATAATCTCTTTTTCTTCATCGAAATCCTCCTCCAATGCTACCTTGCCATATAACAAGAATTTTTGTGGGTCGGCGTTTCCGAACGGATCAAAGTCAGCAAAGTGAGCAAACTGATGTGGTACCGGCTCGTTGTCGTCACAGACTTCAAACCCAAACCAAGTCTTCAATTTAGCCCAGATGTCTTCGTATGTTGGACGGAATTTGTATTTTGGCGGGTACGACCTCAAGATAGGATCTTTCCCTTCTTTTCTTGCTGCAATAGTAGCGAGGTACTGGTCCTTCCACTTATCTGAAATAGAACTCCATAGTTTTTAAAAATTCAGAAGACAGTATACCATCAATATAAATCGCGGATTGTTCGTTCTCATCGTCAAAGATTTGAAGCATACATTCGTGGATTATGAGCAACCGCCATTGTTTGTGGCATCCAGCTGGCTTGTTCTTGCAAACCAGCATAGAGAGACGGCATTCCGAAAGAGTACACCAGGTTGGAGGAACATCGAAAATTTCACGCCATGTGAAAAAAGCTGGTTCTTTCTTCTTGGGAACTAGTTGACTCGAAGTACCTTGCTGTGAAGTTCCTTGCTGGGAAGTACCTTGTTCAGAAGTGCTTTGCTCAGAAGTGCTTTGCTCAGAAGTGCTTTGCTCAGAAGTACTTTGCTCAGAAGTGCCTTGCTCAGAAGTACCTTGTTCAGTAGTTCCTTTCTCAGCTCCTTTTAGATTTGCGAGTTCTTCTTCGATAATTTTCCGCTGCCGTTCTTCTTCCTCTTGTTCCTTACGTTCGTCTTCCTCCGTGAACATCACTGGAAACATTTCGTTGGATTAGTGAAATTCTTATTAAAAACTTACAGTGAAGTGGCGTTTTCTTGGCAGCTTCCTGGACGGAGCAAAAAAATAAAGTGTGACTCATTTCGCGCAGTCTCCTCTCTTGAAAAGACGACATCTGAAAGAGGTTTTCATTACTCGAAATGCAAATGTGAGGTATACAAGTAAATTAAGATAAGAGACAATCGGTTGAAAACCAAAATGTGGAATACGAATTAAATGAAATGAGTTCAACTGGTGAATCTTTATTGAAGTTGAGAATACTGTTCAAAAATGAGAGAGCAATATCAATTCATAAACGAATTAAGGTTCTGACAAAACATGCAAGTCGTCGGGCACAGGAATATTGTTTTAGCTGTCACATCCACCATGGCTGAAATGATGGTTGCATGATAACTTAACATATTCAGCGAAAAAAGCCGCTTAGCTTGAACAAACACTCACTTTAACTGTCATTTATCTTCTAATCCTGTTCCAAGTGTCCATTGAACAGCACACCAATCTTGACATTACGTTCCCAGCATTCAACTATAACAACGTAGCCTTGTCTGATTACCTTAAGCATCTCCAGAGCTTCCAAGTTCAAATCTGAAAACCAAAAATTTGGAAGATCATTTTTGCTGCGTTGAGAAACACTGTGTTTAGAGACTATTACCTCCAATATGATAGATGACTAAGAGTCTCATTGATGCCCCGTCGACCATTTTGAAAAGTTGGGCCCCGTCTTCAACACGGTCGTTATGGACCATCTTTCACAACGTGATGGACAGAGTCATCAATGTAGCCCTTATTGATTTGATGTATTTTTGTGTTAACTAACACTCACTTTCGTAAGCGACGTTGATTTTTCCAATCCTGCTGTACGAACACGGTTTGATATGTGACAAGCTGTTGAATCCGTCTGGGTTTCGTGCTGTGAGCCGACGTAGCAAGCCAGAAGGTCTTCAGACGCTAGCGAAACAATTTGTAGTAAACCGGCGTATTCATCGGTCCGGTCGTTCTAAGAATACACTAGAACCATGGCTCAGAGTCTCGTGATTGAGGAGGCAGGTGGTTGGATGCGTTTTCTTCAGAGCAGATGGCCGCTACGGTCAAGCCAGGTTAATTACTGCTCGTCTTTAGCAAATGGAGAGACACCATCACGATGAAATAAGGTGAACTGAACGGCTCATTTCACGAATCCATTGACTTTTCCTTTCTTTGAAATCATCTGAAATTTTACAACTAAAAGAAAAAACTATATATGACACAAAAATAGAAAGAGAGAAAAAATGGATCAAAAGCCAGCACATATCAAGCCCGCATTTGGACGAAAGGCGCTTGAAAAGGTGGTAAAGAGTGTATGATGACGAGAAACGCAGAATTATCTGGAGGGTGGCCAATGTGGTGACGCGCCGCAGTCGATCAATTCTTGTCGCACAAAAGAAGGGGAAGAAGGGTGCACAACACAGTTAGCAAATGAACAAGAAGAACGGAAAGAAAGGTCTTCGAGTAGGTATAAAGAGGAGAATGACAATCTGTGACGTGTCGGTCGAATGAGCGTTTGTTGATTATAAAATGTTATAAAACACAACTATTTGTGTTTCTTTTTTGAAAAACTTCCTTAACTTTTTCTCAAGTTAGTAGATTTTTCGGAAAAGTTCTACTTTCTTCTCAAGAAATACTTTTTCTGATAGCTTGACAAACTTATGACAAAATGAAAGCCTAATACTAAGAGAACTCACGAAAATGAGAAGCAAAAGGAAGGAAAACCTTTCAATAATCACCAGAAGTAAGCAATGAAACGAGAAAAGCGTCAGCAATGGACACACTCTCTCACTCTCTCGTACGTGCAGATAGAGCGCACTTTTGTCATCTTCGAAACTATGAAGAGAATCGGCTTGGATATAAGAAAAAGCCACATTGCAAATCACTCACTCGATCAATAAAAATATTTGATTATATCCAATGATTTTTCAAAAACCTGGTTTTGTACTTCTTTTGTTTTTTTGTATTCCTGCTTCGCAACAACGTTCATAAACGAAAATTATTTCGAAAGGGGTGAAACATTTTCGGTGATCTGGCAGACCGGATATACCTTTAAACCCGTTAGAGGTACCCATTATCGATATTTTTGAGAACTTATCTTTTATTTTTTTCAAGCTTTTGAAAAAAATTTATTCTCAAAGAAAGCTTAAAGGAGGCCGGAAGGGAAAAAAATAAGTGGCTGCTCAAGGATAGTACAACCCACCATATAAGACAATCCATCTCGGTCCAGTTTTCTCAAAATTTGAGTTTCAAAATTAATTTCCATGTATAGCTATACGTTCTGCCATTCTACAAACTATTCTTCAAACTGAACTCATGTATAGGGATACGTTGAAATTTTTTTTCGAGTTTTCTAGAGTTTGGATATGAGCGATCTGCTGACTGTTTAGTGTATGTGGGTAGTCTACTCAAGGGTCCTGCTCTCTTCTGAATTGATAAAAACATATGGTCGAAATTCCCTTCGCTCCTCCTTTAATATCTTCTTGTGGTTGTTGAAACCGTTCATCCCGTCAGCATAAATTAGTAACAAACATTCTGAAAGCTACTTGTGTTCGAACGGTATGTTACTCACTTTTGAATGCCTCGAGCTATGTCTTGCCTAACTCAATGTAACTGATTTTATTGAAATTTCAGTTTTCCTTCTTGTCATCAGATATTTTCAACACATGGTTTCTGCCCCCACTCTTACTTGATGAGTTGTATGCACCATTGTATCGCTACCGCCGCTTTCCCATAGTACGCTGGCTTCTGCTCCTTTTTCTTTCACTTCTTACAATAAACCTTCCTTTTCAGTTTTCCTTCTTTTTACCGAATAAAAATATTAGACACGTGAAAACTGAGGCCGATGTGTTGAGAATGTCTGATTTCCCCCTTTTTTCTCTTCTCTTTCCTGTTTCACTTTCTCAAAGCCGCTGTGCATTTGGTATCGATTGTTTTTCTCCTTACATTCTTTCGTTTCTTCTAGTTTGCAGCTGCGTTTTCACAATGGATCCTAACTCATTGTTAATAACATGTTGAACTTGCTAAATGTGTTTTCCTCGAACCTTTTTGAACTGAATTTGGTTGAAATGATTTGGTGACTTTCAAAATATGCTCTGTTTCCAGAATGTCTTCTCATTCTTTTACGGAGGAAGATAAAAACAAATGCTTTCGTTTCTTTTACAACGCGAATTTTAACCGACAGGAAACCTTGACTCTGTCCCAGTACTCATTTCCTCAAGTGGTCTTTGAGGAAGTGGACAGAGCCTACAATGTATTCAATTCCGAGAAGCCAAAGAAGTTGAATCTAAACCGGTGAGCTAGTTCTTGAAGTTTTGGACATTGAAGCAAACAAGCACGAAATTATCTTCGCAGATTATAGATTATTCATTAGGATGTAACTGAATAGTTTGTTTTCTATCAAATTTCAAATCAACAACTAACAAAAACCAAACACAAGCCACATATATAACCAATCATGCTTTACAGAGATGGAGGAGCTTCACAGAATTTGAATCAAGCATCCTTGGAAGGAATGCCACAAGAACTACTGGTAAAAGTGTTGGAGAATTCATCAAGTGACGACCAGTGAGTAATGTTTAAGAATGTTTGATGAGCAAAAACTGTCTTTTAGAAAAAGACTGCACAAAACATCTTTTGGTATTTCAAACTGTATTGAAAACAACTTCAAAACTTATAACTCAATTCAAATTTACTTGGACCCGGAGATGATAAGGACTAGATTTGACAAACAGGAACCAACAGTAACCCGTAACACTCAAATTGGAAAAAAAAGAAAGCTGAGCGAAGATGAAGGAGCTGGCATTGACAAATCTTTTCACAACGTTTCTGAATTAATTCAGCATCTCGGAGAAGTATTTAATGAGCGAAATGTGAAAGTTCAAGAGCTCCTCATCAAATCCGCCGTAGAAATTAATATGGGAGACAGGACATCAGAATTGTTTTCTGGCTTGCAAAAAATATTCGAAACAATGAAAAACGAAATTAGTGTGAGGGTTCTAAAAGTAACAGTTCCCACTGTTGGATTTCTGATGCTGCTTTTGGAAAAAATTAAAGTTGGACACCTCAATGACTTGACAATCTACGAAGCAACTGAAAACGCATCATTGGATTGCACCCCCGTCGTCAAATCGCCACATTGGCCACACATTGATAGCTTCGTAACTCATGTCAACGTGACAGTGCCTTTAGATCAAGTTTATCACATGACAAATGCTTTTTTCAAGAACACATCAATTACCGTTGAAGATATTTTGAAGTTAAGAGATGTAAGTATAACATTTAACTGTCCGAAATGTCATTGACTCTTTTTTCAGAGGTTGGTTCAAAACCCAAGGCGTATTTCGATTATCTGCTCGTGTAAACATTTGAACACGATGAATCTTCTTGAATCTTTGAAACCGTGTCTTCCGCCAAAGGATCTCAGTCAAAAAAATTGTGGAGCCTATCAGTGTGCAAACAAATGGAAGCTCGATTTTTCATTGTGTGAATACAGTGGCTTTTTCGAATTTGATTGTGTTCAACTGTGTTGACTGAATATTTTCAGCTTTAAATAACCTATATCCAAACATGATTCTACACAATCATAAATTATTCTGATTCTTTTGATGTTTCTCACTCATCGTTCAAATTATTCTAAAGTTCTGTATGAGTTCAAGATTTTGTGAGTTTTTGTTCCTTTTTTGGTTTCAAACAATCATTTTTTCTGTGTTTAGAATTTAGTTGGTTTTTTTTTTCAAATCTTGATTCCTGTTTTCAAAACTAGAACTTCAATTCATCTCTCGTGCTTTTAAATTCGTGGGAATTTCCCAAACAGGTAAAACGTAATTCCTCAAGAACTTTTTTTTTGAATTTTTGTAATTCGATTGAATAAAGTTTGTTTTCATCCGTGGTCAAGCTTTTTCACGTTCACTATGTTTCAGAAGTATAAATATCTTTCAGGTGCTAAGCATTCAATAATATGTTTGCCAGTGAACGATATTAGCTGCGTACATTCTTCAAAGTTTTTTTTCTGGTTTTCGAGTTTCAGTGAAGTGAGGACAGTTGGAATCAAAAGATTAAATGATGAATATGTAAGTTTTTCGAGCTGAAAGCGGGTTTTGAGCTCTAGACAGTACATTCAAGCCTTAGGGAAGGTACTCAAATTAAAGGCCGTTAATTTACCTCAAAGAAATAACAAGCTTATAAACAACAAGAAAATCAAAGTGAATAGTGAAGATCATTAAAAAAATAACTATATTTGATGAGCAAAAAATGCTTTTTAGAACAAACGTGCACAAAGCATCTCACGGGCTGTCAAGCTATATTGATAACAATTTCAAAATTTATGAAACAATTCAAATTTATTTGGACCAAAAAACGACAAAAAGTAGATTTGATGAACAGAAATCAACAGTAACCCGCAATACTCAAATTGGTAAGAAAAGGAAGTTGGATGAAGATGAAGAAGTTATCAATGAAGAATCTATTCACAACATCCCTGATCTGATTCAGCATCTCGGAAAGGTATTAAATGAGCAAAACGTGAAAATTCAAGAATTCGTCATCCTATCCGCCGTGAGAATTGATATGGAAGAAAAAAATCAGAACTGTTTTCTGGCTTGCAAAAAGTGAAATCTATGTTGAGGAACTGGAAATAGTTGTTCCTACTGTCGGATTTTTAATGTTGGTGTTGGAAAAAATAAAAGTTGGACACCTCAAAATGCTGACGATTCGTGCATCAACTGAAGACGCAACGTTGAATTTCAGCGCTGTGATCAGTTCTTCACATTGGCCACATATTCGCAATTTTCATTCCACAGAGATAAACGTGACAGTGCCCCTTGATAAAATACATCACATAGAAACTGTATATCTCAAAAACACAGATATCACAGTCGAAAACATTTTGAAATTAAGAGATGTAAGTGTAAATCTAAACTATTCAAAATGTCGTTTATTCTCAATTCAGAACTTGGTTGAAAACCCAAAGGTTATTCGATTGCATTTAAAGGTGGCGCATTTGAGCATGAAGAATATTTTTGATTCTCTGAAACCGTACCTGCCACCAAAAGATTTCGCTAAAAAATTTGGTGGAGTCTACCTGTGCGCAAACAAGATGAAGGTCAGATTCAGCGGGATAGAAGGTATCCGATGTCTTCCAATCACATGCTGCTGAAAGAAAATGATGTAGTTGACGACTGAATTCAGCATTTGATCCGCCATTTTCGGTCGTCTTTTCTATATGCAATTATTTCGATTTGTTTTTTTTAAATATCTCTTTTTTACAGCTTCAAGTATTCTAATGTTTTTCTAAGTTTCGACATTTTTAAAGTTTTGACTTTTCATTCTTTTTGATGATTTACTCAACATAAATCGTTCAACAATCGCTCAATCATTGTTTTCAATTTGATTATCACTTTTATCTCTTCGATAGTTTCTTTTTCATACATTTTTGAAAATGATGAGGTTACATTTGCATATTGAGTCATAAGTTAGTTCAAAGTGAACCAATTTACTAAAATTATTTGGTACCTCTGACCCGTACTGAAAGCGATCTATTATTCTGCCGCCTGAATATTTCCTCAGTATTTTTCAGCAATTGTATGATTTATAGAAATTGAATCCAATATTGTTTCGGTGGTGTTTTCTTTTCTCCAATTAAAACCAAAGATGTTGTAATGGGGTCAAAAGAACAGAAATTCTCAGTAAACTAGATTTAGTTATCGCGGCTCATGATCGTCAGGTACAGAATATTAAATTAAACAGTTTGACTGAAGCAGCATAATTTTGAGATAAAATTGAAAAAAATAAATACCCCCCAAAAAAACTTGTACTATGAAAAATCGAAAAAGTGACATGAAGTACAAAAGAGCGAAAAGATGAAGTATTGGATCAATGAATTTGATAACAAGAAAAATATATTTTTACAGAACAAAAGTTTATCGGTTCATAAGTCTTGAATTACTGCACTCACATCCTTTCACCAGATAACTATTCCAAGAATCGTATGAAAATGACGCGTGACAAAGGGTGGCCTAATCTCAATATAATCTCACAACCAAAGGCATTGTTAGACATGTAAGAGGTCAGACTCTTAAGGAGGTCTTCTCTCTCTACCACCTCTCTCTTCTTTCTCAATAACATTTAGTTGATATCGACCGTTTCTCTTCGAAAACTCTGCCATTTTTCCTTGTTTGTAGCGGCCCTTTTTCTTGTTTGGGAAAGTTTTCGACTCATAATGAAACAATTTTCTAAAAAGAAACTGTGCATCTTTAACATTATTAGTTTTTTAAATGTTTTTCTCATTCTATTTCTCCTCTTTTCCAGCTGCGTTTACTCATCCGAAACGGATTCTAACTGCTTATCAAGAACATGTTCAGTTTGCTGAATTTGTTATTTTCAACCCTTTTGAATTGAACATTGGTTGAAATATTTTGATTCTTTTTTTCTTATTATCTGTGGAGTTACTTCTCAACTCGCTTAAAAAAGACTGAATCATTATTCTGAACAAAAACTACTAAAGGAAAGCATGAACCTAACATATGACATTGAACTTTTGCATTCTAAGATTCATAAAAAGTATTTGTTAAAATTAGAACATCGCATACAGAATCGCATTCACCCTGTGTTTTCGATCATATTGTCGTTGATAATGAATTCTCTCGTTCATACCTTGAATGTATTCTACTAGTGGTTTTCTGAAATCATCAAAAAAAAATCATATGACTCCGATAAAAATTTCGTCAAGTAACATCAGTTTCTTGACTCGTAAGCCTGCATTAACTCACTCACATCTTCTTGCTAGATGACTACCCAATAATCGTTTGAAAATAACAGGTGGCAGAGAGAGACCTAATCTCGATGACGTCCCATAACCAAAGACATTATTGGCTACGTAAAAGGTCAACCTCTTACGGAGGTCTGCTCTATTCACCACTCCCTCCTCTCTTTCTCGAAGACGGACAGTTGTTATCGATCGTTTCTCTCTCAACATTTATTATTTCTTCCAGTTTGCAACTGTCCTTTTCTTTGTTCTTCTTTTTCTTCAAAATGAATTCATTTTGAAGTTATTTTTCAAAATACACCCTGCGTTTTCTCCAAAAGTTTCTATCCAAACCTCGGTTGAAGTTGTTTGGATTTTTTTTCAATATTTCCTTTTTTCAGAATGTCATCTGATTCTTTCACGGAGGAAGAGAAGCAGTTATGTTTTCGCATTGCCTACAACGCAAACTACACCAGACAACAAGCTTTGACTCTGGCCGAGCATTCTTTTCCTCAAGTAGTCTTTGAGGAAGTGGACAGAGCTTATAATAGATTTAATCTCGAGAAGCCAAAGAAGTTGAATCTCAACCGGTGAGCTAGTTTTTGAAGTTTTGGACATTGAAGCAAACAAGCACGAGATTATCTTCGCAGATTATAGATTATTCATTAAGATGTAACCGAATAGTTTGTTAACTATCAAATTTCAAATCAACAACTAACAATAACGAAACACAAATCACATATATAACCAATCATGCTTTACAGAGATGCAGGAGCTTCGCAGAAATTAAATCGAGCATCGTTGGAAGGTATGCCACAGGAACTACTGGTAAAAGTGTTGGAGAATTCATCAAGTGACGACCAGTCAGTTACGATAAATTGTAATTGATGATCAAAACTGTTTTTTAGAAAAAAACTTCCCAATTCATCATTCGGTCTTTCACACTGGATTGAGAACCGTTTCAAAACTTATGAAACAATTCAAATTTAATTGCACCCGGAAATGATAAGGACGAGATTTGACAAACAGGAACCAACAGTATCCCGCAATACTCAAATTGGAAAAAAAAGAAAGCTGAGCGAAGATGAAGGAGCTGACATTGACAAATCTTTTCACAACATTGCTGATCTGATTCAGCATCTCGAAAAAGTATTAAATGAGAGGAATGTAAGCATTCGAAAGCTCCTTATCAAATCCGCCGTAGACATTAATATGGGAGACAGAACAACAGAATTGTTTTCTGGCTTGCAAAAAATATTCGAAAAAATGAAAAACGAAATTTATGTAGAAACTCTAGAAGTAACCGTTCCCACTGTTAGATTTCTGGTCTCGCTTTTGGAAAAAATGAAAGTTGGACGCCTCACACATTTGACAATCCACGAAGCAACTGAAAACACATCATTGGATTGCACCGCTGTTGCCAATTCGCCACATTGGCCACACATTGATAGCTTCATTTCATATGACAACGTGACAGTGCCTTTAGATCAAGTTTATCACATGGGATTTGCATGTTTCAATAACACAGCTATCAACATTGAAGACATTTTGAAATTAAGAGATGTAAGTATAACATTTAACTGTCCAAAATGCCATTGATTTTCTTTCCAGAGGTTGGTTCAAAACCCAAGGCGTATTATGATTACCTTCTCGTGTAAACATTTGAACTTGATGAATCTTGTTGAATCTCTGAAACCGTGCCTTCGGTCAGAAGATGTCAGTCGAAAACATTGTGGAGCCTACCAGTGCACAAACAAATGGAAACTCGATTTTTCAATTTCTGAACCGACTAACCATTTCACTTTCAATTGTAAAAACTAATCTGTTGATTGAATACTTTTAACTTTAAACAACCCATATCCAAACATGTTTCTACACGAACATATAGCTTTCTAGTTCTCTCGATGTTTCTTATTCATTATTCAAAATATCCTATAATTCTGTTTGAGTTCAAGATTTTGCGAGCTTATGTTCCTTTTTCGCTTTCAAACAATCAATTTTTCTGTTTTTTCAATATGATTCGTTTTTTTTCGAATCTTGATTCCTGTTTTTGAAGTTAGAACTTCAAATTGTCGCTCGTACTTTTACTTTTGTGGAAATGTTTCGAACACGTGAAACGTGATTCCTCAAGACCATCTTTTTTTGAACTTATGTGAATTGATTGAATAAACTTTTTGTTCATTTTTGACCCGTTCATTTTTTTATTTGACCCGTCTATTTTTTTTCGACCCGTTAATTTTTCGTTTGACCCGTTCTTTCCGAACAGAGCCTAAACATCTTTCAGATGCTAAACATTCAATTCTATGAAGCGATTCATGAATTCATGAGTATACAGTGAGAACAGCAGGAATTCACTTTCGTGTTTTTTGAATAGAAATGATAGATATTATTCTACCACAAATGTTCTTTGCACTTACTTTTCACAGCTAGTCATCAGCTTTTCAATATTTTTGTTTCACTATGCCCTCCTTACTTTCCATTTAAAAACGAGTTCAACTGATATATAATTAAACTATTTCAACTGTGATCGCCGAGAAAAATTTGCCATCAAGCATGATTCCGGCATTTTTTCGCCAATCAGCACCGTCCCAGTTGGCAATTGATAGAGGAAACCAACGCGAGCGTAGCGTTATCTGTTATTCGGTCAGAAACTGCAGTCTATCGACTGACTATTAACTTCTTTTCCTGCTTGCACACAGATAACCTGCCGGTTGGAATTGCTCTCACCCCGTCGATTTCTGTTTTATAGTCTGCAACTCAAACATTTTCAAACTCCCGAATAATTCTCTGAGTTTTCAGATTAACTGGGTAAAATATGGCCACCAGAATATGTATATGCCGGGTATCGGCTGGTATTATCTTTGTTGTTGGTGTCCTGTTACTTGTTGCCGGTTTGGTCATAGTACTTGGTGTCTTCCCTAATATAGTTAATAATCAAATTAACGACGTGAGTTCAAAAACAAAAACACTGATGATTTACCTTTTCTTTTGTTTTTCAGGGTAAAGTTCTTGGGTTAAATGATGATGGAACACTTAACTCATTCACGGACAGTTGGGTAAATTCAAAATACATTTCAACGATGCAATATTGGGTATATGATTATACAAACACTATTGGTATAATGAACAGAGCATTGTATCCCGATGTTCGAGAAAAAGGACCATATGCTTATGAGTAAGTTTTTAAACAGTTTGCGTGAGAATAATGCTAAATTCCAGTGAAATCATCACCATGGACAAAGTAAATTTTTCTGCCAATGGAGAATTCATGGAGTTCCGTCAAATTCAAACTTTTGTTTTCAACCCAAACAAATCGTGCCCGGGTATAACTTCAGAAATACTTTCTTCTTTCTGAACATTTCTTCCAGGTTGTGACCCATACAAAGATAAAGTACTAATTCCGGATATGGGATTCCAAGTTGGAGTGGATTCACTGGATTCAACAGTTGAGGGTATTTTGAAAAATCCACTCGCAGTTACGCTTTGTCAAAAATTGATGGAAGTAAATCACATCTATTAAACAAAATGAATGCAAACATTCATATTTTCAGGCCCGAGGAAACCCCGATCCAGTAAAAGCTTGTAAAAATCTTGCCACATTAATTGAAGGAGAGTTGGGAACACTTATCAGTTTGTTCAATGTGTCTCCATTTGTCACTGTGGTATTGTTTTGTGTTTTCTTCCATGCATAATGGAATTAAAGTTCAGACAGTTGACCAATTATTGTTCTCCGGGTACAAAACACCGTTCGTGGATAAATTCATCAATGAAGCCCTTGGAATTTTCCATTTCATTTTTGGAACCCCACCAAGTCCGATTCCCAATCCTCCAATTCAGTTGAATGTGAGCTGGGAAATTACTTTTGAATCTCTGAAGAATGAAAATTACAGCCTTTGAACGGTACCAGTGATATCATCAACACAGTTCTCACTGGAAAAACTGACCCTCTTCAAGCCGGATTTATGACTGAATTTAGAAGTATCTCAAACAATTCTCTATTCAATAGTATTGGAAACACAGTTCCTCCTATGTGGTAAGTCTTCAACTTTTATGATTGATATCAAAACGGAACAAAACTGTGCTAATAACAGGTGGCCATATGCAAACAAAACTTACTGCAAAGACCCCGAAGCAGCACTTCTTATTACTGGAACAAGTGAGATTCATTATATCCGTTTCTTTTCGTTTTTTAGGAAAAGGTCTAAATTTCGGTTTTCTAGATGGAGACTATTTCAAAAACTTTGTGAAGAAAACTGATGTACTACCCGCATTTGTGTCAGATGTCTGTAGAACAGTTCACTTTGTATATGACAGAGACGTAACTGTTAAAGGATTCAAGGGTTACCGTTTTGTCATGCCCGCCAGCCAATTTGACTACACTCTCGACGAAAACTGCGGGTGAGAACTCAAATTGTTTCAGTGTTTGTTTATGTGATCAAATGTTGCAATGCGGAGTAAAAAATAGCTGTTTCGCATTTTTTCAGATTCTGTGTTCCATTGAAGTATGGAGCCTATGAATACCCAGCACAAAGTGGTTGCCTTCCAAGTGGATTATTGGATATTAGTGGATGTACCGGTGGACCAATCATTATGTCGAAACCTCATTTCTATCAAGCTAGTAAGGTTGTAACGAAATTCGTACCAAGATTCAAGCCAACTTACGACAATGATGAGACAATGTTGGATATTGAGCCAGTGAGCTGATTCATACGGAAGAAGCACAAAAATTATGAGTTTTTCAGAACACCGGAACAGTATTACAAGCTCAAAAACGTCTTCAAATTAATATGCTTGTAAATCAATACAAACATATCAGGTCTTTCTCTGTAATGAGACCAGGAGCTTATCCATTGGCTTGGGTGAACGAGTCCTTTTATATGGATCAAAACACAATTGATCAATTGAATTCTCAACTATTCGGTCCTGTCAATACTGTTAACACTATTTGCTGGGTAGCTGTTGGTGTTGGAAGTGAGTTAGATCTTATACATCAAAAATGTGATTTTCTAAACTTCAGGCGGTCTTATTGCTTTGTCTATCGTTATGGTTATTGTTTCCTTCTGCTGTTTCCAAGAAGACCATCACAAAACTTCATAATTTATTTTTTCTTCATATAGCCATTTTTTCTTTTCATCCTCCCTTTTTTGAAATGAAAAAAAAATCGAAAATCTATGAAAAAAGTATGGTTTCTGCTCTTGGCGCTTAGTAGGTGGTTGGTCAGGAAGGAGCCAAAAAACGGCGGAGTTGGACAGAAGCATGGTGTGTATCAGTGTATTGTTTGAAGACGCAAAGACAATGCTCAACGCGCACAATGCTTGTTCGGTATTCCGGACAAAACTAATGCGGTCGCCGGTAGGACAAAGAGGGGGGACGGCAAGAAGCTTTAACCTTAGAAAAGTGGCACAACCCTCTTTTGCCGCCTGTGATTACCGTTGGTTGCCATTCACTCTTTTTGACGAACAACTTTTCGACCCGGACATCTTGTCCGGATAATAATTATTCAGTATTATGACACCTTCATTCTATCTACTATATGTTTGCATTGGTTTTGTGAGCTGTAGAACGATTCAGGTAATAAAAAGTTTCATGTTATCAGTATATAGTATAGTTATCAACTCCGTGGCATGGTCACATTCCAATTTTTGATAAAATCAAATTATTTGTATCTTTGAGATGTAGCGTCGAGCCCCTGTAAAAAGAGTTGGAGAATAAAAATAGAAAGTTTTCAGTTCTACATTGAGCCAGCACAAAAACAGAATCCAACGTACGTGCAGCAATTAGTAGAAGGAAGTCTTAAAAGAGTTCAGCATGTGAGTCAAACCAAAATTAGAAGCTAGTTAGAAGAGACTTCCCTGATCCTGTTCCTAATCGATGTTTTCCGTTTGAGGGTATGAACTTGACTGCATCGGTGAGCATGGTTTATGATGGTGGTCATTACATTGTTGTTGATTCACCTTCCGCAACGGATGTGCATTCGAAGGAGCTCATGTTAAAAGGAATCGCCTCGAGAAACATTGCTCCCGGAGAAATACAATACGTGGTCACTACTCATGGACATCCGGATCATTTTGGACAGGGGAACTTTTTCCCAAATGCGAGACATTTCTTCGGAAGCTATGAGTATTCCGACACTAATTTCATTTCAACAGAATTGCACACGGTTAGTAGATTAGGGATTAAAACAAAAAAAAGTTATGAGTCGATCACTTACGAATGAAATCAGGGTGTTAAACATGGGTAAATCGAACAAAGGTTTTTCAATGAGTTTTTCGTAGAAAGAAGTGAAGAAAACGAGTAATAGATAGGAAAGTATTCGGGACTAGTGCTTTCAACTTCCAAAGTTCGATACATCATTTTTCGAGCAAAGAGATAATCCGAAACTGCCATTTTTCATCGTCTTTTCGACTTTCGGATCGGAAACTGTTTTGTCGATTTGTTCAAACTTGTTCACTTTTTCAAAAACTGCATTCTCAAATGTTGCACTTCTTAAGTGTTTAACCCAGCTTGTTACAGAAAGACATCATGCAACTGACAACCAATGTTCAACTTTGGAACACCCCCGGTCACACGGCACAAGATGTGACGGTCATGGTCCACAACGTCTCATGTTGCGGAATAATTGCAGTGGCTGGTAAGCAAAACGCTGTTTGCAAACAAAAAAATGATGTGATTTTTTCATGTGACCTGTTCTACAACGAAGAGGATGCCAACGAGGCAGCAGGTATCTGGTTTCAAGAAGCATGGAACCCAATTATCGGAAAAATTAGTCGGAACAAAGTGATTTGTTATGCAGATTATGTGATTCCTGGTCATGGGAAACTTTTCCGGTAGAAAGTACAAAGTTTTTGTTTTGAATTTAACTTCGAGATTTTCTAGGATTACACAAGATATGAAAACTGCGGCGGATTGTTTCACTAAATACGAAACAACAATTGAAGACCAAACGGTGGATACAAACCCGCAATTTGAAAACACTCTAGAGCAAGGTATCTTGAAAAACGTTACAAACTTGAGTGAAAAAGTTTCAGTTGTGCGAAAACCTGCTGAAACCTTGTTTTCATCAGCCAACTCTATATCATCAAATTACATCAAAACCCCCTCTACTGTTGTCTCAAGCACTACAACCACTGCCTCAACAACGCCTTCGTCTACAACTGAGAATTCAGATTCGACAACCACTTCTATGTTCTATACCGTAGACCTTACCGCTGGTAAACATTCTCCATAATTTTGCAAACATTCTTATTCTATTACAGAAACTCCATCCACTTCTGAATCCGATTTGATCTTCGACACCCAAGAAAACCTACCACCACTTGGAATGAAAATCAAAAAGAACGCAAACTATATTGAGCTTCCTGGTAACTCACTAAACTAATTTTATTTGAAGAAACTTTTCAAAAAACTTTCCAGACCTATCGAGTGATGTTAACCCGATGGTCCGATCTTTTGCCAACAGGGTATCAGAAGTTTTGAAGCAACCCCAAAATGAAGCTGAAATTCAAAAAATGATGCCACATTTCAAAAAATGGCAAACCACGTTGACGAAGCTTTGGTGAGAATGTAACCCGTACTTTGAAAACAAAAGATATTTTTAGGAAGCAGTACATGAGTGCAAACTAAACAGATGCAAAAAAAACTTATAATTAATTTATATTTATTTGATTTTCTTTTTTTTCAATAAAACAGAAAAGTGAATACACGAAGTGTTTGTGTTTTTAATCGGGATTTTTGTCAAAATGTACATTGTGAATTTGAGAGAAATAGTGATATATGTGAGTGGGTTAGAGCAAAATAATTGATGAGTGTGATGAAAAATAAAGCAGGAAAGGCGGTTAAGAACGACTGTCGTGACGCTCAGAGGATACCGGAGAAGAGTTTAGACCTTGAAACGAAAAGATAGAAAAACTCAAATCAGTAAGTGTTAGTACCTTGAAGATGGGGAACATTTGGGGCGGAATGGTGATAATGATTTCGGACACTTTGTTGAAGAACCTGAAAAATCTCTCGGTTTGTGTGGAATTACTTAGCCCACAAAGCAAACCTCAATTTGCATTCTCATTTCATCCTGAACAGTCAATAATCTCTGCATAGCAGTGTGCATATCAGTTACCAGTCTTGTCATTTGAGGGTTGTTTTGACTATTGTTTTCCGAAAATTCTCGCATTTCACTTTTCACAGCTCGGAATCTAAAAAACAAAAATTCAGCGAATTCTTCTCAGAAAAACTTCCTACTTGTGAATTGCCTTCAGGAACTTCCTCTGGTAAGTTCTCAGACGACGATTACCGCCTTCACCCCCTTGCAGACATTTGTGAATGTGCCATGTATGTTGTAACACCCGTGCTGCTGCTTCCTTATGCTCCCTGGCTAATTTGCTGTCGTACATGAAATTGTTCACATTCCGCTGGCCTTGAGAGAGGAGAATGTTCCGGGAAATGACCGCAATGAGAATCGATGATATCACAGCTCCCTAAAAATGTATTATGCAATTTTGGAGATCAAGAGAACATTTTCTCACAATAACTCCAACGAAAATAGCAATACATCTTCCGGCGTTGGTTTGTGGAACAATGTCTCCATATCCGTTTAGCATGAATGTGATCGCAATGAACCATAGAGAATTAGAATATAAAATCGTTTGTGGATTTTTTCCAGAGAATCCATATCTTTCACATTGGACAAACATCCAAGACATGATAATCCAGAAAATGAAAGTGAACGAGGTAAGGAATAAGACAGGTTGTTGGTCTAGAGATGTTTTAATGACAAACGAGAAGTTCACTTGAATACGATTCAGAGCAGCTAAAGTCCTAGTTGAAGCATCCTAAAAGTTTCAAATGAACTTTTCTGCTTTGTTCAGGTTGATCAGTACCTGGAATTGTTTGCTATGAAGAACCATGAACCTTGCGAACAAATAGGATCGGAACAGCATGAAACAAGACAGAATGATATCAACCGGCACTTCGATTGTTCTGGTTTGAATTGCTCTTCCTTCCCCGGTTCCGTCCTTGTGTAATGATGGATCAATGAATGTCCAATTCATTTGGCCGCTCCCTAAAAACACAGAGACTAAATTTGTACGAAATACATTTCTACTTGTAGCTATGATTCTTATTCTTAAATTCTGAAGCTGTTTTTGAGACATAAATTGGATTTGTATCATTGTTTTGACACGACCACGTGTTTTGATCATACCTGGCAATGGGCAAATGGCACAAGCCACAAACTCCATACAAAACTGAATAACCCGTTCCGTTGTAACCACAACTCTCCAATCATCTGCACCACAATCGACCAGTTCAAGCTGAAAATACAATTGCTTCTTGGCTAACACCTAATTACTATGAGCCTTACCACTATATCATTCAAATGATAGAGCACAATATGATAAAGAAGAGCAATTGTTGAGAACAATACACCAACTCGAATTGACTGTGAAATCCAATGATCTTTTGAGATTCCATAGATGCTTTCAGCAGTGATTTCAGACTCCACCAGCATCAAAATAACTCCAAAGAGAGCCAAGTAAAGTGACCTATCCGTAATTCGTACACGATTGGATAGACGTTCTGATCGAACACGATAAACTTGTTTGACAGCAATGCTATCGATAGGGACACCATATCTGAATTAAGGAAATATTAGTCAAAAATATAGAAATTTTGATAGACACATACTTATGAATATAATCTTTTAGAAATAAAACACAGATTTTAACACAACCCATAGGAAGTAAAAACTAAAAAGAAAGAACACTACAAAACTATAGATTTTTATCTACTTTACCTGCTGTTGTTCCTTTGAAAAGCGGAACTTGTATTATGTGACGTCACCGATCCATTGCTTTCGCATTGTGTCACCATAGCTGGAAATTCATTTATTGTCTTCACTGTTTGATGGTTTTATTGTTTTTCAATTACTGTAGCTTTACCTGAGTGAGAGATTTTCCTTTTCTCCCAAAAATCATTACGTTTCTTTGGCTCATGCTTCATGATGAATATTAGATCAGATCACAAACAAATTTGTGGAAATTATGAAAAAATTCTGGGGCTATAGTGGAGTTCAGGAGAAAAAAGTGATTGACTGTCAACTGTCTTCGCCGGAATTTTAAACTAGTTCTCACACCCCTGAACTAAAGGGCAAATTGCGTATTATTAGTTTCAATGTCTACCCGAATAACAAGTCTTTTCTATGAATAATGTATAATAGTAATGAAGAAAACGTAAAATCATCACCTGATAGATCATGGTCAGAATCCTCACAAAATGAATTGGACTGAATGATTGAGTTTGCACTTTTAAGAACTCGCCAGAGTTTAATCAGAAATTTATAGCAAATCGTTGTAAAAGAAGCGAAAATGGGGACCATCAAACCAAAAGAATCAAAATGGAATCATTTACAAGAATAAAAGAAGAGGAATTCTGTTTTCAAGAAATCTCATTTGCAGATCTTTCTCCTCTCATTTGGGTTTACAAGAGGCGTACGTGAATTTGTTAAGAACATATTCCCAAAGCTGTTTTTGCCCAGCATTTTTCAGCACAATCCAATTGATTCTGTGGGTGTGAATTATTTTGTTCCGGATTCAAAGGAGAATTTGATTCTGGGGTTTTGTAGATTTGAGAATTTGATCTAGTATTTTGAATTGGTCATTTATGGTCACCTAATTTGTTATTAAGCATATATACAGAAGGCAAGTTTGAGAGTTTGATAACATGTTACAATCAGATTCCTACTACTGCCGGACCATCTTTGTTAGTACCCACTTTTCTCAAATGAACATGATGTCTCCAACAAGTTTTGGTTAACACTCGGCTTAATATTGTTGATCCTTAGTTGAGATCCAGTGTCTTCCACTGTGATTACCGGTCCATGATGGTTGAGGGGGACACGAGCTGGAAATCGGTAAAATACAATCATCCTCGACTCATCTCCCAGGTTCAATGAATTTTGAGAATACAGTTCGATTCAACTCACACTCATCGATATCTTGGATAGAAATTCGAGGAATCAACATGTGTCTAGCTTCAAAATAAGAAATAAGGCGAGAAATGAGGAATGATAAGTGAACATTTTCATGTTTTATACCGCTCGCTTTCATTTGTAGTTGTATCACTTCTTCATATGTCTACCGTATTAGGCACTTATAAGTACAATAACCCATCTTTTTTGTCTTTATCCCACCTGACTACTACTACTCACCAGAGTGTGAATCCAATGACTCTCGACTATAGTCGATCCTCGTGTAAGCAGGCGGAAGGGAACCCAACTTTTTTCGAGCAGAAAGAAGATTTTTGAACTGTTGACGACTGCCGTTCAACCTGAGAAAATCAGCGGACACCTGGAATAGTACAAATGTTTTTTGAAAGTCACTTTTTGAAAAAGGTTTCAGAAGAAGTGCATTTCATTTCATTGTTTCCAAATATTTGAACGGAAATTGAGAATTGCAAACTTCTAGCTATCAAGTTACCTGTTGAAACATGGAAAACCAAAAAAAAAAACTTTATACCTTGACTAGAGCGTTGGATTCACTGGCCGTAAGTCCACCATGACCACTGCTGAAGTCGAAACTCTTTCCTGCATATCCATTGCTGCTAATAAGAATTAGTCTAATTAAGAAAATCGTTGTTTCTCTTTTCTCTCTTGTTTTCACGTGACCTTTCATCTAGTTTTACACGTTGCTAAGAAACATCTTCGTATTTTATTCTAGTTCTCTTTTTTCTTTTCTTTTTCCTATTCTTTTACTATTCCGTTCTGTCTCAGTTTCCCTCCGTCATCTTCTATCTTTGACCTTTTGGAAGCCATAGTTTGTACACACACATGCTTATCAGAAAAGACGCCAAACCACACCCCTTATATACATATTAATTGCACTGTCCTTTCTTCGTTGCCAATCGATGTTTTGTCTGTAATAAAGTATGATGAATCCATCGTTTGTGTTTACTTGGAACCGAACAACGACAATTCATTTTCACATTAAAATTTCTTTATAGTTATTAGTGTATGAGTGAAAAAAGAATGGTCATCTTCATGTTTGGTTTAGTTCACCCCTTTCTCCCCATAACTTTTTCTTTTCCCTAAAACCGGTCTTCTCATCCCTTCACAAACCCATTTTGAATGATCTTTTTTCCAGAAGAAAAGACCATCTTACCCTCCATTCAATGTGAAAAATGTTCCCAATCCGATGTATTCGACGACGATCCATTGACTTCATTTTGAAGGTAACTATAGTATACTTTGCTTAAAACGTTAAATATATTTAGGGTGTTATACTCACAACAATATGCCTTTTCATAGTCCATATGACCTCCTCTTATCCAAAAGGAGGGATTAGTCAAAGAACACTTGACTCAATGCAAAATCAACCACAGACACCTGTTTTGGTTCAAAAAAGAGAGAATATTGAAGAGAGCATAGATGAAAAAGCACAAGTACAAGAATCTAAAAAAGAGGTAATAAAATTGCAAACAGGATCAATTGAAAACGTTTTTCACAATTCAGAACCCATTCATTAATCAGCAGAAATTAACAAGGGTTTCGGAATCACAAACGAAAATGGACCGACCATCAAGAGAAGTGAGTTTTCATCTGGGATACATTTGCTAACTAATTAATACTGGAAACTTATTCTTCATTGTTTTCAGGCGGAGTTCTACAGAAATGTCGTCATTC